>PVIH01000241.1:122913-378891 GCA_004025045.1 Sigmodon hispidus
ACTGAGCTGGACCCTCCCTCACACTGAGCTGGACCCTCCCTCACACTGAGCTGGACCCTCCCTCACACTGAGCTGGACCCTCCCTCACACTGAGCTGGACCCTCCCTCACACTGAGCTGGACCCTCCACATCAACAATGAGAATGTCCCAAGGTTTGCTTAGAGGCTAACTGATGGAGGCATTTTCTCAGTTAAGATTCTCTCTTCCCAAGTGACCCTAGTTTGTACCAAGGCTGACAAAAAGCTAACCAGCATGGTCTCCTCACCTAGCAGGGTTAGGGGCAGGCAGCCCTTGTGAATGAGCCTTACAGGCCTTGGAAGCCACATGGTCTCCTGATTAGTTAGTTCTGCCATCAACCATTCCTGGGGGAACCTTGAAAGATCCTCATGTTCTCTGATGGGACAGGGTCCTGATATTTCAGGCAAGGCTGCTTCCCTGCCTAGCATATTCCTTTACGCTCTGGGATGCTTCTGAGATGGAAAACACGCCCCCCCCCCCGTCCCCCACACCTGTGGATGCTACTAGCATTTGGCTTTCCTGCACTTCTATTTCCAGGACAAGAGTAGAGGATCTCACCATCACCACCGCCTCCTCCTCCTCCACCACCTTTGCCATCACCACCACCTCCTCCTGCGCCACTTCCACTACCTCACACATGCTTGAGTGTGTGTGTGTCTGTGTATGTCTCTGTGTGTGTCTGTGTGTCTGTGTGTGTGTATGTCTGTGTCTGTGTGTGTATGTCTGTGTGTGTCTGTGTATGTCTGTGTGTGTCTCTGTGTGTGTGTCTGTGTGTGCGTGTCTGTGTCTGTGTATGTCTCTGTGTGTGTCTGTGTGTCTGTGTGTGTGTATGTCTGTGTCTGTGTGTGTCTGTGTATGTCTGTGTGTGTCTGTGTATGTCTGTGTGTGTCTGTGTGTGCGTGTCTGTGTGTGTGTATGTCTGTGTGTGTGTGAAGGGTAGGGTCCCTTCTGGGGCGGATCCCAGTAGAATTTCTTGCTTGAAGGTTTACTTTCTGACCCTATCTGGCGTCTGATGGGCCTTGACCCCGAACTCCTCACTCAGGCCTTTGCGGGCCACCCTTTTAGAAGTGGCTGCTAATATTCTGAAGCTGGTGGGAAATCAGAGCTGGGATCAGAGAAGCCCTAGCAGGTATCCAGGCAGCTTGCCAGAGTCTCAGATCTCCCAGGAATGTTACCTACCCTGTAACACTGTTGAAGTTTTCTCTCCTTCAACAAATGTAACTGGTGACTTTCCCAGGAGAGCTAGGCCATGAGAAACTCCATGGGCTAATAAGGCAGTACAATCTCCCCTAAAGTCTGAGGACTGGCCTGGGGGAGCCCCTAGGAAAGAGGTAGCTTCTCTGAGGTGTAGCACAGGTTTGCTAGCTTGGGGTGCCAGAAAAAAGTGTTATGCACCTGCTGACATAGACATCAGATAGTTAATTTCTCCCAAATCTGGAGGCTAGAAATTCAAGGTCAAGGTACCAGCTGGGCAGTTTCTTTTTGAGGGCCAAGAGGGAGGGATCTGCTGCAGGCCTTTCTCCTGGGCTTACAGATGGTCACCTTCATCCTGTGTGTTCATGTGACCTTTCTTTGTAGCCGCCATGTACCTCATCCCCATCTTGGACAAGGACCCCAGTCATTGATTAGACCCTATTTCAATGACCCATTTTTACTTAAGTACCTCTGAAGAATTCATATTTGTCTCAGGCCTAGGACTTGGGAATGGGTATGCATCCAGGAGGCTTGGCATGTGAATCAGTCCTTTATAGGAGGCCAAAGCAATCAGTTTCAGGCTGATGGTATCTGGATTGAGGTCTGAGGCTCTGCTTGTTCTGTCTCCCAGTTGCAAAGGGACCAATGCTGAGTCGCGTCTTTCCGACAAGTCTGTGTTCTAGACTGCTGCTTCTTGCCGTCCTGACTCATCTCAGTCTCTGGAGCCAGGGTGCTCAGGAAAAATAGTCCAATTTCCCATAGGAACCCCAGAAGATCTCCAGCTGGCCCTGTGCTCTGCTGGAAGGACCTGACCTCTGCTTATGCTCACCTAGTACATGGTAAGGGTCATACTTGGGTGTAGGAAGCCAGTGGTCAGCACCAGCCGCCTCCAAACCTACTCTACCAAAGTTCTTAAAGTCCCCTCCATTAATAAGGTCTAGGCACAGTACTAGTGACAGTACCCTGCAACACAAGCCCCTCCCCTGCCCTGGTCCAGCACACTGTGATCAATTGGAGTTTAAGTCTCTACTCTGGATCTATGGAGACAAAACCTTTAGTGGACTGTAGCCCTCTGTCCTTACAGAGAAGCCACATGCAATCCAGGGAGGAGGAGGTACTAAGTCATTGGCAGGGACAGGACAGGCTTGTGTCCTCTGTCATCTGTCTGAAACTACTTGGGTTATCTTGAGCAGTCTGTCCCTGTCTGGTGACCCAGCACAAACACAGCCTGGATTCTCTGCAACCAGCAACATTCGTGGGAAACCTGATCCTGCCATGTTCTCAGGGACCCGCACTTCCTTCTGGCCTCACATTCTCTCTTCATGGAAAAACTCCTGGTAGCCTATTTCCCATGAGCAGGCAGGTGCTGCCTGCCCTGTGCATACTGGCGACCTATGTGGAAGGGGTTGACTTTCCTCTAAAAATGATGGCTGGCTTCCAGGGAAATGGAAGTCACCAGGAGGGCTTCCTGTGACAGAGGGTGTTCCCGCTGGGGCCCTGTTCTCAGAAGAATTAGGGAAGCTCTCTGGCCAGCCCCTCATTGAAGCTCCTACAGACTAAAAGGCCCCTCCCCTTGCCTCATTCCCCACTTAACCATCTTACTGTGAGCGAGTCACTGTGTGGATGTATGTGTGAATCTCTGTATGCTTGCATGTATGTATGTATTATGCTCCCACACGTGTGTCCATGTGTTTCTCTGTGTGCTTAGTGCTTACAAGCAATAAGGGAATACGACAGGACTTTCTCTTTCTAAGGTCGGTCCTAAGGCTTCCCTGGCTCCCACTTTCTCTTGACAAAGTCTATTGGAATTCTATTTTCTCACTTGTATTATCCAGGGCTCTCTAGAGGAACAGAACTTATAGAATGTGTGTATGTGTGTGTGTGTGTGTGTGTGTGTGTGTGTGTGTGTGTGTGTGTGTGTATGTATGTAAATACATATGGGATTTATTAGAATGGCTAAGAGGCTGTGGTCCAGTTAGCCCAGCAATAGCTGTATGGTCTACCAAGGGAAGATCCAAGAATCCAGTAGTTGTTCAGAGGCTGGATGTCTCAGCTGGTCTTCAGTATACTCCAGAGTCCTGAAGAAGTCAGCTCTAATGCCAATGAAGGGATGGGTTTGCCAGTGAGAGCGAGGGCAAGCAGGCAGAGAGAGCTAGCTTCCTTGTTCCTAGCTTCCAGCAGAAGGTGTGGCCCACATTAAAGATGGGTCGTCCCACCTCAAACAACTGGATTAGAAATGGATCTTCCCACTTTGAATGATTTAATTAAGAACAAAACATCCCTCACAGAGGTGCCCAGCCACTTGGATTTTGGTTAATCCCAGATATAGTCAAATTGGCAGCTAAGAACAGCCATCACACCACTCACTGGCGAGCACCTTACTACAAGGGCACTGCCATTCACTGGTTTTTCTTATCACATTTAAAACCCACTCCTCTTTGCTCAGAGGGTATAATTTGGGCCATCCTAATTCCTGAGTCTGTGGGGAAAGGGCTTTTTCTCAGCCATTTGCCGGGGAATTGGGAATGGGTGTTGGGTGGGGCCCCAGCCGGGTTGCATTTGGCTGTAGTAACATCAAGCCTACCCTGTGGAAGAAACAGAAGGACAGGGGGTGTCCTGAAAGGGTGAGGGGTCTGGTATTATCTCTCCTTGGGGCTGTAGATTTTTGCTATGTCTCATTTCTATCCCTTCTCCTCAGATAGTCATACTCTTTTTACAGGGTTATTGCGGGGACTGTGTAGATGTCATGCTGATGTGTCTGTAGGAGTCTTGATGGGTATACCTCTGCTGGCAGATGCTCCATTGGTAACATGATGCAACCTGGTGATGGTCACAGTGGCCTGGATATGACCCTTTGTGGACTTCTGTGCATAGATAATGACTTGTTAGTGTAGGAATCATACCACACACTGCTGCCCCAGATGCATGGGTTTTCTTTCTTTCTTTCTTTCTTTCTTTTTTAACTGTTTAACTTTATTTTATGTATATTGGTATGAAGGTGTCAGATTTCCTGGAACAGATAGTTGTGAACTGCCATATGAGTGCTGGGAATTGAACCCAGGGCTTCTGTAAGAGAAGCCAAAACTCTTAACCTCTGAACTATCTCTCCAGCCCGCATGGGTTTGCTTTCTATAGAATCTTAGGAGAAAGATTTGGAAACCCAGCAGCAAGCATTAGCTTACATGTTATCTAAGGATGAACCATTAAGATGTGCTGCTCATACAGTATACATGCTAAGAACAGTCTTTGCTGCATCAGAGACTTGTGTTCTCTGCCCTTCCCAGCAGTGGATCATCCAAGGTGGCTGAAGTCATCAGCTTTGTAAGGGGCTTAATGCATAGTCTTCAGTGATTCTCTACCTGGAGCTTGTGCTGGACCAGCTCCTGCAAGATGAAGACACTCTGGGTCACTCCTGGTGCCAAGGTGTGACATGACTTGACCAAGTAACCTTTGCGACCTTCTAAGCATCCAGAAGTTACTGGCACACAGTTGTGTTCCATTGGCATCTGAGGAAGACGGTCTTGGTATGAATTTGATTGCCAGTGGGCTTCCTGAGCAGGCCAAATGTGGTCAGATGGCACAAGCAACCGGTGTCCCCACATGCCTATGTCCACATCTGTGGCTCATGACTGTGAGATCCCGTGCTATAGCCCTCAACTGTCACATGGCCAACTATGTGCCTATATCCCTCACCTTTTCTACTACAGAGTAAGGTCAAGGTCATCCCTTCCTCCCTATCATCCTTCCCACAGGCCATCAAGACTGGATCTTTTTTGATTGCTAACTTTTAAAAAGGGTACACATTTGAATTTAGGGTTCACCGATGGAAACATCTTGGCAGAGATATTTCCCACTTACAGTGTTGTCTTAGTTACTTTTCTCCCGGTAGTGATCAGAAGGACAGTCTCAGAGGGTTTCCATCCACAGATTCAAAGATGACTGCCCTGTGCATGGTGCGCTTGAACTTGAGGCAACTTGTTTATGTGGAGTGAGGCAGGAAGTAGAGAAAACTGGAACCAGGGGCAGATACAGTCATCAGAGGCCCACCCTAGTGACCTACTTTCACCATCCACAGCCTTGAGAATTGCATCACAAGTCACATAACAAATGCTCAAAATGTGGGAGAGCTATGAGGGATATTTTAGAGGCAAATCTCAGAAAGAAGCGAGATGGGAATGGTCCCAGTGCTTCTCAGGGAAACTGTGTCATAGCCAGCAAGCTGCCAGCCCACCACACCCTTCTGCCCTCCATCTTGTCAGGCCCAGACCCTTCCTCATCCCTGTGCTTCCAGAAGTTCTTGCATGGCCCGACACCAAGGGCACAGACATATGCTCACATTGTTCCCTTTCTGAGTGCCATGGACAGGCTGCTTCTAATGCACACATTTCTTCCCCCATTCCCTGGATGCTCCTCACTGCATGCCCAGGCTGGAGGCCTAGGGAGAAGCTGTTCTTTCAGGACCCATTGAGGAGTGGATTTTTACTTTAGCTCTTTTAGAATCTCAGTTCTTATTTTCCTAGATATTTTTGTCCCCTTTGGGGACAGAAACCTAGCAGCATATGGCACAAATTGAATGGCTGCAGAATGCATTACTGGCATACACTGCCTTCCTGGGATTCCTGCAGCAGGAACAGGCATAACACAGTTCCCCATCCCTTCACCAGTGAGGCCACTGCTCAGGCGGGCAGAACTTAGCAAGAGCTTTGGTGGCCTCTGTCTGCAGGGTAAACGTTTAGAACCTCATAGTTGTGGTAGAGGTCTCCCCCAAAGTCCTGGCTGCATCATTTCTAAAATACACTGAGGGAGCTTCCAGATGCAGTTGGATATGGGGTCACCCAGCACTCACTCTTCAAAACCAGGAGGGGGTCATAAAGTTCACTGAGTGGCCTCTGACCTGAAAATCATTGGCTTTGCTTCACTCCCAGCTTGACTGTTCTATTCTTGGGGAGCCCCTAAGATGTTCGCCAGATCACCAGTTACCCATTTAATTGGGGTTTTAAGGTAAAGTGTTATTGTGACCCAGAAGTCTGGGTTCTGAGCATCTGGCTGCTGAGTAAGTGGGGGTAGCATCCTAGATGCCTTCTTCTTGTACATCTGACCAGCATCCAGACCCTGCTCCACCCAGGGAACCCACAGAGAAATCGAGGAGAGAAGCTAGTACCTCTACCCTCCAGCGCTACCCCCTCTTCATCCCTTGACATCATATTTGAATATCAGCCCTTCTCCTGGGCTTTGAAGGTGATCCCTGGCGCCCCTCCCCTGTTCTTCAAGCAGCCCTTTGAAATAGGTCCATTTTGATTTTAGTTTCCTACTTCTTGGTAGGTGGTCTACTCCAGAACTTTTAGAACACGTGTGGGTTTGGTCAGGCCTGCC
Organism: Sigmodon hispidus; assembly: GCA_004025045.1. Taxonomy (NCBI): domain Eukaryota; kingdom Metazoa; phylum Chordata; class Mammalia; order Rodentia; family Cricetidae; genus Sigmodon; species Sigmodon hispidus. Next base: position 129,499 of record PVIH01000241.1, read on the forward strand.
TGTCCATCTGTTCTGTTCTTTTCCTCTAGGGTAGGGTCCATGGGACACCCCTGGGCGGGGAAGGGCACTAACTGACTCTCTGACCCTTCTCTTTTGTGCTCTTTGCAGCCTGTGATTGCCACCCTGTGGGTGCTGCTGGCAAGACCTGCAATCAAACCACTGGCCAGTGTCCCTGCAAGGACGGCGTGACAGGCATCACCTGCAACCGCTGTGCCAAAGGCTACCAGCAGAGCCGCTCCCCCATCGCCCCCTGCATCAGTATGTGGATCCCCTCTTCCCCTCTGCTTGAGGTGGGGGGACTCTTTGGGGGGCTGGCTGCTGATGTCCAGTGAGTTTAGCCATTACCAGTGGATATCTTCATTCACTGGTGCTCAGTGAGATCCTGTGAGAGGCCTGGAAGTTCCTTCAGAAGTGGCTTCTTACATTAGAGGGAGCCTGGCCGTAGCCTTTGGTACTAGCAAACACTGAGTCACTGGCTCCAGGGGACTACAGCATGAGCCCCACACCTACCTTGGATTTTGACCCCAGACCCTGTGAGGATAGGGGTCTGCCACAGCTGCAGATTTGCAGGGGCCTTTGACAAAAGTTGTTCAGGTTCTTGTTCATGGCTCCTGTGAGGGATAAATAGAGCACTGGAAGGGGGGTGGAGTCTCAGAGAGGAGTTACATGGAGAGGGTGGGTCTCATAGCCATGGTTCTGAAGGGTCTGTGTATTTCACATCTGGTAGGTTATGCTACTGTGACCATGGGCAAAAAATGAGCTCTGGCTGGCAAGTGAAGCCTAACCCGTAAGAGGCCCAGCTTCATCCTGTGATTCCTTGGCTAGGGCTGACCAAGCCAAGAAGGGATGGCTTGGACAAAGAGCAGGAGAGAGCCTCAGCAAACACTCCAGAATCCGGGGAAGTATGTGGATTCTCTGGAGAGTGGGCTTGGCAAACTCCGCCCAGGGAGCTGGCTGCTGCCTGCTTTTGAATGGCACAGTGCCTCAAACCTTTTTAATAGTTGAAACAAAAATCAAAGGAAGGATGCTATTTCAAGATACACTAAAAAACCATGCACAGACACCGGGCACAGTAGTGTGAGCCTGTAATCCCAGAATTTGGGAGACAGAGGCAATACTATTTCAAGTTTGAATCTAGCCTAGGCTACATAGTGAGACCCTGTATTTAAAGAGAGAAGAGGGGAATGAAACAGATACACTGTCTGCAGCGTGGAAGTGTTGGACAGCACCTATGGAGCCTGAACTGTTTCCTGCTTGGTCCCTTTCAGATGTCAGTGAGTCTGGATTCCAAGGTTCTCAGAGTCCCTTTGAGTAGGGATTCAGAATAGCCTAATAGTCTTGGGGCCGGTACCTGGAGTCTCTTTATGCTGGGAGCCGCCCCCAGGTCCTCGAGAGTTCCTCACAGAAGTTGCACAGTTTTCATCCCTGCCTCAAGCAGGTGGGAGCCCTAGACAGTCCACATCTCACCTATCCCACCTACATGCTCTTACCCATCTCACTACATATGGCCTTTGCTTCGAGAACAAGTCAGCTCTGTTGGTTCTGACAGTGATTATGACTAGTCTATGAATCAAGAGTCTCTGCCAGGGTGTCCTTGCAGGTCCACTGACATCAGATGACCCAGTGCTGGCCCGAGGGACTGGATCCTAGTATCCTTCCAGGGTACAGGAGATGGAAAGTGTGCTTAGGCTGGCGGTCACTCAGTGGAAGGGCACACGCCTAGTGTGACCCAGGCCTTGGGATCACCTCCAGCACTTGAAGATAAGATGGAAAGAAATCCTTCCCACAATGCCATCCAAGCACCACTCTTACAGTCTACAGAAACCCTTCTCTCTGCATGTCCCCAAACTATAAAAAGGAACATTTATAGAAAGCCAAGTATATCTGGGCCTCTGGACACGAGTTCTGCCACAGCATAGTCTCTTTTTTAAAGAGGGAGAGGAAGCTGTCAGGTTACTCAGAAAGACAAGAACTAACCATTTAAAATCCCCCAGAAAACAGCATTGTGAAATGACCTTTCAGAACCAGCCCCTGTGCCCTCCCACATGCTCTGTACTCTTGCCTTGCTTTTGAAAAGAGAGGTTAAAGCTCAGGGAACCATGGGCTTGTGTGTACATCTCTGCTCAAAGGGATTGAGACCCATAAGTTAAGAACCACTTTCCCGAAGGGACTTTCAGTCCACAGTTTGGTCTTGTGGCTCAATCAATGAAGTTGACCGGCTGAACGTCTTCACCTGTCAGCGCATAGGGATGGGTCCAGGAACTAGAAAGGATGAGCTGTTACTCACTAGAAAGGTGAAAGAGAACACTCAAAACGAAGGCCATTCCCAGCTGTGCCTCCTGCAGTCACATCCCACTCTACCAGCTAGCAGAAGGCCTGAGCCAATGTGAAGGAAGCCTGGGGGAACCAGACCAGGCTGCAGATGCATCTGACCCCGTGAGAAGCTTCCCCAAGGGGCAGGCCCCCTGCTTCTCACACACCATCCTTCCTCCCACATTTGAGTCAACATTATAGATGAACAAGGCCCAGGTAGTCATCGTGATGAACGGGAGGCAAAGGAGCCCCAGGGCAGAGCCATGTGGATGATACTCCACAGTTGGCCTGAGATGGACATGTGTGTCAGGTCCTAGGTACAGCGTCAACCCTGTGGACTGGCAGGCCTTCCTGCTGCCCCCACTCCTGACCCTCCCTAACAGATGAGATTCATGATTTCCCTCCCAGTGAGGACAGAAGAACACACTGATGTGCCCAAGATCCTGGGACTCTGCAGTCAGCACCCCTTCCCTCCCTGACTCCATGTTGCTTTGAGCTGAGCTGTGGAGTGGTCATGGGGGAAGGGAGCTAGAAGGTTGGGAGGAGTCTGTGCGGAGACCCTGGTCTTTCCAAGGACAAAAATGTCTTCTTTCTTTTTTACTTTTCCTTTCTGAACCTCACGAAGAGATTCCTGTAGCACCACCCACCACCGCAGCCAGCAGTGTGGAGGAACCTGAAGGTAAGACATCCCTCTAGCTTTTTGGTTGTTATTTAAGCTGTGTGGTTGGACGTGAGTGGGGCATGGCATGGGGACTAGAGGCCCAGATCCTTCTGTGCTCTGCCCCTATGCTGTCAGCTGGGCCCTGTTTTGTGTGAGCGGTCCCCTCAGCTGCTCTGAAAAAACTGCTGGACACATCATTATAACTCACCTCCTAAGAATAAAGCTGGAAGATGTTTTAACAGAGCCAAGGGCCAAGAACCCTGAACATGGAACAATTCCTTCTTGCCCTCAGAGGTCAAGAAGTTGCTAGAACCTCAGAAGTCCTGGGGCCAAGGACTCCTCTCCTTCCTGGGGTTGCAGAGGCTCAGGCAAGGGCTGAGAGGAAGCAGTACCTGGGCACTGGTTCATAGTCAGAATTCAGGAGCTCTGTGACCCAAGATGGGAAGAGAATGCCATTTTCACATCCACCTTTACCTGAAGATGCAGCTTGTACTTATGGCAATGGTAGGTCCCTGCTCCACTTGCAAGCAATGTCTGTGACATGCTCACCATAACAACCGTAGCTGTGTTCACATCACAGACTTGGTGCAGATGCCATGAGATACCATGTGTGTCCCTGGCTGCTTCGCAATTACAGGAGTTCCCAGACCCACCACTAGCTGCTCATCTGCTTCTCATCTGTCACTGAGAAAGCACATGCATAATAACATGGCTGTACCGTCAACTTGGGGGAGTTCAGATAACTGGACTTCAGTAGTATTTTCTTGTTATAGACAGATTCTCCTTGCCTTAGGATGGCATGGCTTCCTGATAAGATTACTGTAAGTGAGAAATACTGTAAAATGCAGTAAATATAACGCCCAGCCCTCTGCAGCTCATCTCCTTCCAGCTGAGCCGTGAACAATGGATAATGTTGGGCCAGTCTTGGGGTGGGTGGGTACAGCTCCCTGATGCTGCCCAGCATCACAACAGAAGGAAAGATCCAACCACATTCAGCCCAAGGAAAGACATAGCAAGTTCATAGTGTGGCTTTACTCAATGCACACTGTTTTCACATCGCAGTAAATTAAGCCTATTTTAGTATCAAAAAAATACTATTTTGAGAAAGAGTTTACTGAGCTTCTTGTTGCCAGGCGAGGATTCACATCCCTGGTGTGGGTATACAGGGAGCTTAGAGCCCCACAGGATGGTGTGCCCTGTGAGGTCAGTACAGGACCACACCTGGAGACCCTGGGCCTGGGGTAGGAGCGGGAAATGAGAGGCAGATGGACATGAAGGACCCTAGCCAGTCTGGGAACTTAGTCTTCTCTAGGTGGCTCTGTAGGGAGCTGTGGGTGAGCTTGCACACCCTGGGTCTAGGGAAGAGAACTGTCTAGGGGAGAGTAGAGTCAGGACTCAGCTGCATGGGCATGCTGGACTCCTGCTGGGACAGTCAATCCTGCCTGCTTGTTGAAGCTTCTGTTTCCCTTGGTTGAACCCTTGGTGGGAAAAGGTTAGTGGGGAGGGCTGGGGACGCCCATTACAGGGTGCCTGGGTGCTGGATGCCAGAGTGGAGGTATAGAGGCTGGAATCTCCGGCCCACTGTCCTCCTCAGCATTGTCATGAAGGAGGCCAGGTCCAGAGGACAGAAGCTGATGGTTTTCTATAATTAACAAGAGGTCCAGAGGACAGAAGCTGATGGTTTTCTATAATTACCAATTTTTTCTCCCCAGTTTCTGGAGGGGTTAAGGCAGGAGGATTACTTGTATTCACAAGTTTGAGGCCAAGATGGGCAACATGGTGAGACCCTGTCTCATGAAAACGGCAACCACAAACAAAAAACTGTTCTCTCTTGCTGATGACAAAGATACCTTTTTTAAAAAACAGTTTCATTGTTGTATTTAATTAAAACTCAAGTCAGAGGCTGAGGGTGTAGCTCAGCTGAGCTCATGCTCAGCATGCAGGTTTAATCTCTACCATCCGTTAATTAACAGAATTAGAGACAACAGTTTTGAAGTAAGAAGATGTTAAAGTGGAAATTGTATTTTTTTTATGTGTGCATGTGTTTTCATGTTTGTATGTATGTGTGTAGATGTACACACATGTGTTACCATGTGTGTGAGGCCTCCAGTTGGCCACAGACGTCTCTCCCACTTGCCCTCCACTTTCTTTTAGAGGCAGGGTCTTTTGCTGCACTCAGAGCTCTCCGCCCTTGGCTTGTCCAGGGCATCTTCCATCTCTGCCTTGTGCGAGTTGGCATGACAAGCAGCTGCCATGATGCCCAGCTTTTACAGTTCTGGATCTCTGAAACTTAAGTGTTTCTTATCCATGGAGCCATTTCCTTGGCCTCAGAATTTCAATTCTTTTTCTTTTCTTCTTCTTCTTCTTTTTTAAATTTTTGTCTGTGTATGGGTATGTGCAGGTGTCCTCTGAGGCCAGGACAGGGTATTAGAGCCTTTGGGCCTTTGGAGTTGATTGTGAATTGCCTGATGTGGGTGCTAGGCATTGAACTTGGTCCTCTGGAAGAGCAGAAAATGATTTTAACCACCAAGGCATATATTTCTTCAGCCCCCAGATTTGATTCTTGATACTTGGCGGTCATGTGACTAGTTAAAAGTAGCAATGATACAAATGAGTAGGTAGACTAAGGTGGATGGTCTTTGGGGTTTCTGGGGCTGTGCATGGGTAGGATACACAGCCTGCCCTAGGACAAGATAGACTTCAGTGGTCCATCTGTCTCCTGCAAGTTTTCTCTGGACCTTTTAACTTGATTTTGGGTCTCTTGTAATTATTTTTTATTTTTTTACCTTCTGATAGAAATGGGTGATTGAAGGGGTGAGGGGGGATGAAGGCATTCCTGAGATGTCTGCATAGACCACGAGGAGCCCATGGGAAGCTTCGGAAGGTTCTCAGCTTTAATGGACAAGTCTAAAACAGCTGTGGTGCTGGGGAATCAAGCCTGAGGCTATGGGAATGCTCTGCTCCAGCCTCCTCCGAGCCACACCCACTCCCAAACTCTGCTAGTCTTGTGTTAGCTAATTACCTTTTCTGACTTCTTTGGATTTTGTGACTGTGGTTTTGTCATTTAGAACCTTAGCGTGCTTTTCTTGAAGAGGGAGTGGGGAACCAGGTTTGGGGTTTGGAGCAATGCCTGGGGCCTCAACACAATTTTTGCAGCCTGCCCTGGTGGCTTCTGCAAAGCAGGAGCCATTGCTAAATGGCTGGCCTTTAGGATGTCCTATCACAGAGAGCCTGGCTGAGACATTGAGCTGGAGGCACCTGGGAAGGGGGCCCCTGGAGGTTGGCTTCAGACTGGGCACTCCCACAGTGAGTGAAGACATTTGAGTACAGCTACCTGTGGACATTCTGCATGCATTCACGTACCAGAGGAGAATTAATAAGCCCTAAATTTATTCAATAAGCCGAGGGAGGAAACTTCACCCTGAACTCAAGCCCTTGAAGAGCCAACTTCCTTGGAGAGTGTTCTTTACTGTTCTCTGGCAGGGTGGCAAGGTCCAAGAGGTCTGCAGAAGGGAGATAGGAAGGGCCATCTCCCCACACACACTCAAAAAAGCTGCCACAACCAAGACTGCCTGAGACACATCTAGTAACTGGGTAGAGGGACAGCCATCCCTGTGGCTGCAAGAACACTTGCTCATGGCAGCTCTTCATCTGCTGCATTTGCTTTTGAGGAATCACCTGGGTGAGTAGAAGGTGCTCAGGTACAGCTCCGAGTATTCTACTGCCCCCACCCCATTGAAGCAGAAAGGGGTGGAGCCTAGTGCTCCAACCTTGGTGGCCCTGGGCAGGAGCTTCCTTCTTCTGCAGAAGCACCTGCTCGCTCCCTGCTGACTTTCTGGGGCTCATGAGCCACGGTGGTAAACTTGCCTCACCTTGGCTCGTTTGCAGAGTGTATGGCTCTCCTTGGAGGACCATCATCTGCAGCTACTTCAGAATACCCGTATAAACTCAATGAGGGTTGAATAAGAAAGAGACACACAGGTCTGCACCAAGAGCCCTTCCTCCAGTACCCTTTGCTGCCCCCGCCCCCTCATTTCTAAGGCTGGTTTCTGCCTTCTGCCTTGGACTTGAGGTGAAGGTCCAGGAGTGAGGAGCTAGCCACCTCCTGGGTTCCCCACCTCTTAACAGTGGTCTTGGGCTCTTCCCCAGATGTGCCTTCTTCATGACTTCCACCCCATTTAGAATTCTTTGTGGGCTTTTGCTGCTGCTTCAGTGGCCCTGGGGTGGAGCTGGAGGCTTTCTAGGGTTCCTGTGTAGCCTATCAGGAGAGCCCAGAGAGAAGATCTGACAGCTGGTGTGCTGGAGGATGCAACCCTCAATGCCTGTAGGTATGCATGGGGGTGGGGTGGTGTGTGTGTGTGTGTGTGTGTGTGTGTGTGTTCTCCATTTTTTTTTTGCAGTGTGGGCCAGACTAGGCTCTCAGATCCTCAGAGCACTGTTGATCTGATCTTGCCATTTCTTTCTCTGTGTAACTTATGAGAATCCTGTTTCGAGGGGTTGTGGTAGGATTATAATGCAAATACAATAGGAATTAATAAAACCACGAAAACAGCTGCTATAAGCCTGTAATACTGATGCTTGGGATCCCGAGGTAGGAGGCTCACAAATGCAAGTGCCTGGCCTGTGGAGCTAGGTCAAAGCCAAATTAGTGAGACCCCTGTCTCAAGGAAACAAAGTAACAGGAAGGCCAAGCATAGAGAACAGTGTAGGATGCTTGTGTGGTATGCACAAGGTTCTGGGTTCCTCCCCAGTACAGAAAACAAATGAAAATCCAGCACAGGGCAATGGCAGTTGAGGTGACCTGCTCAGCTTCTGTATGCGCTTCTGTCTCAGATGATGGGATCAAGGCAGAGCACACATCATTTTTGAATACTGAAACAAAATTTTAATTAGAATAGCAATGCCAGGCAAAAATAAGTGACACAATAAAACTATGGGATGAATTTTGGTTTGCTTTGCGATGTTTTGTTTTTAATCATCAGAATTGAACAGATACCGAAGAACTGAAGGAAATGGAAGTTCATGGCATGTTAGGGAGAGTAAGACCCAAACTGTCAAAATGCCAGTTCTCCCAGAAGTGCTGCATAGATTAAGCATGATTCTGGTCACTGTCTCCATTTGTTGGGGAAGGATTCTTAAGTTCAGGCAGAAAAAAAGAATCAATGTATAGTAAGAAAAGCCAAGATTTTCTTTAAGGTGACAAATGAGGAGAATTAGCTCTACTTGATATTTAAAAATATTGTAGGCAGGCTATTTAAATGAGTTTGGCATAGAAATGGAGAGGGGCCCAGAAGAGTTGGTACCAGGGTAGTGTGTGATTGCTGGTGAAGGAGGCAGCCAGCAAATGCTGTTGGGAAACTGATTACTTGCTTACCAACAAGCTTAGAGTCCTGCTTCCTGCAGTATATCACCAGAGGGGTAAAATAATTAATAAATCTGAAATATTCTAAAATAATGTATATATATGTATATGTCATACATACATATACACATGTACATGTCTATCAGTGGGATCTCAGGGCAAAGAAGTTATCCTAGATAGGACATAAAAATCCAGAAATCATAAAGGGAAAGATTTTGTAGATATGAATAGAAAACTCCTGTACTTCAGAAATCTTTCTAAGCAAAATAAAAGGCAAACTAGAAGCTGAGAAAGCTATTGTGATATTGCAGAAAAAGCTTAAAATCCTCAATAAACAAAAAGTATTTACAAGTCACTGAGAGATTCTAATTGGAATTAAGTTGAAGTGAACTAGAAACTCAGAGTGTGTACAAATGGCAATGAGTACAAGAAGCATTAGGATTATTAGTAACTATGACAATGTTAACAAGAATACTATCTTAATAGATAAACTTAATAGATTTGGTACTTTGTGCCTAAAGTATGACAGGATAGAAACCAGGACCAAATAAAAAAAAGGAAAGAAAAAGAAAAAGAAAAAAGAAACCAGGACCTTGCGCATCTGAGGCAAGCTCTCTATGAGTAAGCTATCTCCTTAGTCATTTTTTTCTTTTTTTAAAAAAACTTCAAGATCTAATTTTTAACATTATTTATGTATATATGTGTGAGTATGAGTTTATGTACACTATATGTGCAGTAACCCACTGAAAACAGAAGAGGGCGTCGGAGCCCCTGAGGCTGGAGTGACAAGAGGTTGTCAGCCATCATGTGGGTGCTGGTTTCCTGGTCCTCTGCAAGAGCAACAAGGCCCCTTAACCACTGTGTCATCTTTTCAGTTTGTGACAGAGTCTCAAGCTGACCTTGAAATTTTTATTCCCCTTCCTTCACCACCTGAATAGCTGGGATTTACAGGCCCTAGCCTTTAGATTTGGGAGACTTGACAGAAAAAAACTAACCCCCAGTATTGAAAAGGGTTGGAGAGACAGGCCCTGGTATACTCCAGAGGGAGTGACTTGTCCCTTTTTGGAAGAGAGATTGACCACTGTATCCAGACACACCTGTGAGCCATGAGCTCACCTCTGCTTATGGAAATGGTGGTATTTGATAGGTTTGGTGCCAGAGATGATGATTACCACATTGTTGGTAGTAATCAAAGAGCAGCTTACATGTCTGTTTTGTTTTTTGAGCTGAGTTTTACTGTGTAGCTCTGGCTGCTGGAACTTAACTCCATATACAGATCAAGTGGGCCTTGAACTTAGAATGGTCCTCCTGTGTCTCTTCCTCACACTGGGATTGCAGCTGTGGACCAACATGCCCAGCCGTTATCTAGTGTGGTTTGCTTGTAGGATATGTGAAAGGAGAGGTGCTCACCGTCCAGGTCAAGTGACAGAGCAGGCTACATACGGAGCAGACTGCATGGAGAGAGTCGTCTTTGCTGCAGAGACCAGTTTATAGAGTATTTTGATGAAATCGTTTCATTATGTTTGTGTATTTCACTGCTTCTCATCCAGAGGCTCTTCTGTTCCCCAGGGGATATTTGGCACTGTCTGGAGACATTTTCAATTGTCACAACTGGGGGTAGGGCGCCACAGGCATCTCATGGGTGGAGGCTGCCAGACACCCCACATGTGCAGGACAGCCCCACAACAAAGAGTTATCCATCCCTGAAGGCTGACAGCACCAGGCTGTCAGAAATTGTGGTGTATTTATACAGTACAAACCCATGTGTTCTCTGCAAATTCGCTGAGAGGCCAGTCTTCCTGGATGGACTGCGTACTCATTAGCTATACAACCCACTGCTTGGATGGCGCTCAGGAGTCAGAAAGCCCCAGGCCATTAAGCCAGCTGGCATTTCTATGGACTTGTGTTTAACTGTTTGTCTACTCTATTTTTTTCCCATGCTAAGATTCATCTTTAAAAAGTTGTCTTGAGTTTCATTATAAATCGATGAATCTCACATTAATGTGATGTAATCCTCTAAACATCTTTTACATTTATTTATTTGCCATAGCTTGAATGAGGAGACTGGAGCGCAGTTTGCAGGAGCTGGTTCATTTACCTCATGGGTTTTGGGGATTGAACTCCGGTCATCAAGATTGGAAGCAAGCGCCTTGACCCTCACACTAGCCTGTGTTAGATTTTTATTCTGAAAAATTGCACCAAAGTAGCAGGAGTGGCTAACAGCAGTTTGCTCATTGCCTAGACTTAACAATCTGGTTCTACTGTGTTTGTGTTAGCCTTTCTCTGCTTTAAAAAAAATACTTTTAGTCCTGGGATCAGACTCCAGGATCTTGTGCATGTCCAGCAAATGCTCTTCCCTTGAGCTATACCTTCAACCTTACATAAATGCCTTTTAAAGAAAATTTTAGACATTATGACAGTCCATTTCTAAATATTTCAGAACCTGCATCTGAAAAATAAGTGTCCTGATGCACAGTCCATGTTCACGAATTTCTTGGTTTTCCCCAGTGTGCGTGCAGCTGGGTCTCTTGTGGCTTATTCACTAAGCCAGTCTGTGATGATGTGATCTACTAAGCATCGCATTTTAAAAAGGATCCAGGGCTGCTTTTGAGAATATGGTGAATGGGAAGTGTCACTGAAAGTGAATAGTGCTGTCTATGTGGTCCCTGCTGCCACTGGTAACCCTATGTGCCCTTGAGGAGGAGGCCATGCTGTGTCTAGCCTGAGCTTAGGCTTTGTGGATATGTGAGCCTGGAGTTTCACTCACAGGGGCACCTTAGAGAGGAATGTCCAGAACCGTCTTGTGTCTTCTTGGTGTGTGTAGAGGATGTGGAAACCGAAAGACTATGAACATTTTTTATTTTTTATTTTTTTTAAATATCAGCCATGAGGTTTGTTTTGTTTTGGTTTAGGTTCTGGGAGTAGATCCCGAGGTTCTTTACATTCTAGGCAAGTTCTAACCCAGCCTCATACCAGGGTTCAGCCAGGGTTTCCACCGTCAGCAAAGCCAGCTTTGGGCTGTGGTGGCGAGGCTACCCACACTGGAAAGTATGGAGCTTCTGAGGCAAGTGACAATAATCTGGGGTCCCCTCGGGACAAAGCAGTCCCTCCCTGGTCGAGCAACACTGGTTTAATCCCAGATAGATGTCTTGATATCAGCCCAGATGCCAGAAAGGAAACCAGAGATAGAGAAATACAGGCCTCTTCACCAACCAGTAGGACTTGCTCCTACCTGCTGGCTGAAGGCCAGACTGGCCCCATATGTATTATGGGATGTGTTCTGTATTAGGTTGAACTGCATAGAATTGCACCTACAGGTCACTGCTGGGGCTCTCCAGGTGGCAGTGTGATGTGATGTGACGGGACAGCCTGTCTGGGTCCTTTCTCCTTCATTCTCTCTCTCTGATTCTCCTCTGCTCTGTCTTCCCTCCCCTGCATCTCTGTCCACTACTTTTCTTGTTCACTTTGCTTTCCCTGGTCCCCTCCCCCTCCTTGCAGCCCCCCCCCCTCCGTGAGCCTGCACAGAGGGCAGGGCAGAGGGCAGGCTGGGTGGAAGCAAGGCCAGAAAGCATCTGTCCCCACTCCTGCCCCCAGGGTTCCCCAAGCAGCACAAAGCAAGTCACCTTATTGTTCTTCTGTCTCTGGGCCTTTGCAGGTGGAAAGGACAACAGGATGAGCTTGGAGGGCAGAGGAACAAGTAGGGTAGAATATTTAGCCTTCACGGGCATTCTTCTCTCTAGGACTTGAGGGGGGTGCATGATGGGGCAAATGACAGGTGTCACCGCACCCCACATCCCAGGGATCTCACTGGCAGAGGCTGTGTGGGGGGGTGAGGCTCAGAGCCTGGCCAAGGCAGGGAAGATGACAAGGCCATGTCAGCCCATACCTCTGCCTTGAGCCCCTGAACCCCTAATGAGTCCAGGCTGTTACTGTCACTGTTGCCCTTCAAAACCCCGACAGCCAGTGAAGTGGGGTGAGTGAGACTGGAATATAGTGTCCATGGCAACTTCTCTGGTACCACACTACCTCAGACTTAATGATTCGAACAACCACACTGGAGACATTCATGCCACCCTTAGGAACCTGGTTATGAACACTTGCCCCAGCCCCATGGAAGATCCAGCAAGCTACTCCAGAGCCCTAGGCCCAGTCCTCATAGGAGCCACAGAGTTGGGCCCAATGACTTATTAAGTACTCATTCAGCTCAAATCTGGGGCCAGTATCAGACGTGGTGGCATCTACCTGTTATCTCAGCACTGGGGAGGCCACTACAGGAGGATTGAGAGCTACTGTTTGAGGCAGGACTGGTCTCCACAGTGAGTTTCAGGTGAGTTTAGGCTGTAAATCAAGACCCTGGGGCCTTTTTGGAAGCCAACTGTGGATCCTTTGAATTTGTTCCCCATTCTGTGGTCAGCAGCGGGGGCAGGGTCTGGTGGGTCAGTGCTGGCCTTACGTTCCTAGGGAAAGCACTTGGAAGCAGCCTGTGAAGTCCTTCTGTACACATAGTCCTTCACTGAGGTCAGAAGGCTACAGATGCCTCACTCGGTCACATGATACATAGGCTGTCCCTGCCCCTACCTCACCTCCTCTAAATTTTGAGGTAGGGGAGAGGTGGGGAGGGGAAAGAGAATATGTTGGTATGTACGTGCCACAGTGTGCCTGTGGGAGTCAGAGGGCGGGTCTGGGGAGCTGGTCCCGCTCTCCTTGCAGCAGGGTCTCTGTTTATACCGTGCTAGCTGGCCCTAGAGCTTCCAGACCTTCTCAGGTCTTCATCTCCCCTCTTGCCGCTGGAATTACAGAGGTGTGTCACAGTGTCTGGTTTTTTTGTTTGTTTGTTTGTTTGTTTTGTTTTTTTAACAGGAGTTCGAAGCAAAGCCCAGGGCTCTAGGTTTGTGCAGCAGGTATTTTTACTAGCTGAGCCATTTACCGGCCCCTTGCCTCCCCTTAAGCGGGACATTTTCTCTTCAGTGCTCTTCTGTGGCTCTCCAAGTTCTAAGTGTGGCCATGTGAAGTCAGCCCTTTCCCTCTGGTGCCAGGCATGCTCCGAGATGCGAGAACAGATCATGGGCACTTCAGATCAGTGAGCACAGTGACCCACTTCCGATTCCCTCCTTCAGAGAAGCCAGCATTTCCCAGAGTCTGTGATGAGCGCTGTCTATACTGTTTCATGGTCTCTGCTTAGGAATAGAGTGCAGGAAAGGTCTGGTGGCACACACCTGTGATCCTAGCACCAGCAAGCCTAGGTGGGAGGGTCAAAAATTTCAGGCTAGCCTGGACTACGTAGTGAAACTCTATTTTCAGAAGAAAACAGCAGTACATTGGGGGATCAAAGAAAGGAGAAAGAACCCATCTTACATAAAGAGATACCTGAAATGGATGTATGGTAGTGAGACATACCTGTTCACCCTGGCTCTGCAGAGAAGGTGTACATCTCTTCCTCACCTGCCTTTGGTGTATCCTGCTGACATTTTGAAATGTGCTATGCTAGGGTTTTTTACACTTTGGAAATGAGCAAGCTGAACAGGTGATTTACTTTCCTTCCCTGGGTGTCTGTTGCTAACCACTCTCTGCATCCTGGTGCTCAAACAGTATCTTGGGAGTAAGATTCATGATGCTCATACCAAGAGAAGCTAGAGTCAGATCAGACAGAGAAGCCTCAAGGTCTCCCTTGGGAGCCAGATAATTCAGCATCGGCTTCAGGCTGGATGCCATGGTTGCCCTTCTTCCTGTGTTAATTCTGCTGTGTATTCTAGAGGCAGCATGGTGCCATTTGTTCGGGTTATTTGGAGTCAAATATCTTAAGTTAGGCTCGCTAGAACCTTGGAGGCCTATGGCAGGGGTTGTTTTAAAGGGTATTTTACTGAGGAGTGCTCTCAGGTAAAGAAGGCAAGAGAGTATAGGGCTAGAAACACATGGCTTCCTGACTAGATGAGGCTCTGAGGAGGCAGTTGCCATGAAAAAGCCATTCTAGTAAAGGCAGAAGCCAGGACAGTCCACTGGACAGCATTAATTGATGGGCTGTGGACTCCCTACTGGAACTGGACTGAATTTTGTTACTGCCCAGCAAAGCAGTGTGCATTAGCTAAAAGCTGTGTGATTATCAACCAGAACCTGTAGCTGCTGGATGTGGCAGGCCACAAAGGAGGGCAGGGCAGGATACTTATCACAACTGCTAGCTACCTCAGCCGTCTGTGGTCACGGGTTTGGAGTATATAGATTCAACCAATTGGAGATTAAAAAGGAACACAAACAAAACAAAACCCCAAATCCTCATTTATGCTGAACTTGTACCAACATTTCCATTCTCTTTCCATGAAGAATACAGTAACTGGTTAACATTTTCATTGTATCAGGTACTGTAAACTAGACATGATTTTAAGTATGTAGGAGGTTGTGGGTAGGTCCTCTGCATATTTATACCATTCTATCTAAGGAAGTTGAATGTCCTCAGCTTTCCATCCCTGTCAAGGGTTCTGGATCCCTCCAGCTTTGAAGGACAATGGTAGTAAGTAATTTAGAAGTTTTGTTAGGGACTATGTATGGGCTTCTCTTTGCCCAGTGTTTGGCAGTTCTGCACTGTAGAAAGTCTCTGTTGTTCTCTGGGGGCCTCGTGTCTTTCTCACAGCTAGCTGGTCCCTCAATTCTAATCCCACACCTCTTCTCTGCCATGTGTACCACAGCTGCTGCTCTTTTTATGCAAAATCATTTAATTTCTCATGACCATACTATGTTGGTCAGGCATGTGCTGTAACAAGCATCTCTTGGAGTCATTGTTAGCTTACACAACAGCCATCACCCACTGCTGTCCCTGCTTGGATGGTTTCCTTTTACAGTGGTTCAGTTCATCCTGTGGCCCTGCCATTCCCTGGAGCTACAGAATCCCTGCTGAGAAAGCCATGGGTGACTTTTATAGGCTTAGCCTAGAAGTGTTTGGTATCACGTGTGCTCATGTCTCTTTTGTTAGAACCCAGCTACATGACCATACCTAACAGCAAGGGGTACTGGGTAATGCAGGCCATATGTATGCATACCTGGAGAATGACACAGTGGTTGGTTACCACGTAGAGTTTTCACATAAATCATCTGGACCACTCTACTGACTTGTGGTGCATCTGTGGCCACCTGTCACTGTGATGTTGTAGCAACTGGCATCAGAAGGCAAGGCCATTTTTTTTATGTAGGAAGCAGTTTAGCTCAGTCTTAGCCAGGAGTATGCTTCCTGCCTGACAGCTGCCTGGGTTTGACATACAGGCAAACTGAGCAAGGGTGCCAATGGGTTCTGAGGTGTGACCTCATCAACACTAGCTTAACCAACCAAGCTGACTAGGTGGCCAGCAGAGGTGATGCACCCACCAGGGCTGTGGCCATCCCCTCTTTCACAGCTTCTCAGGGAGCCCAGCTCAGCTCTTCTGAATCCTCTTTTGGTGTTGACAGCAATTCCAGTTTGTGTCCACTGTTGGCTCTCGCTGGAGAAGTATGCAGAGAGCCAACTGGATCCCTGTTGGGACAGCTTTGTTTTCCCCGCTGAACACAAAATCCCCTGTTCACTGGGAAATCTAACAAGGAGACCCTGTGGGGCAGGCTGGTGGGAGCAGATATTAGTGAATACAGCCCCCCAAATAGTTTCAGCTTATTAAAGGCGAATACACGGGCTAACTCTGCCCGCCAAGTGGGAGATAGAATGGGGACACAGAGCTGTTACAGTGGATTAGCAGCCGCAGACGGACGGAGGCAGGTGCAGCCTTTTCTGCAATTTGGAAAGGCTTAGGAAAGACAGAGCCTACGCTGTGAATCCTTCTCTTGGCCTCATTTGGGCGACAGGCTGAAAGGGGGGGTTTCTTGTGCAGCCAGGCTTAGGAATAGTTTTTTATGTTCCCCTTGTCATTTCACAAACTCCCAGAATTCCTTGGGAATTCGGAGGATGTTGCACACTTGTCCTCTTATTTATTTTCTACCATTTCTTATTCATTGATTATCCAATTGTGCATTTTTAGGGCCTGTCTTGGGTACTGGGGTTACAGTACTGAGTGGACAGCACCGTGCCTTCCAGGGACTCTTCAGTTGTACTGTGTGAGAAAAACACATAAGTAGAGTGGATGGTTCTAATTCCATTTTTTAACTGTTAACCAAACTCTAGATCCACAGACACTAATGTCACCTTCTGTGGCCCAACTGTCATCGCTGAGAGCCTGCTGGGTTCTTGCTGCTTAACGAATGAAGCCTCAAGTCCAAGGTGGCTTGTTGATCTTCCAGATGGGGTGCTGTTTCCTAACAGCACAGATGGCAGATAAGAGAATGATACAGTGGTCCTTGAGTATCCACAGGGATTGAGTCCAGGACTTCAGGGTAGCAGAATCTGCAGATGCTCAAGTCATTTTCCATAAACTAGTGTAATGTTTGCATGTAATCATCCTACAACCTTCCATATGCTTTAACTCATCTCTTCATTGCACATGCCTAAAATGACACACATGCTGTGTATACATAGTGCATTTCTTCAATCTAATTTTTCATGACTGTGTGTGTGTGTGTGTGTGTGTGTGTGTGTGTGTATATATATATATACACACTTAAGAGTACAGTACCTGCAAAGGCCAGAAGAGGGCATTGGCCTCCCTGGAGCTGGAGTTAACAGCAGAGGTGGGTGCTAGGAACTGAGCTCAGGTGTCACGCGCCACCTCGTCCTGCAAGGAACACGCAACACCGGATCCTTCTCTTTGCAGTTTATTCAGGCCTTTAATTATCTTCTCTTGTCTCTTACTCACTCACTCACTCTCACTCTCAGACATATGACGAACAACTCACTCTCTCACACACTCTCTCACAAACGCTGAACAACCCGGGGGGGGGGGGTGTCCGCTCGTGGCTAAATACCCTCTGGGCTTCCAATCCCGGTAAGCCATGTAGACATTGCCCATAGGTCCCCAGGCGCCGGAAGCAAGCCACCATCCTCGCCTACAGCCAATAAGGAGTTGTTTACTCCCGAGAGCACTCACCGTTAAAAAGGTGGAAGGCGGAAACCAGCGCCACCTTTAGGGCGTGGTACAACACAGCTCCCTACACTCAGGTCCTCCAGAATAGCCATAAGCACTCTTAACCATTGAGCCAAAGAATGGTTTTCTTTAGAAAATGATGATTAAGATGTCCATGTTTAATATGCATGCCTTTTTCTGAAATATTGTATATCTATAGTCTGTTGACTTTGTGCAAGCAGAGTTAAGATTGAGCAGGGATGGCTGAACTTAGTGCTATAATTAGAAATTTGGAGTCTTCAAATAAAAGCACTAAAATATTGATCTTAGGAGGCAGAATTAGGATCTTGGGAAAGTCTTTGGATGTTCCCTCTGGCCTCTTAGTTTGGATGTAGATCTTTGCTTCTGCATTTTTCCTCCTGGGATGGGTACTTATCTTCATCTCTCCTAGAGGACACCCCTCACCAGCTGGGTAGCTCATCACAAGCAGACTCAGTCTGTACTTTCCAGGGTTTACAGAACTCTTGGGGGCGGTGAGAGTTCTGAACTTTGATGCTGATGAAAGGTTTCAGACCTCCTGGGTGTGGCTCTGGGAGAAAGGAAATAGGCTGTGGATCAGCCCTCAGAGCCACCAGAGAGATCAGCTACCAAGCAAGGAAGCACCTGAGACCAGACAGCCCCGAGTTAGCCCCGTGAATGAGTCCCAAGGGCTGCTGCCATTTCTTGACTTCCAGAAGAAGCTGGTGTTTGTAGGCATCAAGTGTCTGCCATGCGTGCCCATCCCACCCCTAGTAAGTGAAAACTGATTGGGGTTTTGTCCACCAGAGGTGTCCCGTATTCTCTCTAAGAGACCTGACCAGGAACTTCTTCACAGGTAGTTCAAGCGTACTCATGGCCATCACAAATTTGAATCCAACCTGGGTAAAACCCTTTAAGATGAAAGACTAAAGGGCTTGATTGTAGTTTGGTGGCTAAGTACTTGCCTACCACATGTGAGATCTTGAGTTTGATGAGAGAGAGCTGGAGGGAGTGAATATGAATGGGTATTGCTTTTTGAGAATGAGAGTCTTGAGCATCTGTGGATCTTGGTACCTGTGGATGGTCCTGAAGCCTTTGAATCTCCCCTACATACTAGGGTGACTGTGTTAGGCACCAGGATACTATGTTCATAATGTGGCAGTAAAATTTATTTTCCGTGGTGGTAAACAAAGACTAATTAAATTACGAATGACGATCTGTGGAGCTTCCCTTGCTGTAACAGTTTTGTCTGTGAGTAGCTTTCGTTGCTCACTGCTTCTCCCCAGAGAACTGAGAAATGCAGCTAAGTGGTTCTCAGTGTGTACTGGATCCCCGTCACTCTCTCCAGGGAACCTGGAGCTGTTTCTCCCTCCGCACAGCTAGCCACAAAGTGAAGAGGAGGCAGTCTGAATGAAGCAACAGCTGAGGAACAGGGAGGCTGGATGGGCAGACTGTAGGCTTCTAAACTCCACACTCTCTGAGTCATGGTCCCAGTAGCTGATGGGTTCTTCCTGTAGAAGTCTGGAGGGCTCTCCTGTTGGTTCAACGGTTCTGCTGGTGGAGGCTTTTCCAGAAGGTGGACCTAAGACTATCTGGAGGGTTACAGAAGTTAGGCGAGGTTCAGCCAAGAACAGCCTTGTTCTGTTCTTGTGCCAGGGGGAAAGAGAACGTCAGCTAGCTTCAGAGACAGCTGGAGAGTGAGGACGAGCCCACTGCTGGGGTCATGAGGACTCCTGTAGCTTGGCCACGATGAGTTCTGTGGCCTCTGTCCATTCTAGCAGTCCGTGGAAAGTTATGGAATGGGTCAGGATGGCAAAGATATTGTCTGCTCATCCTTTAAACATCTAGGAATACCTTACCTAGGCCTCAGATAGTGCTGAGGGTGCCGGTGAAGTCTGCTCTGTGGTTGGCTACAGAGCTGGGTGGTCTGGATGAAATTTATTGATGGCGGTTCCCTTGTCAGTTCTTTTTATTTCCTGGAGATAAGTTGTTCATCACAAGCCTTTCAAACTAGGAACCCCAAGTGTCTTGTCTTTCTCGCTTCTTTCTTTCTGTTATTTTCTTTTTCCTGTCTGAGTTCTCACTCAGTGCTGGTGCCAGAACTCATCTGTCATTTTGATGGAGGATTTTAAAAATAGTTTGGGGAAAAGGAATTTCTTCCCTGGGTCCAACAACACTTCAAATATGGCAGGCTGTGAACATGGCTTGATTTCCCAAAGGCATGGCTGGTGGACCAAAGGGTAGGGCATCACGCATACGGAAGGCAGTTTTCAGGGAAGGGAGTTGATGGAAGAGATAAATGATACAACAGCAGCCTTCTTGCGCAGGTCCCTTAAAAAGGGGTGGCCTTGCACTGGACAAGCACACTGAGGGGTCAGTGCTCAGGTGGTCCTCAGAGTACCCTTGTCTTAGGAGCTCCAGGAAGTGGCTGACACAGCTTTTTGGGCCTCTGTCTTCTCGTGGGTGGCAGTCAATACTGGTTCTACTTCTTGCTGGCACAGGTCACACACCCAACAAGGTTCAGAGTGCATGGGCAGGAGCCATCCTGGTTTCCCTGCCACATCCAGGCATTCCTACTACTTGGATTGAACACCATTGCCCTCCAAGGCTGAGGTAGTATCTGCAGGTAGGGTGCAGGGTAATCCTGAAGTCTGGGAGGGTGACTGCATGCCCAACTGACATTGGCAGGGAACCTGTGAGAAGCTAGTGAAGCATCAAGAGAAAATTCTAGATGTCTGGGAGTTGGTTTAGCCAGCTAAGGTGTCCTTTCTCCAGTCAGAAGGGCGTTTTGCAGCCACAGAGGCTCTGGGCAAGAGGCTCTAATCTAATTACATGCTTTATTTGAGCCAATTTGTTTTCCAATCCATCTTGTTCAGCAAGAAGAAAGAGCACGCCGACGACTCATTTGCACCCTCTTGTTCCAGGGGGAAAGAGGGGCTGCTCCCTCCTGTGGTCAGTCCAGCCCCCGACCTCTTCCAGCCTGGAACCCCACCCCCAGTCAGACCGCAGGACTTACGGGGAAGAAGCCTGAGGCGGCCCTAAGACTGTGCTGAACCACGGGCAGAAGAGACTGGCTGTTTGTTCCACTTTCTTAAACCCAGCGTGCCTCTGTCTTCCCCTTTGGGGGGTCCCCGTGTGGTAAAAAAGACTGGGGCAGGATAAGTCTCAAGGCCAGGCGGCATGGGCCCGGGGTTGCTCATCCACTGGGGCTTCCCCTGCACAGACCTTCCATCTCTGGAGTGAGAGCTACTTGTAGATTCCAAGGACTGGTATTTAAAATCTGCAAATATATTTTCATAATAAGGTGGTGGATTTTGGATCCGTGTTATTAAAGTCCAAATAAAACACCAAAGCCCATCCAAACTCCCGGGAGAGGAAGATTTATCGGCTCCCACCCTCCTCCTCAGGCAGGGCTCTGTGTGTGCCAAGCTTCACTTTTTATGTATTGTGGTGTTTCCTAAATTGCCTTTTTCCATCCTTTGGAATCTTGCTTCCAGCCTTTACTTTTCTACTGCTGACCCAGACTGGCTGCTTCCTGTGGGTTCTGATCCTGAGCCTAGTGACTTCCGCCCTTGGACGAAGGCAAGTGGAGCCTAGGGGCTTGGCCTGCCACACAGCAGCAGCCTGGCCTGTTTGCAAATACCTGCTGAGGGCCTGAGGAGCACACAGCCTCTGACTTCAGATAGGAAAGGAGACAACACTGGAATAAACTGATAGTCTTTTTATTGCAGTGTGAGGCTTGCCCTGAGGAAACAAATCCTCTGAAGACAGCAGGATAGGCAGAGGTCAGCCATAACTCAGAGAATCAAGGACATACCTGAGCAAAAAAACGGTCTTTAGGCTTAAACAGAAATTGGATGTGATAGAAATATAGTAAAGTTGGTTTTCTCTCACGGTTCTTTAAATTAGAGTAAAAATAATGAGGACTTCGATGACCCCGGTGTTGATTACATGTCAGGCCTCATCTTAGCGGGTTGTAAAAGATGACAGTCATATCTCCATCCACCAAGTCAGGAATCCCAAGCTGTAGGGTACAGTGCTATGTTCAAGGACACACGGTTGTGCGGGTCCCCAGCGCTAGCACATACCTCGGTAGCCTCTCTGCCATCCACTCTGTCGATCCCTCACACCTCCCAATACCCTTCCCCCTGCAGGGGGCCCACCTCTAAGACTTGTCATCTCCACTAGTGACCAGTTGCCTTCTGAAGTCTGACCGAGGGGTCTGCCCACCAACACCCCGTACATTAAAGACAGCTCACTGCTCTGTGCAGAGGCTGGAGGTGTTCTTCCCGGACAGCAGCCTGTGCCTCTGAAAGCATCGAGACCTTCCAACTTCTGTGCTCTTCTCCACCCCGTGCCAGTGTGCATTCCATTGTCAGAGTGGAAGATTGAGAACTCACTAGCAGCTGGCCACTGTCATGAAGCCTGTGTTTGTGGGTCTGCCCCTCAGGGCAGACTTGGTCACTGCCGCTGGTTTATTTTACACGGCCCTGAGGTCCCCAGGATCACTGGTGATGAGTCCCATACCAAGTCTGGAGACACTAAGGTCTGGTTTCTAGGAAGAGGAATAGTCCATTCCAGACTGAAGTGGATGCCAAGAGTTGAGAAGGTTCCACCAACGCAGAGGGAAGCTGCCTACTCAGCACGGGAGTGGGAGCGGGCGCAATGGAGCCCCAATGGAGTCTCCAGAGAAAAGGCACTGGAGATGTAGATACAGCTGCTGAACCTGAAGATGCCTGTATGTGGCAGGTTATCTCTCATACCCAAAAGGCATTGTTTACCCTGTACCTCCAGGTGGGACCCCTCAGGCCACCCCTAGTCCAACTGTCATATCCAGCAGTTTGTCCTTTCTTTCCATGCTGTCATTCCTGCCTGAATTCTGCACTGTGTGACCATCACTGTCATTTCTGCTATCCCAGTTCACTGATGGGGACATGCGGGCTCAGAATGGTCCAGGGCCACAGACCAGAAGGCAGACTTGGAGAATCTATTTTCGTGGACAGTAATGGTTTTGGCTAGCACTCCCATTGAGTTGCTTTCAGTTAGAACCGAGGTCTCCAGAGCAAGGACCTGATATGGTGAGCCACGTGGACAACATGGAAGAGGGACCTTTATTGTTGGAAACACAGGTTTTAAGAAGAAGGCTACTGGAGAGAGAGCAGCAGATCTGTGGGATCTATTGTGTGACAAGGTTACATTGTGTGGCTTTCCATCCACCTCACCAGGACAACCTTCATGTCTCTATGGGTTTCCACTTGCTCCTTGTTCTCTACCAATGTGCCCAGCTCATTCACATCATCCTTTTGTGACACTCACAGTGTGACAAGCCTGCTCTCCTGGCCTCACCTCAACATTGTGTTAGCTGCTGTTGTTTGTCTCGTGATCTACCTAGAACTTTCCAGAGTCAGCCATGTAGGGAGTTGCTTAGGAGAACTTCTCAAGTAAATAGTAAAATCATAGAAACAGCATGGCTGGGTCAGAGGAGAGTGTCTCAGGATTGGGACATTCAGTGCCAGGCATGCTTTTAGCCACTTGGCATGAGTGTGTGTGTGCCTAACTTTGCTGGTTTCCTGTTCAGAAGGGCCTTCTTCCCTTGGCTAAGGCGTGTTTCTTTGAAATTTGAAATTGAAATGTTTGCATCTCTGTGCAACAGTGAGTTTTTCTTCCTTCCTTCCTTTTTTTGGTTTGGTTTTTTTTTTAATTATTTTTTTATTTTTATTTTTTTGTTTTTTTGAGACACATCTTTACTGTATGACAGCCTTGGCTATCCTGGAACTCGCTCTGTTGACCATGCTGGCTTCGAACTCATAGAGATCCAGCTGCCTCTGCTTCCCAAGTGCTGGGATTAAAGGAGTGCACCACCACTGTTTGCCTCTTACTTTCTTATGAATCAGCCTGTTAGTTCCTCCCCTAGAAGTTTCGCCAGTCTCTTTGTGTATAGAGTCACAACAGTTCTTACAGCTCTTTGTGGGTTAAGGACCCAATCATTTGCTATCCTTGTTTAAATATTTTGGGACTTTCTTCTTTTAATTATTACAGTGTGTGTGTGTGTGTGGGGGGGTGTGTACACCTGTGGAGGTCAGAGGTCAGTATGCTGAAGTTGGTTCGCCCTTCTACCCCGTGGGTCCCAGGGATTGGACTCGGCCCTCTGGCTTAGCAGAGGCACCATTTGCCCTCTGATTGGCCCCACATTTGGGCTTTCTCCCACTTGATTGCCACAGAGGTTGCAGAGAACAGCACACTCAGATCCTATGTCAGTCTGTTGCTAGAAGTGGCTTTATTTTAGGGGCCGCGTAGCTCAAAGTTAAGTGACATTTTGTTGTTAAGGCCAGTGGGACTTAGGGGTGATGAGCCAGTGGGTGGGACCAGCACACAGTAGAGAGATAGTCGCAGGGAGGTTAAGGAGATACATGAGGCTCAGATCTTTTGGAGAGATGGCTCAACACTTGGACAGGTGCTTGTTTGTGAGAGGGCTGAGAAGGCACTCTTATGTGACAGAAAGGACTCACCTACAGGCAATGTCCAGGAGTAAGAGTTGGGAGTGCTGTCCCATTGGACCATGATAGCTCTTGTGGACTCCCCTGGTCTAACCTAGTACCCTGAATGCCGGACACACTGAAGTTGGGCTTGCTGGCCGGGCAGAGTCCATGCTGTCTACAGTTATGGGTCAGGCAAATGGCTCTACTTGTCACTTATCACCTTCTGGGGAGAATGACCTGACCAAGACAGACAGACAGGCAGACAGCTGGGTGTAGTCTTTTCTCATCTTGAGCCATTTCCTCTAGTTCAGAGGGAACCAAGAACCCTTACCCAGTACTTCACCACTGGGGCCAAACCTTACCCAACTTCCTAGGATTTTCCATCCCATGGTAGACCACACTGCCTGGATGTTCCTCACTTACTCTGTCCAGCCCATGACTTCCCAATGGCAACAGGAGCAGGGGCAGAGGTATGGCTGAAGAGTGGGCCAGGGCTACAAGAGGGAGACCTTTGCCAGCTCCCCGCCCTGCTCCAAGGGGAGGTGCCAGCTGCGGTGCCCCAGGCTCCCGCCATAGGCCACCAGGCTCTGCTTGCCATATGTTTGGAGATGAGCCTGGATCATCAAGCAGGCTGGCCCAGCAGGGTTTTGGCACCTGGGCACATGAGGCAGAGCAGGGGGGCCAGCTACCTAAGGTGCAGGAGAGGCCTGAAGGGGCTCGGCCTGCGGGGCACCTCTTGGCTCTTGGCTGCGGGTTGGTTAGGAGAGCAGGTGGGAAGATTGAAAAGGAGGTAGACTGGTCCCAAGAGGGGCTGGGATGCTAGCCAGCAGGGATGAGCCTTCACAGGCTGGGCAGATGGCCCCTTCTGAGTCCCAGCAGCCCTCCTCTGGACAGAGAATGTCCAAGTGGAGACCAGGTGGCACCTGGGGCCAACCCTGGCAGTCCTTGTCTTTGGTGGGGGAAGAGAGCCTGATGGAAGGAGCACTGTGGAGCAGGTGCCCCTAAAGAACTGCCAGGGTTTACCTGACCGCTCAGCCAGAGATCTACAGGGTGAGCAGGAGTGAGCTGGTGGGTGCTCAGACCATGACGTAGAGTAGATGAGTTTCTATAGGGTCTGCCATGTCTGGTCGGGAGTCTGGCAGCTATTGTGTCAAGTTTGAAATGTGAAACTGTGGTGCAGTTTTTATTATTATTATTTGCTTGTTTCCTCCCATTATGGAACGATCAATTTCAGTGCTTTTCTGCAGTCTGTCATTTAGTAATGTTCCATCTTTTCTGTTGCTAAATAAACCAAGTAGCATGAAATGGCCGTGTCCATCAGAGGCTCACATGGCCATATCTCTGAACCCGGCTTGTTCTAGACGTCTCTCAAGTCTGTCTGTTTATTTTGGTCATTCCAGTTTTTCTGAAAATATGCATTTCGTTCTGATTCCAGGATTTTCGCCTGGAGTCACTGTACAATAGTCTTCTAATTCACAGCATTTCTGTAGGTCATGGTTTCTCATTCTTCTTGGTCTGTCTGTTTTCTGTCTTTTATTTATAATTAGACATGACAATGTTTTGTCTGGTTTTATTTTTTTTTAGTTTGTTTGGAGGCATTTCAAAGAGTCAAGCTTTGGGTATATTTGTAATTTTAACCCCCTTTCTGCTTACTTCTGCTTCTGCTGTTATTAATTCTTTCTCTGTCTTTGAGTTTGGTTTTGCTCATATTTTTTTTAAGTTTCTAGGACTGAGTCTGGTTTACTTATTTCTCTCCTTTCTTTCGTCATAACAAGTATTACTAATTATGCTGTGGTCAGGAAGTGTGGGCTGTATAATTTTAGCCTCTTAGAATTAATTTAACATTTTTCTGCGTATGCGTGTATCTGTCTGTCTGTCTCTGCTTAATCCATTTCAGTAACATCTTATTACACATATAAGATAATTAAAATATTCTCGCATTTGTTGTTTATTTATTTGCACATCTGTGTGGGTGGGCACAGGTGTATCGTAGTGAGGCAGGCAGAGGACAGCTTGTGGGAGTTGGTTGTTCTCTGCTTCCTCTGTGTGGCTCTGGGGCTTGAACTCAGGTTGTCAGCCTTGGTTGCAACCTTCGTTTCCCCCTGAGCCATCTTGCTGGCCCTATAAAATAATCTTACTTGGTAACTCTTTTTTAAGCATTTTGAGCATGTTTGTTTTGAATTGTACCTTTTCTGATATTAACATTTTTACTTCTTGGCTCATTTTTGTTTGTTTGTATTTGCTGATATAGTGTTTTTAAAATTTCACTTACATCCCTGTGTATAAGTTACCTTTCTTGTCAGTGTTACAAAGAACCTGACAAAATAACTTGAAAGGAGGAAGTATTTATTTTGGCTCAGGACCTCAGGGGGGTCAGTCATCAAGGTATGGTGAGGCAGAGCAGTCCAGGGAGTATGGGGATGGAAGCAGAGGAAGAGGAAGGACCACTCTCTGACTTTCCCCTTTTCTCTTTTTGTTGTGTTGTGAGCTGAGGCTGCTGGATGGTGCTAATCCACTGTGTCGGGTCTCCGCCCCTCAGCCACTTCTGCATTCCTAGAGGTGGGACTCTATGGCAGTCTCTGAGCATGTGGCACTTGAGTGCAGAGCCTATGGAGGCCAGAATTGGGTATCAGATCTCCTGGAGTGGGAGTCACTGGTGGTTGTGAGCTGTCAATGAAGGTACAGAGAACTTAACCCCTGTATCTAGCCAGCCCCCTCCTCGGCGATTCTAAATGCAGTTAAATTGACAACAAAGAGTAATTCTCAACACCTTCATAGGCAGTAGTTGAGTACTGTGGAATCAGGTTTTGAAAAGAAGTGGTAGCTTCTCTCCCATAAAATATTTGGGGATTTTGTGTGTGATTTTTTTTTTTTAAGTTTTTGTAAAATTTATACCAAGCCATCTTGCCCACGCCTCTTTTATGAGCTAAGTGTATCAAAAATGCTTTCTTATGCTTTTCTATTTTCTCTGGCTTATCCTTTGGCATAATTTTATTTTAATTTCTTGAATTCTCTGGCATTTTGTGGTATTTCAAAAGAAGTGTCTTATTTGGCAGAATCAAGCATAAAATAATATCTGTGACATTTTTACTTAAGCAGTTTGATTGCTTTTTTATTCTAGTAAAGTTTAAACTAAATTCTTATAGTCAGATATTCTTAATATTTCTTTGTAAGCATTTTAACAGTTTCAATATTTGCCTTAAGTTTTAGAACCAAATTTCAGACTTTTATGTAGTCAGAAGTTTCTGGCCTGGCCTAGCCCTGAGGTCGACCTACAGTCCTGCAACCACTTAGTCCCAAATAATCACACAAAGGCTGATATTAATTACTAACTGGCCTATGGGTCAGACTCATTACTGATTAGCTCTTATAACTTAACCCATTTCTATTAATCTATGTATTGCCATGTGGCTCTGTGCATTACCTGTGTCCCATTTCATCTTACCTTTTCAACGGCAGCCTGCAGCTTCTGTTTGCTCTTTTCCTCCTTTATCTATGCTCAGATTTTCCACCTGCCTCCAGAGTTGCCTTGTCATAGGCCCAAACAGCCTCTTTATTCACAAATGGCAATAAAACACATTCACAGCGTACAGCAAGACATCCTATATGACTTGTGTGTTTAATGACTCTGGGAACGCATGTTCACATCATAACTTTTCTCTCTCCAAATTCTCATTTTTTAATTTATTTTATAGGTGATTAGAAAGCATATATTGAATTACTTTCTGAGCTTTACACACTTGAGAATGTGTGTGTGTGTGTGTGTGTGTGTGTGTGTGTGTGTGTTTGAGAAGACTTTCTAGCTAGGTATAAAATTCTTGTGTTTGGAAGTTTCCTCCCTGGAGATATTATAGACATTACTCAGTGATCATTTGCCCATTTCTTTTTATTGTTGTTTTTTAATCTGTAGTATGTTTTTCTTACTGTGGCATTTCCTATATATTACAAAACACACATGGTGTTGGGCTGGTTTTTTTTTTTTTTTGCATTTAAAAAAGAATGCATTGAGCCCTTTCCTTCTGTGCATGTAGTTGTGTCCTGGGCATAGATGTGCACCCTTGATTCTTGTTTCCACTTTTCTTTGGCCTCTCCTGAGGCCCAGTCATGCATCAACTCTCCCCCTCTGCTACATCTTTACTCTCTGTTGTTATTCCATCCTTGCCCTTCTCCTCTACATATAGAGAGTTTCTGCAGTGTATTCTCCATGCTGAGTCACTTTCTACAGTTTCATTCTCTCTGCTGCTTCAGAAGTGAATTTTAATTGTGATACCGAGTTCCTGAGTTCCTTTAGTTTTTATTTCCCTGGCTCTTACATACCTGTGACCTTTGAGTTCAGCCTTGTCTCCTCATAGAAGCTGTGTTTTTAGGAGTTCTGAGCCTGTTATACCTATAGTAAGTAAGTGATTGCTTCTGAGCTTCTTTGAGAGAGGTAAGTAGATATGAGGGTTTACGGCCATCACATATTTATGGGTTGGCCTTTTTCAGATCCTTGCATGGCCCTGATGGCTGAATCCTGATGTCAGACAGACGGAACTCTATTCCCTCACTACCTGACCTTTAGTAGGACTTACGTCTGCTCTGCAGAGTTGCTGTCACCTGTCTCTATGCCCTTTCTGACTCTCTTCATCCATGAGGTAGATAAAATACCAGTTTACAGAGTCACTACAGATGGCCCTCCTGAGACCTCCCTTAGGCTTCCCTCCCTGCTCATCTTTCCAGCCGCTAGCTTTCTGCTCATTGTCTTGCTATCTTCTCCCCCTCACCTTCCTCCTCCTCTACCTCCTCCTCTTTTGTGATCTTTCTTTTCATCAGACAAAGAACTGTTTCTGGAGGTAAAACCCAGATAGGCTTTGCCTCATCCACCACCATCTGCCTTTAATTAATGGAGATTGCTCTCAGATTCCGGCATCAGGTCATCTATCAGTTTCATTCTTGGCATTAGTGTGAATTTTCATTTTTTCACTGTCTTTATAGCTGTTTTGGAACAAAACAAGGAGAAGCCCTGTGGGTGGCTGCCAACTAGATACCATGTTGCAGGAGTCAGAGCTGGGCTGTCCCCTGGGGTCTGTCTCTGTAGTTGTGTGTGATGGTAATGAAGGAAGCAAGTACAAGGAAATCACTTGTCCAGCAACCTCAGTGATATGGACCCAATATGGAGCCCACAGATGGCCAAGTAGCTCTTGCTTTGTTCATGTTCTGAAAGTTACTCACTTTCTCCAAAGGAAACTGCTTTAGCCTGTCTCTCCCAGCCTGTTTACCTGTACTTTTACACACCACTCTAACAGGTGTTGTATGTTTTTCTAGCTCAGTATTGAATTGGAATCTGAAGGAATAAGGGACATTTTGCAGAGGAGACTGGCATCTTTTTCTGAGTTTGAGTTAACCCCTGTCTGAACTTTTCCTCTGCTAAGCTGGGTGCAGACACAGTTTCTCACATTCTAGAGCCACCAGGGAACATTCACAATCTAGACATTTTGGAAAGCTGCTTCTTTAGGGAAGGAAATTAGAGCATATTGTGAAAAGATCTCAGACCTTAGTGGAGTTTGAAACTTCGGGGTATTCTACTTCAGGGCTGGCACTAAGGACCAGGGGTCAGGCTCACAGGCTGCCTCAGTGAGGCTTTCTGAACCTTAGATTCTCTTTTTTACAATGGACCAGGCTATAGGTAGAGAGATATTCATGAAGCCACAGAAGAGTGCCAAGGCCTCCTGAGCTGGCTGTACCACCATGATGTGCAGCCTTGGAGAAATATCAGGACGGCTGGGCCCTGGAACGCACATTCTGAGGGTACTGTGTCATTCGGCAATGGTGGCTGCTGCCCATTCTTGGAGAGTGTCTATCCTGGGTGTACATTTAGTTCTAGAACTTTGGCTATTCCTAGGGTATAAGTGGTGATGCAGAAGGTTTGAGGTGGTTTGTTCCTGGGACCTGAATGTTTTCCTTCTTCCATGCAGGATGGGGCTCCCATTGGGCAGGCCCAAACTCAGCTTTTCCAATATTTTAAGTTGGGTACCAAGTCTCCCTCTTGCAAAGATGGCACACCCAATAGTGACCTCTCCACCGGGGTTGTTGCTATGGGTACGCCTTGCTGGACCTGTGTGGAAGACATGGGGCATTGTGACTTTTTCCTGGTTGGAAATAAAAGCACTCACTTGGGCCAACAACTTCACAGAAAAATTATACAAAAGCTCCAAGCTGACTCTCAGCTGACCCTGCAGTGACGCCATTTGGCCCACTTTAATTTCAGTGTATCTCTCTATGTGGAGAAAGCAGCACAGGAGACTGGCTAAACCTGTTTGCAAACACCAGGATGTATACACAACCTGGGTTCAGCCATGGGATGGCTGCAGCTGTGAGATGGACAAACACTGGCACCATTGCCCCCCAGGATAGCCGCGATGGGTGACTGCCTTCATTTTAGGCATCGCCACACAGAGTGAATAAAGTCCACACTCTCTGGAGAGCCTGCTTCTTGCACTCCAAGTCTACCTACCCCAGAAACCAGTCACCTGACCAGCTTGCAGAAGAGCATGATAGTGCAGTTTCTACTGTCCCTGGGCAGGGCCATCTTGAGGTGGGTCCAAAGGGACAGAACCACAGAGAGAGAAGGAAAAGGACATTATTTTCTTCCATTTCTTGAACCTGGTTTTTAAAGAGACTGTCCCCCAATTGTGGAATTTGGGTCTGGGCTCCTGATGGTGAGATAGAGTTGCACTGGTTAAGGGAGGCATCATTCAGAACATCTGCTGCCTTGAGAGAAGAACTGTTTGCTGGGGGCTAGAGGCAAGTTCTGGAGAGATGGTCACTCAATGGCCTCTGCAGATCTTAGCCACAGGCTGGTGGCAGACTGTAATAGAGTACATGTTCTGTATTCCCACATGATGTCATTCCTTTCTCCCATGTTGACCTTGGTAGGTAGCTTACCTAACCCAGAGCCTCAGTTTTCTTACCTGCTTAATGGGAATAACATGGTTACATGAGAAACCAAATATAAGACTTTTGGGGAGATCCAGCATGTACATGCCATGCAGGCAGCGTGGTTGCCTGGTGGTTTCCCGTCAGGCTGTATCATACAGATCTCGTGAAGAGATTACATCACAATGTTTCCAATAAGTAGAAATCGCTGGCTGGAGAGGACATGATTAGGCTGCATTTGGGGGTAGGGTCAACAAAGCCACTGCAGGAGACAAACTTTGCATCTGCTGCCTGCCTAGCTCTCTTAGAGCCTGGAACCCCAAAGCAGGTATGGCCAGCAGCCAGTGGCCGGCAGCCCTGCCTCTCTGCGGTGGGGCCCATTAGGGCTAAACTCTTTTCGTGGGCATTTTATTTGCACACTTCACTGGAGTGGACACCAAAGAGGTTTTCAAATGTTTCATGGGCTGCTAATTTCCCCTGTGACCTCTTTTGTTGGGGCCTAACCCCAGCCAGAGGCTTCATGCCATGAAATCCAGTGCCTGACACAGACCCCAACAGCAGGGTGACAATGAGGCTCTATCTGCTTCAATTGGGCTCTAGTTGAATCTTAAGGCAGAAGGAATTGGTGTGGTGTTCAGAAACCCTGGGTGGCATGATACAGTGGTCCCAAAGACTCTTGTGAAGGGGAGACTCCACCATGCTGAGGGGAGAGGAGTAGCCTTTGTCCCACTGGCCTCTTTAAAGAGCCAGCCTGTCCTGAATGGCCACCCGCTTGGCCTGGCCCATGGATACCACGGGGTTTCTAGGGAGGTGGCCCACTCGGCCAGCAGCCCATTCTGTAGTGGCCTAATGAGTTTCTGTCCATGCCCTCCTCTGCAGATTGCGATTCCTACTGCAAGGCCTCCAAAGGGAAACTGAAGATGAACATGAAGAGGTACTGCAGGAAGGACTATGGTGAGTGCCTTCAAGTGACTCATGTCGCAGAGTCCCTGCGATGCATGAAATCTCATGCTCGAGAATACCTTATCTCTTGTCTCTGTGTCAGAGAAGCCGTAGGAGCCTGGATCCTCCCAGTTGCCCTGCACAGAGGCCTCCAGATCAGTAGGGGCCATTGAAACTGGGTTCCCAGCCTGGACTCTGTTAACTCTGCTCCAGAGAGCTCTGTGGCTGCAGTCCACTCCGTTGCTCTCTGGTCTTCTGAGTCCTCGTTCATACCCTGCCCTTTGTCTTTTGCCTGAGTGAGGTTTCCAGCATTGGAGTAGGCGAGAGCCATGGGCTTTTTAGGGGTTCCCTTGGGCCATGGCAAGATGAGGAGTCTGTTCTGTAAGCTGTTCCCCAATTTCGAGACTCTGAGGACTCTGAAAAGTCCCTCTTTCAAAGGGAAATGGACCAACCCCTTTGAGCCAGACTTGAAGTTTTCTCCTTAATCGGGCTAGTAGCCAGGGCGTCTCGGCGTATAGAAATTCAGATTAGGACAAAGGAATTCTGAGAACTTCTGAAGCCTCATTTTACTGTGAGCTTATACACACATACTCCTCACACTGAAGTCAGAAAGCCCACACAAGGCCACACAAGGCCTTCCCCAGAACCAACTAAGCAACACGCAGGTTTTAGGTATTAATTCACAAGTCGTCAGGCTGTGGGCATCCAGGTACAAGCCCCACTTTCCGCCAGCAGTCCATGGCCAACTTCCCAAAGAACAGACCCCTTAAAAAATGGTCACCCCATAGTGCCATAAAAGCTTCCCGTCCCCACTGAGGAACAAACCTGGGTTTCCATGATCTTGCTGTCCTTGAGAAATAAGGGAAGGATTTGCCCCCTTCAAGCTGGGGTGCTGCGTACAGGCTGATCTCCCATGTCAAGCCTCCATCTTTGCCAGAGACTGACAAAGCACACCCCACACCTCCGTGGGCTAAGAACTTGTGGCTTCTGTGCTCTCCCAGGCTTTCCTGATCACTGCTCCTGGCAAAGCAGAAGGTGGGGTGCAGTCAGGAATGTGAGGGCTCCCACCATCCCCAGCACTGGACCAGGAATGAGAGTGGATAGGGTTCAGTGTGGAGCTGTCTGGGAGCATATTGAGTGGGCTGGGATCGGGTAGGGTTGAGTTATCCTTAAAAAGTGATGATCCACAGTGTCCATTCTGTTCTTTTTATGGAAAGGGGAACTCTAAAGTTCCTGACAGGGGTCCCATTTCCCACCTGATTCTTTGGGGCTTAGTCTGGTTTTGCTCGCCTCTACCTAATATTGCAAGGTCATCCTGGCCTCTGGCAGAACCCTCCTCTACACCAGGTTAATGGTGACTTTACAGATTTAAGACTGGGGGTTCACTGACCCTAGTGGGGTCATGTAGTGAGTGTTCCTGTAGTCAGCAGGAGACATTCTTTTGGAGTACAAAAGGATTGGGAATGGTCTCTGGGCTCCACATTGGCCTCTTTTTTGGTACACCTTTTCGGGGCTGACAAGGCCCGGATGTGTTTTACCCCTAGCATCACTGCTTGGTTCTGCTTTTTCTCCTTCTCCAGCAGCTCTGGAAGCTTCTGAGTTAGTCCGTTTTCTGTTTCCCTAACAAAATATCCGAGGTATATTTTTGGCTCATGGTTTCTGATGTCCAGGGGCATGGCACCTACATCCACTCAGCTTCTAGTGGGGGCCTTGTGCTAGAATGTGCCAGGGAAGAGACAAGGGGACACAGGGAGCCTTTTAGGGGACCTTCATGACCATGAACCCCTCTGGACCCAGCATACCTCCAGAAGGGCCTATTTCCTCTCAGCACCCCTATGGTGGGGATGTTATGCTCCATAACCATGTTCTAAGTCTACAGAGGTTTCTGGTTTCAGGGCTGCCCCTATACAATAAGGTCATCTGAAGGAAGTGCAGTGCAGCTCAGTAGCTTCCATAGGGGTCACATAAGTTCCACAGAGGACTCAGAAGAGCCAGGCCCTATGGGATATGTAGGGCCTCAGAAAGCTTGGTTTGAGATGGCAGTCTATGGGACTGGACAGGTTCTGGGCAGTGAGTACTGCAGGGGTTGTCCAGCTATGAGATTGAGGAAAGGTCTCTCATGGGGCTTTGCTGAGCTGTGGAGACTTCTGTGCATCCTAGGTTGGACCCACATAGCCTGGGTGAAGTGTGTCTAGTGGCGCTGGCCCTTCTTTTCTTGGAAGATCTGACTCCCTGGGGTGGGTGGACTGGAGGAGAGGAGAGAACCTGCCTAGGTATGGGGGAGATGAAGCCAGACCAGAGCTGACTCAGAGGCTGCCCAATCCCTCCCCCCTCCCCGCTGTCTTGCTGACACTCCGGCAGGGGGCCAATTAGGAAACACATTTCCTTCACATCCAGGGCACTTGGATGTTCCAGAAGCTGCTAATTAGAACCTGGGTTTTGCTGCCCCTGCTGAGAGAAGAGCCCCTTTCTCCTCCAGACCCACCAAGTGAGCTTGACCCGGGGCAGCTAGAGAACTCTAAGGCACTGCTAATCCTGGGTGGTAGCCAGTGAGCAGAAACCTACAGCCCCAGGAGGCCTATGGGAAGATACTGGCTGGTCAGTCCAAGGTGTGCCAGACCAAGCTTGGGTGAGTGGATACCAGGCCAAAAAAAAAAAAGAAAGAAATAGGGATCAGGAAGAACTTCATGACAGGACCTTGGCAGGCTGCTGGCCCCATCTAGAGAGACCTCCTGGTAGAGAAGATGGTTTATTCCTTTCCTGTGTGTAAGCATCATCATTCTGGGGTACTGCTTCCTCAGATCAAGAGGACATGATATCCAAGTGTTATGCACCATGTCTAAGGGGGCTATTAGTAGTAGCCCGTGGAGAGCAGGTCATCTGTCACCTGTCCCCACACCGCTGAGCCACCTCAGCCCTCTGTTGCCCTCTAGGGGAATCAACTTTACCTTACAAATGATCAAAAGCCAAGGCCAAGCCAGTGTAGAACCCCTGCCACAAAGACAGCTTTTATTCTTTGCTAGAGTCTCAGAAAACCTCACTGTAGAAGGACCCTTCGTGTGTGTGTGTGTGTGTGTGTGTGTGTGTGTGTGTGTGTGTGTGTGTACGCACATGCTTCCCCTCACCACCATGACTGCATCCCTCACCAGCCTAGACATAGGGAAGAAAATCTCTGTGGTGCTGTCTCCCCTGAGACTCCTTCACATGGAGCGAGTCCTGCTCCAGAGGCCTCAGCCCCAGAGGTCAAGTGTTCCGGTCCACTTAACCTTGGCTGTGGCCGTCCACTTAGTGGGCACCTCCTTTTCCTAGTTCCTCTGCTCCTTGGGGAAAGGCTCCTCCATCTTGTGTCACACCTTTGGCTTTGGACAGTGTCACCACCACCACCACTGCACTGAGCTGCTGCTCACAGATACCACCCACCTGCAACACAACACGTGGATGTGGTGGTTCGGCTGTAGGGACCCAGGGAGTCCTAGTACTTTATCCCATTCCCACCCTCAAGATCCCCCCCATGGCCCCTGCACACATTCCTTGAGGGCACTGCACTCAGATCTGCATGGCGCATGGGTTAGCCCTCAAGGAGTGTACACTTAGAAGATACACACACACACACACACACACACACACACACACACACACACACACACGATGAGAGCCCAAGAAGAAGCCTGGCTTGGCCTTATGGAAGAGGAAGTCTAAGTAGCCTAGACCCACAAATCAAGGTCCCTAGTAGTGGGAAAAGGGTCCATGCCCAGAAACTGGAAAACGGCTGGTAGAGTCTGAGAATCATGAGGGCCGGGATGCTGGGTGTAAGAGGTTGAGGGTATGGGGTGGGGGGACAGAGAGAGAGAGATGAGAATTAGCCTGCTGGGCTGCTTACATCTGTGTACAGAAACCACTGTGATCCCACTGAGGATGATGCCTGTCCCTTAGCAGCTGCCCAGGGAACCTAAGTGTCTTCTTCCTTTTTCTCCCTGGGATGCACATCAGCTCTTCTTATGAAAGGTGAGATCATCTTCCTCTTGCCAATTCTTGGAAAAGTGCTTCATTCCCAGAAATGTTTATTAGTCACCCACCCCCTTGTTGAGAGACATTTTGGCACTACCAGATGGAAAACTCAAGATGCTTTCACACGAGCCTCAAGTGCTCCACCTGACAGCCTATGCCCAGGTGGTTTCGGACTCAGCTTGAGGAGAAGTGCTGTGGGCAGGCCTCTTGGCTCCGTGTGACATGTGCACTGTGACTCCAGTGGCCTGAGCACCAAGGGAGAGCTCTGGTGTATCTCAGCATGCCTCTGTGTCTAGGAAGCTTGAGTTTGTGAGAGGGTGGTAGACTGGGAATAGCTAGAACTGAGCTCTCCCATGGCCCTTGGGAATACTTGCTAGCCAGGCCTCACTCTTACCTAGGGTTCATCAGCCATGTGGGAGGGAGGAAGGGAGGAGGTCTTATTACTGAGGTTCACCAAGATCCAAGAAGGTAAAATAAACCTGGTATCCAGTGCTCTGGGATCCCAGGCCTGAACTTTCTCCTTCCCCTTGCTGATGATTTAGCCTTCGGCAGCCCGGGAGAGATATAATGCCCCTTAGAGGGCTCACAGATTCATATCCTAGTGGGGCACGGGCTCTCAGCTCCAGATCACACTTAGAGGAAAAGCCACAAAAACATCCTGATGGTGAAGAAAGAAAGCACGGTTTCCACAGTGGGGAGCCCCTGAGCTGGTGGGCAGAGATGACGACATAGTGAGGGATGGCAGAGATGGAGGAGGGCCATGAGAAGATAGATTTGTGGTGAGCAGGGTAAGAGGAAGATGTGGACATGAACAAAGGGTGCTGAAATGGGTGAGATGGTCAGTCGTGATGGTGGTCCTGTCACGGTGGAAGTTCTGCTTTGAATGACAGGGCCCAGTGCTTGTCTCTTGGCTCAGACTTGGAAGAAGAGAGTGGGATCTTCTAGCTGCCACCTCATGAGTGTATCTCCTTCTCAGTCACCTTGGGATCAAGTGTTTCTCGGCAGCCTCAGTCCCTTCAGAGAGCTAGGTACCATAGCAGCCATGTCACGGAGATAAACTTACCATATCTGCTCTGGTGACCCCGGGTATAGGCACAGGTACTAGAGTGTCCCAGGGTGATCTTGTCAAGGCAAGGCTCTGCTGTGAGCCAGAGGCTGCTGGTAGTGAATTCTGGGAAGAGCCATGTCACCTGGACATCCTCTGGTTGAGAAAACCAGACAACAGCATTCAGTGTGGTGTTTCAGAGACTTGCTCACCCTCCCTGGGGTCACTGGCCCCCTGAGGTTCCTCCTGTTTCTCCAGCCAGATGTGACCCCCCCTTCCTAAAGAGTGCCAACCACATATGGATGCCAGATGTGGAGCTGGATCTGCATGAGTCAGCCTGAGGTTGTGGAATGTGGGTGACCACCAGGTTGGGCAGGAAAAGAAAGCCAAGCAGCCCTAGTGACGGCTGGACAGCAAAGGTTGTGTGCCCACAAGAAAGTGCCCCCCTAGGGAGCCAGGTGGGGGCTGGGGTAGGCATGATGACTCTGCAGCCCTTCCCAGCCTCGAGTCTGGTCTTCTTCCACTGTCGCTCTGGCCAGTCCAGAAAGGGGAGATGGCTAGTCTGGGTCTGGGCAGCGCCAGGCCCTCATCTGCCTGTGTGCCGCTCTGTCTTGTTCTTTTTTGCTCCTTGTGGTCTCCTGTAATTTTTAGGAGGGAAACATGGCTTGGGGTGGCTTAGATAAACCACAGAGGTTATTTGGGGAAAAGGTGCCTTTTTCCACTTTTCAGAGGCTCAGAGTGGATGTTCTAGCCAATGAGTGAGCCAAGGCAGGATAGGGATAGGGGTCCCAGGACCCCAGCATGCCAGTTTCTAGTCACGAGCTTCCTTCCAGCAGTCTTCATAGACATAGCAGTTTCTCCCTACCTGTAATCTTGGAGGATGCCTCCAGGCATCAAAGCTTCCGGGCTTTGAGAAGCATGGCCTAAGGTTACCATACCTCCCAGACTCTCACACTTGAACTGCTTAATCCAGGGAGACCAGCTCTGCTGCCAGTCATGGCAGAGCCCCGCCCTCTGCAGGGGCCAGTGTGCAGCACCACAGCCTTTGTACTGTGGTTGGTACAATAGAGCCTCCGGCACTTTAGGTCTCCTGGAGAAGCAAGTTTGGAGGGTGGTTTGACTTTTGGAAACTTGTGGGTGCTCAGAAGCCAAACCCATTATGAGTGAGGCATGTTGGTTCTGGTCCAGCATGGGACAGAAATTCAGTTGTAGGTATCTTGGGGCAGCTTGGTAGTGCCATTGCAGCCGAGGCATCTGGGAGCATGGGCTGCTTTTTGTTCTTAGCTTCCTGGAGCTGGGCCTCAAGGGGGAAATGGAGGTTAGCAACACTTACAAGAGGGGTTTCTGGGTGCACCTTCCTCTTCTGTAGAATGGGTATAAATCTGCTGTCCTGAACTGCCCAGGAACCCCCTCAGGCTTGCTGTGAATCCTGGAGGGGGCTGGGAGTGCTGGAGGCCTGGACCTAAGTCACACAGCAGAGGCTATTTACCACCTTTTCTCCTTCAGAGGCTCGAGCCCATCTTTGCCAAGACCTCTGACCTGGGGATCACCCATCGTCTACTGTCCCATAGCAAGGTTCTGAATTAATACTCAGCAGGTTCTGCTCTCTCTGGTGTTCCTTTGGATGTGGCTAGTTGGGTAAGCTGGGGGTCTAGCCAGTGTAGGAAACAGGTCTGGGCAGCTGGAACAGCTCATGAGATCATGGAAGGTATTCTGAAGTGGGATGTCCTTCCGGTAGCCCAGTGTAGCTAAAGATACAGCAAGAAGGCCAGTATTCCAGATGAGGCCACCCCAGCCTCATACTGATGAAGCAGAGTGCAGTGGCCATTACCGTTTGCATATGAAATGCCTCCCAAAGGTAGAAAACTTAGGAGATAAGACCTGTCTGAAGTGAGCGGGTCCTGGGTCTGTACCCATGCAAACTACATCTTGTCCCCAGACCCTTACTTGCTTCCTGGATGTGGAGCTAGGCAGCTGTGCTCAGCATGCTCTCACCACCATGTTTGGCTTTACCACTGGGCCTTAAGCAGTGGAGCCCACTGAGGACATGTACCACAACCTCCAAATCTGTGGGCCCAGATGAAGTGTCTCCTTTAAGCTGATTGGTCAGATAGTTTTGTGGCTTGAGCCAGGTAGGCTACCTCTTGCTCAGGACCAGGGCGAATACCTTTCTCTAAAATGTTTCTCAGACGTGCCTTATACTCCCGGAGGTGATCTCTCCCCGGAGTAGCAGGAGGCAGCTGCCAGGATTTCAAAGCTGTGTGGCTGGCTGCTGGGTCTGGTCAGGGTGAGTCCGTACCTTACTTCTGAGCAGTAGGCAGGATTGCTGCTGTCAGCCCCAGTATGCACTCTCCATGGGTGCCACACTCTCCACATAGAAGTGCTGGGAGCAGAGTTTGATGCTGGCCTGGAAGTATGCAGACAAGGCTGCATTTCATGGGGGCAGCTGAGGCTCACAACATGCTCTTTCCACCTGGAGATTTACAAGGCTTTTGATTTTAATGGTTTCTGTGGGATCAGTGTCCTCCCCCATCTTTCCTGGCTGCTGTCTCTGAGTCAAGCGGAGGTGGGGGGGCACAACCCTTCCTTAGCTAAACTGGCCCAACAGAAAAGTATGGATGGGTAGGAGGTGAGGGGAAGCAAGGAACAGCCCTTAGGAGGGGCAGCTGTGGGTGGCCCCTAGGGCCCACTCTGGGCAGCCTATAAATCCTGGAAAGCTCTAGAAGGCAAGAAGCTTCCCTCACAGAAGTGCTGGAGAGAGGGGAGTGGCCTAAGGGAACAATCATTGCCTGCTGGGTCCATTCTCCCATATCTGGCCCAGCAGGTGGCTTCTGCTGTTCTGGGCCTTCCTCTCTGACTGTGGGCTCTCAGCCAGCCATGAATTAGCCAGCCGAGGTATCTGTCTGCCTTGTCTTCATAGGCCAGACGGCTTTCCTAGAACCCAGCCCAAGTGAGGACCTTCGATCTCAGAGGCAGGCCCTTTAACCCTCTGTGCAGGGCCATTACCTCCTGTGCCCTCCTGCCATTGGAAGGCCTGGAGCTCCTTGCAGGCCCTGACGGCCCCTGGGCCAGAGCTGAAGTGGGGCAGGAAGGGAGTTGGCTTTGGAGGGAACTGGTTCTATGGTAAGAACAGCAGGTTTCCCTATGGAGGCTCCAAGCACAGATTCTGTATGGCCAAGTGCTCCTCATGCTTCAAGTCGCTTTAATTGGCCTGGGAATTTTCCAAGTGCTGGACTTTCGTAGGAAGTTGAGGCCTTTGGGAAAGGTGGCCATTCTCTCAAGTCCATGGTAGGGCAAGCCTTGAACTGCAGCTAGGGATATGTGTAGGCAACAGGTTGGATCATTCACTCTGTGCCCGAGAGAGACATGGCTCCTAGGTACCCTGGCTGCCCTGGCCTGTCCCCTTTGGTACTCTTCTCTGTCCCCAGGAGTAGCACAAGTGGATTTTGTCTGATTCCTGCAGGCCTGGCCCCACAGCTGGGCTCTGCCAAGGGACTGAATAGGTGCCCCTGCTAGCTGGACATACAGGCTAGCACTCAGGTAAGGGTGGTAGGCTTTGTGGTTTACCTCACCCTGGTGGCTGGGAAGCATGCTTTGCATTGAAGCCCTTCTGTAAACCGGGAGATTGCTGAGAGGAACTGACTGCCTCACCAGCAGCTACAAGGTACTGAGTTCTGGACTGCTTACAGAAGAGGGTTTGGCTTCCTGTCCAAGGTGTAGGGAGGCCCCAGACCCTCCCCCGTTAGGCTTTCTCTAAGGATCTGCTCCATCCCATAGCTGGTTCCTCCTCCCATGGAGTTCAGCTGGGGTTGCACACAGCCTGGGGGGGGCCTCTTCTTTTCCCTGCATCAAGTATTTTGAGGCACAGAAGCTGGGAAACACTAGATCATCTCAGCTGCTGCCAGTGAACAGGAGTTCAGGGATGGAGGCTAGGTTTGTGGTGTAGAATCCCTTTTTTTTTTTTTAAAAAAAAAAAAAAAAGATTTATTATGTATACAGTATACAGAAGAGGGTACCTGATGCCATCATAGATGGTTGTGAGCCACCATGTGGTTGCTTGGACTTGAACTCAGGACCTCTGGAAGAACAGTCAGTGCTCTTAACCTCTGAGCCATCTCTCCAGCCTCCAGAATCCCTTCTGTAAAGCAGGGCCTGGAGCACTAGCCAGAGTCTGCCTCATGCGCCCTCCTGTCTCTGCTCCAGAGCTGCCCAAGTCTGGCTCACGGCTAAGATCTTCCATTCCAACAGCAACTTGTGTTAAGAGCTCCCAGTGTACTGCCCGTATCCGTGGTCACCTTGATGCGAATAACATTATCTTCCCCCTTTCTCAATGGAGGAGGCATATGAACCCCATGTTCCAAGCCTTGTACAGAATAACATGAGAATGCTAGCTTAAAAACAGGAGTTTATCACTCAGGCTAATGAGTGGGGGCAAGTTTCATTGTGTGGCCATTTGCAGTACTCTACCAAGTACAATCAGCTGTAGAAATCTACGGACTGCAGTGTTGGTGGCTAAGAGTTCTAAGATCAAAGGACCAGCAGAGCCAGTATCTGGCAAGGGCTGTTCTCTGTTTTGTTGTTCGATTTGATGTTCTCCAACTTCTAATACTGGCGTCTGGGAGCGGCACCAATATGAAGGTTAGAGCAGGGTGTTCAGAGCCCTGTGTGGCCCCAAGACTGGCAGAGTTGCTGATGAACGGTACTCAGTCACCTGGCCACGTGATATCATGTATACATATCTAGGTGTAGTCTGGGAGAACTTGGTCATTCCTGATCAAGGCAGCAGCCAGCAGCTGGTCAGAGGTGACAGCAGCCCTGGTGTGTGCCACGCGGCTGCCAGAGCGTGAGCTCCCTAAGTGCACAGAGCAGGTCTGTTTGAGGTTGCTGTTGCAATGTGTATTTTGAATCTTTTCAGTGCTATGTGCACTGCAGGGACTTGGCCCATGTGCTGCCTTGCAGCTCATACTTGGTGGGCTTTGTAATGTGCAAAGGCGTTGCCAAGGGCAGCGGAAATGTGGATTTTTTCCAGCATAATCACATGAATCCTACCGCCACCCTCCCCTGCCCCTGGGCCTATGCTGTCCCAGCCTACAGCTAGGAAGGTCCCCACCACAGAAGTAACCAGATCTGCTAGGGACAGAAGGCTCACAAATGCCATTTCTTCAACCTCTTAATATTTGAACAAAGAAGTGTTCAGTGGGGACTTTCAGGTACTTTTGAGGCCTGCATTAGTTGTTTCTAGGGAGTGGAGGCAGGGGCTGCCTGCTTTTCCAGAATGATTCACTAAGTGAGAGGTCTGAGGTAAGGATGGGTCTTAAGACTGCCAGCGATGCCCATCTCCAGTCATGCCTCTGCAGGGATCCCAGTGAGGACAGTGTCCTGGGGAATCTGGGGGACCCAGTCCAAGGCTAGACCTGTCCAGCCAACTCTTACCTTGGGCTTATTTTCTGTAAAGCTGAGACCCTCTTAAGCTAGTACATCAGGCTGAGGCCCAAGACCTCTCTGTGTGCTCGAATCTCTTAAGGAATGGGGCCCACCCTCATGACCTCGTCAGCATGGCCCTTGGAAAAGCCCTGTCTGTTGATCCAGCCATTCTTGTACAGGGCTATTAGGGCTCCAGCAGAGAAACTTGAGGCATCAGTGCTCTGTGTCTGGGATTAGACTGCATCTTCAAGGACCTAGCCAGAGGGACCTCCACATATCCAGCCCATGTCTGATGGGACAAAACTGGCTGGCTGAGGGTTGCCACACAGGAAACCTGCTGTGTCCCCAGAGAGGCTCATTCTGTATTCAGCTCAGCCCCGGGAAAGGAAAGCAGGGCTCTGGTGATGACTCTCCGATCACTTAGCTGAGGGGGCTCTCAGTTGCCACGGTGACCTCTGTCTGCAGAGTCACTTCTTTAGGTTGGAGGGCTTCCCCACCCCTACCCTCAGAGTTCACACTGAGTGTTGAGTTCCCTTGGTGACAAAAACATGGAAACGGTTGCCATGGCAGCCATTCTTTAGAGCTCTCAGACTGAAGTGCAAAGTTCAGGATGCCCAGGAACAGCAGAAATGAAAATATGGGAAAATCCACTGCCTCCCTCACTCATGAAGGTGAGTTGAGCATCCCGTGATCCTTTGCACCCAGCTGTCTGCTCCCCGACCAGTGCCTGGACCACCCAGTGTGGGCACAGGAAGGTAGCAGGGTGGCTCCCAGAGACCTTAAAAGGAAATTACCTGGAGTAACAGGGACCCAGGTGGGAGGGGATGAACTGGGCATCTCTGGGAACATGAAGCCACTGCTGTTCTTTCTCAGGAGGACTTAGTACATTGAGCAGTAGGGTGATCTTCATTGCAGTCCAGGGAATAGTGCTTCTCTGCCACGTGGGATGACAAGTACAGGGTGTGACATTGGATGGAGTCAGCACAGGACCCTGACTGTGGGGATGGAAAGGGTGGCTGCTTCCCTCGAGTGAGGCTGAGCATAGCTGAGACCTTCTCTGGTACTCTTTTGGACCGTAGAGAACAAAGACTATATGTCCCTCTCTCTAGCAGTTCCCAAGTAGGCTCTAAGATGGGCCACCCAAAGGGCTCTGCAGCCAACAACATTTGGGATGTCAACATGTACACATGACCCATCACTTAAAGGCTCCCAAAAGCCCTGCCCCAAGGAAATTCTTGAATGGAACCTGGTGCTGCACCAACTCATTTGAATCAAGGTCCTCTGTCTTTTTTTGTATGTGTATACACGTGTGTTAGTGTGTGCAGGTATGTGTGCATGTGTGTAGTCAGAGTTGAATTTGGGTGTCTTTGTTGTTCTTTACCTTTTGTTTTGAGATAGTCTCTCACTGAATCTGGAACATGCCAAGCCCCAAGGACCCACCTTCCTTCACCCCGCTCCCCCAGCACTGGGTTTGTAGGCATACATGCTGCTTTGACCGTGAGTCCTGGACTCCTGTCCCCAGGGTTTGTCTGACAAATACTTCACTGACTGAGCCACCTCCCAGCTGCCTCTTCATAAACATCCCTTTCTACTTTAAAATGCCTCATACGGTCCTTCAGTAGCAGCATCTCCTCAAATATCAGACATTTATTTTCAGAGTCTTATGGGCCAATAGCATCAGCAATCCTGGGGGGATATGTAAAATGGGGGACCCTGGTTTCACCCAGGTCTGTTGAATCCGAAGTCCAGGGCTGCAGAGCCAGCAGTATTTTCAGAAGCTCCTAGGGAAGCCTGGCGCACTCTGGTTTGAGAACCCCCGTAGAAGGGGAAATACTGGCAAAAGATTAGGGGTGAAGGTTTGGGCTGAACCAGAGAGGCTCCGATGGAGATGAACAGCCTTGTGGGGGAGAATCTGAGGACTCCGGCTGACTCATGACCCTGGAAAAGCACTCCAGCCACCTGGCAGGTTCTTTCACACCGGTTACTCACAGGTGGGCTCTTCCAGTTGTGCTGAAGTAAGGGGTGTGTTGTGGTACAGCCTAAAGCCCTAGTGAAGTGACAGGAGCATTTGGAGGTACAGGCATGTGAGCTGGTCCTTCTTTCCAGACTGTTGAGGGGTCAGCACTGCTGTCATTGAGACCACCTGACCTCAGGGGCAGTCAGATCTTACCCAGAGAGCTAGGGGTGTGCTTAATTCATCCAGCTCCCTTCCT
The DNA here is from genome assembly GCA_004025045.1 of Sigmodon hispidus. Classification (NCBI taxonomy): domain Eukaryota; kingdom Metazoa; phylum Chordata; class Mammalia; order Rodentia; family Cricetidae; genus Sigmodon; species Sigmodon hispidus. The sequence continues at coordinate 173,851 of PVIH01000241.1, forward strand.
GGAGTCTCCTGTGTGGGCCTCAACATCTCACAAGATGGGACTTGTCCCAAGAGGTAGTATTAGGTGGCACCTTCAACAAGTGCAGGAATAGCACTTGTTGGAGTAGTGGCAGGTGAGGTTCTGAGATCAGCTTTGCTCCAGTCCGCCCACTTGCAGCTGTGGAGCCAGCCCTCTGCAGCACTTCCAGACCCTACCCTTTTCTCCAGGTTCTTCTCAGGCATGGAGCAGGTAGGGCCCATCCCACCCCAGGACCTGGGCACCTGGCTGCTCTTCCCAACCGTGGCCCACACTCGTGCTTGCTTCCTTGTAGCTGTCCAGATCCACATCCTGAAGGCGGACAAAGCAGGGGATTGGTGGAAGTTCACCGTGAACATCATCTCCGTGTACAAGCAGGGAACAAGTCGCATTCGCCGTGGTGATCAGAGCCTGTGGATCCGCTCACGAGACATCGCTTGCAAGTGCCCCAAAATCAAGCCCCTCAAGAAGTACCTGCTGCTGGGCAATGCTGAGGACTCACCTGACCAGAGTGGCATCGTGGCAGACAAGAGCAGCCTGGTGATCCAGTGGCGGGACACATGGGCACGGCGGCTGCGCAAGTTCCAGCAGCGGGAGAAGAAGGGCAAGTGCAAGAAGGCCTAGCGCGGAGGTGGCGCGGGCTCTAGGAGGGCGGGCGGGCGGGCGGGCAGGGCGCTGGCAGGGGCTGGCAGCCTTGGACTTGGCCCGCCGGGATTTTCCCGGGAGGGGGAGGGTGGGGGCGGGGCGAAGTCTGAGTGGGGCGTGGCCCTCAGTGGCCCCGCCCCAGCCCCACCCTCACACCCCTGGCTGTGCTCTTTTGCGCATGGCAGAAAGTACCCTGTATTGACAGGCCAGGCCCTGGAGAAATGAGGACAAGACATAGCTACCTCAGGGCGCTCCTTCCAGAACAGAGATGCGCTTCCCTAGGGCTAGGTGTGGGTCGTTGTGGAGGGGCTGGAGGCACCCAGCCCTGGATCCCGGGCACAGAGTGGCACGGTGGACCACAGTCACTGTGTTTGATGGTTATTGAAAGGGATGTGAGAAGAACTGTGAATTTTCGGGCCTGCAGCTTGGGCAGGGGCAACCAATCCACCATCAGACACTAGTCATGCCCCCCACCTCCCCTCTCCATCACCTGCTGTCTAGGAATTCCCACAGGACCCCAGACTCTGACAACAGGTCCCTATGTCAAAAGGCCACATGGCACTGGGATCAGCCAGCTTCGGGTCTCCACTGCCACCTGCTGGGCTGGTCTCCTGGGTGGAGTTCACCATCTGTAGGGAGGGGAGGCCTCTCCTGGGGCCTACCCTACCCCAAGTGGGGCTGGCCCGGGCTCCTGGCCCATCAGAGGGCCTAGGGCCTAAGGACACCCCTGAAGCCCAAGGCGGGTGGTCACTGCCTTTGCTGGAGCTGCCTGTGGGAGGAGGAGACTCTGCAAACCCTAACCTCCGGAGAGTTTCCTTTCTGGAAACTTGGAAACTGCCCCTTTTATGACATTTTCCAGGGGAGGGGGAGGGGGTACTGGCGGGGTTTTAGGGCAATGACACTATTTGTGTAATGACATCAGCTCCCACAAGGCCTAACGGCAATGTCAACAGCTGGAAAGGGCCTGGTCAGGCCTGGCATGCCAGCGGCTACAGAGGCCATTTGTGCCAGGCTTGGGGGAGGGGCTTAAGTCAGGACAGGGTTGCTGCAGGTAGCCAAGCCAGGAGAGGTCAGGCTGCAGGGGTCAAGGATGCTGTGACCACTTACTGTTGCTGCCCTCACTGCTGGCTCCCAAAGAGAAGGAACAGGCTACTCGGTTAAGAAGCCCACGGTAGCCCACAGCTGTCTTGGTCTAGCCTGGGCGGTCTCGTCCATTTGTTTTTGGCAGTTCGCAGGTCTTCCCATGTGTCTAGCCCTCTCTTCTCTTGGAGGCTTACTCCTCATGTAGGCAGCTCCAGGCTTCTCTTTTGCTTCACAGCCCCCTTCTACCTATTCCTGCCTCTCTAAACTCGGGCCTCAGCCTCATGCCCCGCACACTGGATGAGAGGCCTGGCCTCCCTCTCAGTCAGGAAATTGGTTTTATTTCCCCTGCCCATTTGGCTGTCCCCAAAGGGCCATACCAAGAATGATGCTCTGCCCCTTTGTGACACAAATCTGTGTCTTCCACTCTGCCCATGTCACCACTGCCATTTACCGAGCACCCACTTGGTGCCAGGCACTTTACCCATACGCTCCTGGCCTGTCTTCATCACAGATCCACAAGACAGGGATTCTTGTCCTCATTTTCACTAGTAAAGAAATGTGTACACATGCCCAAGGTCACACCAGCATTGATCCCCAGACCCTGGCCTCCCCATAGTTGTACATCAGCTCTGGTAGCCCCCTAGGCACTCACACAGGGTGGTGGTTATCACTGAGACCGAGGCAGCTTGTCTCTAGAGAATGCTGAGGCTGTGAGCCTGAAGTAGGTCTGGGACAGACACAGTAACACCTTCTGAGGGGGCAGGAAGGGTGGTGGGGTACAAGGAATGGTTTCCCTAGAGGATGGATGGCCTCAGGAAGTCCCAGGGTTCTGGAGGACACGTGTTGGCCATCTGAGAAGGCCAGGAATGGTGGCTCGGCTGTCCCAAGCATGGGAAGGAAGGCTGGAAGGCTTCAGAGAAGTGGGCATGGGGCACACAGACTTGAGAAGGGTCTTGAGAAGGGTCTTGGAGCTTCCCTGGTCCAAGCCTAAGGGCCACTATCCAGGCTCAGATAGCCTGTGCGGTTTGTTGGGTGCCATCTGCAGCAAACGCCAGCACACTGTGCTGCGGCTGTCCTATTTGTGTGACAGCATAGCGTCTGTCCTGGCCAGGTCCGACCTGCGAGCCTTGGGTCCACTAAAGCCCTTAACTAGTGCTGGGGTCCTGCTCAGCAACATCTTTCTGGGAATCTGCCAGGGCATCCTGCTCTGCCCCTGATCACCTGGCTATTGGGGGGTTATGCTGAATGGTCAAGTGAGCCACGTTATGGATGAGGTCACAGCTGCCACCTCTGTTACTAGCCCGAATCCAGGCAACCTTTCCTCTGCCTGGGAGTCAGTCTTGGGGAAGCAGCTGTCTTCTACCCAGCCTTGGCCCCACCCTAGGGCAGAGGTGGAAGGAGACATCCTATTGTACAGTTAGGAAGGCATACAGAAATGAAGTAGGTCTTTGAGTTTGACAGTTGTATTAACAGAGTTGTGATAGGTAGGTCTTTGAAGAAAGCCGTACCAGGTGAACCACTCACCAGTTAAGGCTGCCCAGCTATCCTCTCACTGACCAGCTGGGTAGTCTGGTGCCCCTGCCATCAGAACGCCTCCTTTGCTGGCACACAGTCACACAGTGGTGTGGGGTAAAGGAAATGGTGTGTTCCTGGACACTCCTGTGAGCTTCGGCCTCTGGGCCAGACCTTCTGTCCTGGAAAGCAGGGCAGGAGGCAGGGCCATCAGGTTCCTTCAGATGGGTCAGATACCTGAGGCAAAGCATAGGGAGGCTGGAGTGGCGAGGCCTTAGGAACTTTCTTGAACTCTGCCTCAGGCAATGAGCAAAGGCTGTCTTAGAATTGTCCCAAGCTAGAATAAGACTTAAAAAGAGACCCTTTGGGACTGACTTGGGAATGGTTCCTTTAGGGTCTCCACACTTCAAGGACTCCTTCCAGGAAGCCTAGAGAATGGGCAGATTAGGCTCACTGATGGACCATGGTTCACAGACAAGACATTCCTGTGGACCAGAGCCATGCCATACCCCAGGGGTATCAAAATTGTGGGGCCTTGCCCCTGCCAAAAAGTAGGCCAGCCTCACCTCTGTATCGGTGGACATCTTTCCTCTCTCCTGCTCTGGACACCCCCAGCCTCCCTCTCTGTCACCAATTCTGCTCACTCAGAATTGTAAATGTTTAGTTGTGACCATGACATATTGTTTGGGTCAGTGTTCCTTTCCAATGCATACTAATATATTATGGTTATTATATATGAATATATTTAATGACATGGAGAAAGTTGTGGATTTTCTTTTTTTAAGTTTTTTTTTTTTTTCTGTTGTTGTTGTTAGAGTTGTAATGGGCCCAGACGGAACTTGTAATGGGGGCCCTACATGATAGAACTAAATTCAGATATCATTAAATAAACTCTTGTATACTGTTCTGTGTTCCAGTCTTTCTTGGTGGCCTGAGCTACTATGGTGGTGCATGTGGGGAGGAGGGGGGTGGAGACTTCCAGCAACTTAAGGAATATGGCATCTTGCCCTAGAACACCCCAGCAAGACAGAATCTTGTGTGTGTTTTAAACAAAGAGCCCTAACTACCCAAAAAAGGCAGGAAAAGTGTAGCCTTGCTTAGGAAGTCCTAGGGGCCTGCTGGCTCTGACTGCTGCTCTGAGCCAACAGGCTCTCAAAAGGGACAGTCTGTATTGCAATTCCCAAGCCTCCACTGCGACACATCCCTCCTATTCTCTGGAGCTCCCAGACAGGGATATAGGGAAAAGGGGGTTTCTCTTGACTTGCCCTGCCCTCCGCAGTAACACTGGATGGGGCAGCCTTTGACCTTCTGATTAGATTCAGAGTCTGCAAGCCCCTTTGGACCTTTAAAAAAAAAATACTACCTCTTCTATTCAAGATGAAGTAGAGATGATAAAATCCAGGAGGCTGATGAAACGCAAGAGATCATGCACAAGATTTTTTTCCCTAGCCTGTTGCTGAGGCCAAGTGCCAAGCAGGGTCTGAACCTGTGCCAGCACCACACAGCCACCAGGAGCTGGGCTCAGTGGTTTGGAGAGGCTGTGTTTAGGCTTCCAAATGGTTGTGATTTCTTTACTGAACAACAAGCCAGTCCCCCGGGAGGGTGTCTTGCAATGGCCCTCAGACCTGACCTTTCTGCACCCACTGGTTTTGAAGTCAAGACTCACCTGCTAGTCTGGTCCAGCCCCAGCCCCCACCCCGGAATGTGCATTTTTGAGTGTCTTTGCTCTTAGGGCATGAAAGCTTTCCCCTGCTGGAGAGCAGACAGGCAGCTTGGGATGAATGACACTGTTGGGTCACCCTTTATTGAGCTAGCTCTGAGGAACAGGGTTTTAAACCAGTGCAGGCAGGGACACACATGGTATCCCAGTCTATCTCAGAAGTGGGTCCTTGTTGAGTGCCAATGCCTGGTGGTGGGTAGTTTGGGACAGAAAGAGTTCCTGGCTGGCTGGCCAGGCTGAGGAAGGCATGCCATGTCCCAGGGCTGGGGCCGAGAGTTCTGGGACCACTCGGCAGTTTTATCATTTTAAGCCAAGAATTCAGTTCTCAAGGACTTACTATGATACAGCTTTTTTTTCTCTCCACAAAGCTGTCTGTGTCTGAGTGTGTTTGGACCCCCTCACAGCTGGGCTCTCTGCTGTCAGGAAACACTGTTGATCAGAAGCACAAGAGTGAACTGAACAGCTCACTTGCCTCCTAGGGCCTTCCACCTGGCTGGGGAGACAAAGTGTTGATATCTGTCCAGTGCTAAGAAAACAAAACACAGACCCTTAGTGCGGTCTCTGCTGAGCACTGGCCCAAGGTGGTGGGAAAAGCAGAGGAAGCCCCTAAGGAAGCTAAAAAGACTTCATCAAGACCTGGGGGCTGGTTCAGTACGAAGACCAGAGGCCTACCAGGGTGGGCTTGTATACTGATGAAGCTCACCCATTCCGTCTCTGCATCTCTCAGGGACAGTGCCTAGGATGGGGATACCCACCCAGGGCACCCAGCTGAGACTAAATACATATAAGAACTCCACCAGGAAACCCAGGGGTGCAGAAACAGCGGCCATTTATGGTAACAACTCATTGCTTTATCAGGAGGGTTAGCGGCATTCTGGAAGGAGGTCAGGGCCTTTAGTTGCTGGTACACAGCTGGGAGGAGGAATCCTCTGGTACACACAGCAAGAGGATAAATGAGTTTAGTTTTATCTTTAAAGTGAGAGGTGGGAGGACATCCGCTTAACTTCACGGGGTCCACACAAAAGCTGCTGATATAATGAGCTAAGGGGGCGGGCAAGCAGCCACTTGGCTGACAGCTGGCAGTCCTGACAAGCAGGTGGACAGCTCTTGAAGCTGAGGACCAGGTGAGAATTCCACAAAAGCCCCGTGACAGAAAGGCCCCAAGAGGATGGTGTATATATAACCCTAGTAGGCTTGCTGACAGCGGGCACCAGACTAAAAGGGTACAGGGGTTTCTATGTCAGCTCTGTGAAGGCCTGGTGGATGCTGTGTCCCAGGCATTGCAGATCTAGTGAGGAGGTTGTCTTGGGGCTAATGGCAGCCATGGTTCAGTATAATTATTAATAATCATAAAGTTTAAATGGAACAGAAGTACTGGTTATGCCCAGGTATCTGGATTTCTTTATATGGTATCCAGACCTAAAATGCATATAATTAATAATCAGTTAAGTTAAACAATTCATATGCTGTTATTTTAATGTATATTTTCATTGACAAAGCCCCCGAGGAGAGGGTGCTCTGGCTGCCTTGTTCTGTGAGTGGTGCAGGACGTAGTCTAAAGTGTTTGTGCAGGTCACTGGCCCTGCAGGCCTGATGCTTTAAAGCTGGGAAACCAGGCCTTGCAAACCATGCTGGAAGACGCCACTCTGAAGGAGCCATTTTACTTGGGTTTTGAGGGAGCCAACTTTCGGGTACACCCCACCCAGCTGGGTATGCCTGGTTGGGTACTCCTGGTCTGAGGGAGGGAGACTGACAGGGGATGGTACCCTTGCCTGTGATGCCCACAGTTGGGACATTAGGTCCTTACCCTCTGCTCTCCCCTGCCCAGAAGTGTGGGGCATAGAAGCAAAGCAGGCTGTCTGGGGTCACACTGCTAGCAACACTCATTCAGTCAGAAGAACAGAAGCTGCTGTGTGCGGACATGGGCCAGTGTCTTCCTGAGAAAGGGCTTTCAGTGCAACTGAGCCAGACCTCCGTGGCTCTGGTTCAAAGGCCCCATGAGTTGCCCGGGCTTCGTGCTGAGCAAGTCAAGAAGAGGTGAGAAAGTCAAACAGACCATCAATGCTGCCTCTTCTGAGTCCCAAAGTGGGGGGTTCCAAGGAGACAGTGTTTGTACAGATTTGGGGTTTCCCACAAGACTAGATGATGGAGCTCTCCAGATTCCTGCTCTTACATTGGATGATCCATTGGCAACCACCGTTCCCTTACCAATGTGTCCTGGGGCACACTGCATCCTCAGGCCTTGGCCTGCAGTCCAGCACAGCCCTTCTTCCCAGTCACACGCCCCTGATACAAGCCTCCTCTTCTTTTCCTCCAGTCTGTTCTTTATGGCTTGCTTCATGCCCTCTCGGCCATCTGTCACCTCCTTGCACACTATGACCCCTGTCACCCTGCTCAGTCCACCCGTAGGGCCTCCATACCCTCAGGAACTCAAACATTGGTCAGATCAGCAGAAAACTTTACCCCTGCCTGGCTTACAGTTCATGTACAGTGGAAAGCAAGAGGCAGGACCTATGCCTTTGGGCACCTGGGGTTAGAGTGGTTTGCTGGGCTTGTGCGCTCACCCGGTCCTCACAGCAGCCCTGTGAGGTAGGGGTGAGGCAGAGCAGGATGGTTTCCTTTTTCTAGATGAGGCCACTGGCATGGAAAGGGAACCTGCCCAAGATCACAGAGCTGGTGTGGCAATCCTCGGGGCTCTTTGTGGCATGATTCTTACTCTGTTTTCTATGACTTCCTGTTCTCTGTACAACCAGGCCCAGTAGGTAGGGCAGCCAAAGCTGGGAGCTCAGGTGATGGGGTGGTGAGGTGACCACTTCACTGCTGGCTTGCAAGCTCGCAGAACCTCTTTTCTCTGCCCAGACACCCCAGTGGTCCAACCTGCCTGCATTCTAGAATGAGTCAGAGTCAAGCAGGTGTCCAGACTTCTGGACCCCAGAACATTTGGAATCCTTGATCTCAGGGTCACAGGAAAGGGCCCCTCTCTAGGTCATACTGGACTCTCTTCCTGGTGCCCCAACTCTGTCCAGAGAAGGCTTTATGCTATGTTCTCCCAAGGAAAGTCATAGGACCCTCCACCCAGGGTGCCCTCCCACAGCCTGCCTCCTCCTCACTGAAGCCAGTGCTACAGCAAGAGTTCTACCATCAGCTGGAACTCTCCCTCCTACCATAAGAAAGCAAGGCTAACTGCCCATCTTGCTTCCCGTCCCGAGAGGAGAGCGGACATGCTGCCTGGGCCTCTGTACCCTTCTGATTCAGAACTCACCAACCTGTGGGTCTGGTATATTTTGTAGTCAGTTCTACTTCTGATTCGCTCTCTGAACTGCATATGCACATGCCCTCCTTCTGTACGTACAGGGCTATCAGAGCCGCTGGAGAGGCTGGGGAAAGGCAGCACTCCAGCTTTTTAACCATGCTTTCCTCTGACTGCTCCCCACCCCAATCTTTGGCTACTTAGAAAGGTGTTAAATTTGTCTTTTGTTGTTATTTTTTGAGATAGCCTTTCTCTGGATTAGCCTCATACTGAGTGCTGGGATTAAAGGCATGCGCTACCACACTCAAATTTTGTTTTTGGATGGCATTGACATTGAAGGATGAGTTTATTATTGCTGCAGGATGAAAAAGGATTCATTTCCAGATATGAAGGCAGTCCAGACACCCTTCAGAGCTCGTTAGCACAGAACTGCCAGGAGTCTGAGCTTTGTGAGCAGTTAGACATGACAGGCTGACAGGATAGTCCTTCTATACTTGATGTATGTCCACCATGCCATGCCTTCTTCTGTGTGCCTCTTCCTCACTTCTGCCCTGATATATGGACACCCAGACATGTGCTCTTATTTCCACATGGGCACATGATTTCCTCTGTGCAACCAGCCACCAGAGTTACACACCTCATATAGCATGATGTCCCTCAGAATGCCCGGCACACAGGGTAACTGGAATCCACTGGCGGCTGTGGGACAGTGACCACCTGAGGGACCTCTGACTAGCAGCAAAATCACTGACAGAAGAAAAGGGCTACAATGGGGCCAGTGCTCTAGAAAGGTCCCCAGAGCTGTTCATGTCTTCTCCTCTACTGAAGCGATGGACACCGAGAGCCTGGAGCGGTGGAAAATTTATTGAGAACAGGTGTTGTGTACCAAAAGGGTGCTGGGCTTTCATCACTGGCAGGTGTCACAGCAGGCGGTCCCTTTATGGTCATCAGTTGGTTGGCCATACTGCCACGACCACAATGGCCACGAGCAGCAATAAAATCACCATTATCATCCCTGCAAAAGAGAAGCAGAACATGTCTCTCTTAATGAGCCACACCTGAAAATCGTGTCACATTCTAGAAGTACCTGGCAAGGACAGCGGGCATAGCTCTGGCTTGTGGGCCACTGGGCACGGCAGGCAAGGTTCCAGGGGCCTATAAACATCCATTGCCACCTTGAGAGCTCTGCCCGTGGTCCTGGATACAAGATGGAGTGCTGGGAGAGCCAGGGTCAGGCCTCAGCATCTGGCTCTCCTGTGCACACCAAGCTTCTAGCTCCAGCTTTAGAATGCCTCTTAGGTGACAAGCATGGCCGCTGGAGATGATGCTCATCTTCGTTACACATTTAACGCTGCCAAGGAACTGATAAAGCAAAATGCCTAATGTTAATAGGTCACTTTTGGCTATGGTCTATTTTTGTGTAACTTATGAATGGTTAGGATAGTTTATTTTTTTAAGGCAGGATCTCGTGTGTCCCAGGCTGATCTTGAAGTCACTTTTTAGCCAAAAATAACTTTGAACTTCAGATCTTTTTGCCTCTACTCAAGTGTCAGCATCACAGATGTGTCACCACATCTGGTCTGTGTGGTGCTGGAGACTGTAATCCAAGGTTTTGTACATGCTAACTAAGCATCTACCAACCAAGCTATACCCCCAGGCCACTTAGACCTTTTCAAATAGTCACTAACAAAAATGAAAGGAGAGGCTATGACGTGCTCCTCATGGCCTCTAAAGCCTACATTATTTATCTGTCCCCTTGCAGAAGTCTGCAAACTCCTGTTGTGATACTGGACTCTGCCCATTGGTCTTCATTTCCTTCTGCTAGGGAGTGGTGCCTTCCTTTCTTCCTTGTGAACTTTGCTGTGCACATTTCAAGGTGGGCTCTAGTGCATTGTTCAGCTACCATTCGACATGTTTGCAGTGAGAAGGTGCACATGTGTTAACATTATCATAGCTTGGAGACCTGGGAGATCATTATCTTTTCATTCATTTCTGTCTGGGGAAGCACTTCCAGTTGCCTGAGCGCTCCCTGGGGGCAGAGTCCCACTGCTTCCTTCTTATGCTTTGAGTGTAGTTTGGGACTGGAATTCTGCTCCTGGCTGTGGGGAGAGGTTTACCCCAGGCAGTATCAGAGGAAGGAAAAGACAGCAGGTATGACACAGGTGGCCAGGCTGGCAGGGCCTATAATGGGGCACATTCTTGCCATTCCAGGGCCTGGAGTTCACCTTGGAAGAGAGGCTGGTTGTTTGGGAAATAAGTAGAGAAGCCAGAGAGGGGCATGGCCACTATAGCTCAGGCAGGCTCCCAGTGGCAAGCACTCTAACTCCAGAGGCTGCAGGGGCAGTGGTGGAGATGAATTTTTCAAACCATGGTGATGATGAAAATGGTGGAATAAGCAATGGGAAGGAAGGAATACAGAAAGAGAACCAATTTCTAAGGAAGACACCGATGGGTTTTAGTTTGTGTGCGCTACAGGTAGAGAGAGGCCTTGTGCCCCCAGCTGATTCAGAGCACTGCAATACAGACTAAGCCTGCCCTGCTCTGGACTCAGCTAGGTCCGCACAAAGCTAGCTGATGGGGCCATCTTTTTGGAATGTGAATTTGATCAGGTTGCCTCTTTGCTCACAGCTCTCCTGTTATTCCAAGTGAGGTCCAGTGAGGTACGTGGTAGCCTAGAAGGCAGTGATCTGACTCCGATGTCGCCACCTGGCCTTCTTCACTTCTCCAGCATGTCACATTTCTGCTTTTACACATGCTGAACTTTCTGCCCAGTGGTTCTCTCTCAGCATCAGTCACTTCCTGGTGATCTCCTTGTTGACCTGCGAGCCATTGATGCTTTCTACAACTCCACATTTGTAGGTAGGACTTTGCAGCATCACTTTTGAGGTGCTAGCTATCATGTGTCCCCTCCATGGAAGGTGGGTGTTACAGAAGGGACTGCAGGACCCAGCACAGGGCTGGCACACAGAGTCACAGCATAAATTAATAAATGAGGAAGCATACTTGATGCCTGGACAGGCAAAGAGGCAAGAAGAACAGTGAAGAGAAAGGAAGAAGCTGGAAAGAATGTGTCAAATAGGAAGCTCAAAAGTGGTCCATAGCAACCAACAAATGTCACGGGGACCTGGAGACAGTTTCAGCGGAAGGGGTAGGACCTATGAGAGCTATTATCAAATCAATATAGTGTTGCCTTTAAAGATGCTGATGTGTCAGTCACAGAAACTGAGTTAGATACCTCACTAGCATCATGATGAGAATGACCACACACACACACACACACACACACACACACACACACACACACACACGTACATGCACATACACGCATGCATGCGTGCACCCACGCATGCATGCACATGCAGGCAGATGGGAAGTATGCTTCCCTTTTGACACCTTCGACAGTAAGTGGATAGCCGGTGATAAAGTAGGCGCTTGTCCAAAGGTGAAAAGGGAACTTCAACAACAAACACAAAGAAGACTTTTAAAGTTGAAACCCTTCAGGCAAACACAGGCCCTTTGAGAGGTCATTTTCAACAGGCTTAAGGAGATAGAGCACTGGGTGGATGGAGGAAGTCATTTCTAGTGAGAAGAGACGGTGATAAGCAAAGGACAGAAGGTGGTTTGGGGTCCTCTGGGCCAAGGAGACTTGACCTAGAGACATTAGTACAGCAACCGTGTGAGATCACAACTCCCGCACCTTTCTGGAGACGTCCTGGAAGTGTACTCTTTCAAAGGCACCAAAGCTCAGCCCCTCTAGTCACCAGGTTTGGGGCTCTGTAAAGGGGGTGTATCACCTGGCTCACTGTTCCATAATTAGCCATTCTCCTCTCTGTTCTACAGCCAAGGAAATAGAGCTTCTGGAAGGCTGCATGGGAATCCAGACAGGTCTACTCTCAGCTTATGCTTTTAACCCCTTCCCGTGATAGCTCACCCATGGGTCCTGACACTCAGCGGAACACAGGGTATATCAGGCAGAGGCCCAGACTCTTCGTGGTTGAAGAACTATAAAACAACCTCTTTCCTCTTTGCATTCTCCCTCTACGTTTTATGGTGGAAATTTTAAAACAGAGAGGGGTTGGGGGAGAGAGAAACCAGTCAGGAACACTGACTGTCATGAGCCCTGGGATTTAACAAGCCAGCCTGCTTCCATGTGCACCTCCACCTGCCCCTGTGGCCAACAGTGGGTCCCTGGTGTATCTTGCCTACAAACTTGCAATAAGAGTCACTGAAAGATGAGGCACTGTCACATAACCCAGTGAGCCTCACAGAGACAGATCAGAGCCCCCAGCTTTCTGACATGGAAAGTGGGTCTAGGTTTGCAGGATGGTCCCTGGAACAGCCTGAGCCATACTGAATCAAGTGTCAAAGACAGAAATTGAGGTGGATTTTTTTCCCCTCCTAACAGTGCTCAGGCCTCAAGGGGTCTCACCATCCATCCCCAGCTAAGGAAATGTTTGACATTTCAGAACAGAATGGACAGTGAAACTCCTGGGAGCCTGCCAACTTCTAAACAATGAGCACTCTGGGCCCAGCCCTGGCTCAGAACACCTGTGAGGCTCCAGCTTCAGGTCAATTCCTCTGCATTTCACTCAGCTCCTGCCATTGGCACTGCAGGCACCTGGCCAGGAAGATGTTTGCTCCCAGAGTCCCTCCCAGGGGCAGGCACAGGGCGCCCAGGGTAACAAGCGTGGGGAAAATGTCTGTTTCTGTTGGTCAGATGAATACCCAGGACTTAGGATATGTACAAGTCTAGCACACAGCAATCTTAAAAGATGTAAGAAAACACATTCCCTTTCAGACTAGAAAGGGACATTAACAGTGTGGCTTCGGAACAGGGGCATGTTTCTGAAGGCTGTTCATCTGGATTAATGGCCCATGCTTTTTTTCCAGCGAAACCCTGGAAAGCCCTGAGATGGGCTTGTGCTGCGCCTGCCGTAGCAGAGCGCAGGTCGCTGCTCTTTATGTTCACTGCATGGATGAGAAGAAGGGGAAAACATGGAGGCCAGCTTTTCTAGGGAATACCAGCTGCTTCACCCTGTAGCTGCAGGGTAGTGTGAGAAAAACACACTGGATTGGGGGAGAGGTGTGGGTTGAGAGGCATTAGGGAGAAGCAAGTTACCCTTGTCCAGAGTTCTCTTTACCCAGGTTGGTCACAGCACAGCTGTCCTGATGCCCTGACACTTGCCTGCTTTGTGTGTCACTGGAGAGCTGGGTCACCAGGCCAGCCCCACACAGCCAGCGCCTGTGAAGATGTGACTAACGTCTGCCTGCAGTGGGCGGGCAAGTCTTCCTCACTGCTTTGCTGTCAAAGGTGACATTTGCTTAAGTATTAGCCAGTTGGTTCTTGCAGTTCAAACATGGATTTTTAAAAAATATTTTATTTCATATTTGCAGCAGATTCCTGAGCCAAGGTGGGGATTGAGCAGGACAAAAGACAGAGCCAGGCTATTTTTTTTTTCTTTTTTCAAAAGTTCATGTAAATGTCCCTTTGAATCCCATTACTAGGTAAATAAGCCAAGAAAAAAAAGAAGACCATGGAAGAAGGTGAAGGTGTTTGCTTTGGGGATTAATTGACAGCTGGGAAATGCAGCCTACTCTGACGCAGGCAGTCTATGCTGCTAGCCTGTTCACGGAGTGAATACCACAGCTTTCCACAGACAGCCTCACAGCTCGGTGGGCCAGGTAGCCAGACGCTGGTGGGCAGTACCTCCTCATGCCTGCCCTCATCTTTCTTGGTGACATTACTTTACCCCATGGCTGTACCTGCTAATTGCCTCCACTAATGTTTCTATTAAAACACCGGGTAAAAGGCAAAAGGCTCCCTGCATTCAGTTTTGTTCTTGTGTGACATCCAAATCTTCCCTTGGAGCTTTCCTTTCTTTTCAGGTCGGCAGGCTCTCTGCATCTCTTGCGTGTGTGCCTGTCTGCGTGCGTGTGAGCACATGTGTACAGGTCAGAGGACAGCGCTGGATGTCATTCCTCAGGAGCTAGCCACGTCTGTTTCCTGAGACAAGGCTTCTCAGAGGCATGGGACTGATCAGCTAGGCCATGCTGGTTGGCCTTGAGCCTCCCTGGTGAGCCCCTGGGATTCACCTGCCCTTCCTGTGTGTCCCCTCCCCACGTCAGGGTGAGAGGCGTGCATTCCTTTTGCCTCTGGGGCCCCAATTCATGTTCTTGTGTTTGCAAAGTTTTACCAGCCTAGTTATCTCTGCAGCTCACCCTCCATCCTCGTTATGGACCCCACACTCTCCAGCTGCTCTGTCTGCCCACCACCGTCTTCCGTTCTCAGCTGACTTACAGGCTCAGTGCTGTCTTTTCTGAAGGCTGCTCAGCCTCACATGTCCACCTCTCCCGGAGAACAAGAGACGTGTACAAGGCCGCTGCTCCGGAAGGGCAACCCTTTACGTTCTTATGTTATGGAGTGCACCCCCCAGGTCACATGATCTCTGAGAAAAGAGATTATGCAGTCTGATATGGAGGGATAGCGGTTTTACAGTCAAGGACACGGGAATTCAAGTCTACCAGTGAGGAGCTAAGACATCTGGGGAAACTGTCTCAGCTCTGAGTCTGGTTGTGCCATTTGTAAAACGAGGCTAAAAAGCACTGGCATTGCAGGTGCATTAGGAGGATTTGATAACAAGGACGTGGAGTTTCTGACATAGCTGGTTCTCAGTAAACCATAGCTGTGTTGAAAACAGTGGGCATTCCTGTCTACCCACTGCCAAGAACAATGTATGGGAGATGCTCCGTGCCTGTATCACAGACAGCCTGAGTTGGGCTAACAGCAGAGTAACATGTGACTCACTCCAAGGAAGAGGCGCAAAGGCAGGCAGGGGAACACCTGGGTGGCACTTGGTAGAAACAGAGATCAATGCTAGCTGGGCTGGGCCATGATGACGGAGTCCAGGAGAGGTTGGAGGTTCACAGTGGAATATCTGGCAGCATCCACCTCAGTTATTAGCCTGAGGAAAGGCAGCTGTGCCGGTCGATGCCGTTGGAGTCAGGGGCAGGCAGAGCTCAGCCAAGTGGATGCCAGGTGAGAGTAGCTGTGAAAAGTTCAAGCGTAAAAGCAAGCCGTGGAGGAAGTGGAGGTCAGAGCCAGGGCACGGACTGAGGATGGAGTCCCAGCAAGAGGAGGAGAAGGTTAAAATTAAGCAACGGGGACTTTCTGTTCAACTGAGGGCATTTGGGGAGGAGGTACAGGGAGAAAGCCATGGACTAGGATGCCCGAGGGTGGTAGCTATCTGGGTATGAACAGGAGTATTACTAACACCAGTGACACTGAGGTGACAATAGCCACATGAGAATGGAAGCCACATGTAAGAAGAATAAGCAAAGCCAGGCAGCCGTGGTGCACGCCTTAGTCCCAGCACTTGAGAAGCAGAAGCAGGAGGATCTCTCTGAGTTCGAGGCCAGCCTGGTCTACAAAGCAAAGGACAGCCAGGCCTGTTACACAGAAAACCCTGACTCTGGAGGGCTGGGGGGGTGGGAATAATAAATAAATGTGTATACACCTTTAATCCCAGCACTCGAGAGGCAGATCAAGGCTGCTACAGGCAGATCAAGGCCAGCTAGGGCTATATAATGAAACCCTGTCTAAAACGAAATGTTTTACAGGGCTCAAATCCTGCTACTCCCTCCACAGGGTGACCACTGATGAGAAAGCAGAGATTTGTACTCCCTAAGGGAGCCCCATGAAGGTTACTCATGGGCCAGCAGAGCTGGCTTTGGGCAGAAGGCCCAGATCTCTGGGTGGGGGTGTCATGGAACTGGACTCAGCCAGCTTGGAAGTCCCACACAGGAGAGGGCAGCCTGGACTGGTCATTTAAATCACTGGAGAAGAAAGGTGGTACAGCATGGTCTGGGACATACAAGTGACAATGTGGCTCCTCAAAGTACCACTTGGCAAGGCAAAAACTTTGGCCAATATGTAGGACCTACCTTTGTTTTGGTTCTGACTGAAAACAGAACACTGGGATTAAACAGCATTTAATCTTCAGATTATCTCCATGTCCTGTGTGCTGAGTGAAGGTATCAAACAGGCCCTGCATTAAGGTGGCATTGAATCATGGTCTGGGGACTACACAGAGGAAAGAAGGCAGCCTGTACACACACACACACACACACACACACACACACACACACACACACACACACACACACACACACACTCTCTCTCTCTCTCTCACACACACCCTGGTCCTTCTGCAGTCTCTGCAGGCAAACTGCCCAGCTTCCTCGGGGTCATGAGGGACATGTACAGATTTCCCAGGTCTGCACGTGATTCTGCTGGGACCTAGGGCCTGGCACACTGTGGGTGCTGACTAATGGTGACGTGGTTTCAGAAAAGCATCAACCTGAATCATCCTGAAGGCCAAAAGCATGTTTTTTTCCCCCAGATGTTTCTTTAGAAAGGCCAGGCCAGTGCTGCCCAGGGGCGATTGGGCTCAATTTGTGCTGAGGTGACTTCAGGGACACCTTTGCCCTCTCCCACTTGGAGAGAAGCCCCTTCTGCTGGCGGCACAGTGGCCCAGCAGGCCTGCTGACAATTGGACAGAGCCCTGGCAGCATGGAAATGGAAGCGAAGAGGGGGTGACAGCCCTTACCAGGACACATCTGGGGACCAGAGGGAGCAAGCGCTCTCGGCAGGAAGTGAGAAGCGAGGAGGCCACCTGAAGTGGGGAGGGGAAGAACTCGCCTCGAAACAGGAAATTAAAAGAAATTAAGACAGAGAAGGAGGTGGGGTAAAGAAGCTGGAGGGCAGCCTAATAACGCAAGGCAGGCTCTCTGGATCCAGGACCCAGCACTTGGCCCGGCATCAGCTAGCTGTGGACAGCAGTCTAGGCCCAAGACACAGACTGGCCAGCTGTTGGTCAACAGAGACTCTGTGTGAGAACTAACCTCACTGAACAAATTCGAACACAAGAGGTGAGACTTGGTCAGGTGGTTCCAGTGTGGAACAGGAGCACTGCTGGATGTGAGGGCACAGTCCGAAGTGCTAACCCGGCACTGGGGAGGTCGAGGCAGAAGGTTCATGAATTTGAGGTTATCTTGTGTTACACAGGAGACTTTAGTATATATTTTAAAAGGACTACCCTAGGAAGGATTTACCCAGGAGAGTGACATGTATCCATATCAGAACCTAACAATGTTCACTGAGCACCCACTATGTGCCAAGATGCCCAGATGGCTCTTTATGAGTCTGCCAGTCTCACCAGGGCAATAGGAAACCAACGGACCGCTGAGGAAACCAGCTCGGATCCTACCCGCCTCCCCAAAGAAGGCAAACTTTGGAATGACAGTGTTCCCTAGAGAGAGTGAGCAAAGGCTTGGCCATTACAGTTGCTTCCTGAACAGAAAGTGCTGAAGTTTCTAGGCCCTATCTGTGTTCTTAAAGCGCTATTCACTTCCTGCCTCTGAATGAGCCTGGCTCAGCACTCACCACAGTTCAACAGCAGAGTCCAATGGCAAATAGATAATCCCTCATATCGGCAATCAAAAGCAGCACATTATGAGTTGTCAGGGCAATAATTTAAAGTCAGCACTCTGGAGCATCAATACTCGCTAAGGAACACCCTCTGGCCGTGCTTCGTGTTACCCTGGGGAATGCAAATCTGTCTGGCAGGAATCCAACTGTCTCAGAAAAGCCAGGCAGGAACACTGCTACAGATATCTTGCTTTGACAATTCCCTCCGGACTTCATGTCAAGATTTCTGGAGGGCTCCAGCCAGGCTACGGATTCACTGTAACAAACGCCTTCATTTGTGATGCTTAGACAAAGCTGGGTCACCTGGCATTAATTAGGGACACCTGGCGCATCAGCGGTGCGAAGTGAAGCACCTGGACAGGGGGCCAAAGGTTACAAGATCCATGGAGAGTCCCTGAGCTCCAGACCCCAGGGCGGTGGCACGTGAGAGTGGGTTAGTAGCCTTGGCTCCTCACCCTGCCCAGCCTCTGTACATCCAGTTGACATGATGGTGTCCAGAAGAGCTTATCAGGTACCTTCTGTCAGGAATCCTGTACTCTGAATGGAACACAGCTAAGGCTCAGGGCATAGTCCTGGCTACATTCAAGAAACTTAGCCCTGAAGGTCCCAGTGCCTGCTTTGGTTATGCTAGTCCTTTAAACCTGATTGGCCAAATCATCCCTTCTGCAAGCCTAATCATTCAAATAAGTTTCACAGATTTTCTTGTTTTGAACCTAAACAAATGAAAGCCATTTCCTCCTGCTTGCAATGAAGCCCCTTCAGCAGATGGATCAAACAACAGGAATGATTCTTTGAAAAAAAATCTAAGCGCATGTGTTTTCTTGTTACCAGTTTAGTCTCAAAAGGACCAATGGGAAATGTTGCTCTTTGGCACACATGGCCTTGGGCTGCATCTCCTGACTCTCAACAAGTCAGGTTCCAAAGAGAAATCACAAGTACAATGGCACCTTCCCCACCAACAACTCCTTTTCTTTCAGCTACACATTCTATGATATAAGCGTTCTCTAATCGATGCCATAGATGCTGTTTGGAAAAGTCAAGATGTAAAAATGGTGGGCTCCAGTTCTGAGGCAATAGGTCCTTGGATATTACAGCTCAGCGTCTATAAATGAGACCAACAAGAAAATACTGGATGAGCAGATTCAATGCTCAGATCTTTCCTTCCCCAGGGTACCCATGTTTGAGGATCCCTAAGTGTCTGGTTCAGGCAGATCCCAAGCAACTAACTGCATGAGGTCCTGTCATTATTGCGCTCTTAGCAAAGGCCATATCCATCAATTTCGTTAGTGCTGGGAGCTTTATATGCACCTTGTATATGCTGTATATGCTATAAGCTGAGCTGCACAATAAATGGTTAAGCAAAGAAATGATAGCTCCTGACATGCTAACTAGGCAAGAACTGTACTAGGCTAGTCCCTGAAAATCTGCGTCTTGCGTCTACAGCAATGGATAGCGCAGACCAGCAAACTGCTGCCTTGGCTTGATGATGCGGAGGAAGTAGGAGACAAGCAGGTGACTGGATGTACCGAAGCTGCTATGAGCCAGGAAGAAAAGCAGTTTCTTTCTTCCTGCTGGGGATCTAGGTGGGCGCTCAGAGCCATGTCTCCTTTCTTCAGGTCTGAGAGGCATATAGGGAGGAAATGCTAATCCCTTTTAGATATTAACTATCCAACAATGAGGCACAGGCTCACACTGCAGGTAACTCAGCATGTCCTTCCACGCGGCAGCAGGAAATTTCCAACCTTAAATGTTAGCAGCATGGAAGCTTACAAAGAACACATTACGAGAGCTTCTTGGAATGAAGGGTGACGTAATGACAACTGGAAGCAGACAGGGAGCTTATTATAGAATTCGGCAAGGGGAGATTTGGAGAGGAAGGCCTCCTCAATGGGACCCAGCACTTTCCAGGATGGGAGGAGTCGGGCAGGGCGATGGTTCCCGCATGGTCTGTGGGGAACATGGGATCTCATGTGACTCAGGAAGTAGTGTGCTGTTCCTTGTGTGGCCGCTATTCATCAAGTGACCCACTAAGACTGTTGTGTGCCTAAATGAAAACTAGGCTTCTTTAGGTGATGGCTGCTTTTATTAGGGGCCGGTTCACTTCATCACAGCACTGGCGGAGAGCTGTAGTGTGCTGGCCACCAGCTGCTCTCTGAAATTGAGAGGAAGCCAGATCGAGGTTGTAGAAGTAAGACGAAATAATAGATGCAAGATGTCACTTTATGTTCGGAAGATCTGGGGTAAATGCACTTCGGTAATGTTGGGATTGCTAGCATCATTTCCAGAGCTTCGAGGGAAAGGCTCTGTCACCCCAAAGGCCACGTCTGCTCCAGCTCGTCTCAGCCTTCCTTTGGCCTTGAAGATGACATGAATTACATAGGGAAACAAGAGCCACGGTGGCAAGGATATAAGAAAGACAACTGGGGGCTGGAGAGATGGCTCAGTGGTTAAGAGCACTGTCTGCTCTTCCAGAGGACCCGGGTTCGATTCCCAGCACCCACATGGCAGCTAACAACTGTCTGTAGTTCCAGTTCCAGGCAAAACACCAAGGCAAATAAATAAATAAAATTTAAAAAAAAAAAAAAAAAAAAAAAAGAAAGACAACTGTTAAGGGGTATGGGAGAAAAAAAAAGTACAGGCTGGCCAGAGAGCAGCTAGGACATCTTCCACGTTAGAACCCAAGTCTGTCTTTTCTCAGGTGACTCAAATGTAAGTCATAACTATTTGTTGTGGCTGTGAAGCTTGTTCCCATCATGGAAGGAGAAAATTTCAGAAGGTCACCATGGTTTTTTAACTGATCATCATGAGGTAGTCTGAGCTTTCTTACCATTATCTTTATGCATGGGACTCTTCCCATGTCTACGGCAAAATGAGAGGCCCATGACAGCTGCGCGTGTGCATGAATGGCAGGTCTCTCTTTGCACGAAGGTAACAGACAAGTACTGGTCAGCGCCTCCCATCCCATCCATGGGCCTGACCACTCCTGGCAAAACCTGAGTTAGCTGCTAGGCTTTTCTTGAAAACACCCCACCCCCTGCTCTACCATGAAAACAGATTCCAAAATGTATGTTCACATAAAAAATCCCCCAATTCTCTGCATGTGTATAAAAATGACTACATAAAAAGCCTGTAGGTACTGTGGAATTCATGTTTGGTCTTTGGGAGAAGGTATGAAGGTTTAATCTGCATCTTCATGACTGGATTTAGACTCACTAGGAAATACATCTCTCTGAGCATTTCCAGAGATGACTGAGTAGGGAATGCTTGATAGGGAAAGACCCACCTAGAAGTGGGTGGCTGAATCCTCTGGCTGTGTTCTCTGTTTGCAGAAGGGGAAAGAAGAAGAAGCTGGGTGGACACACACACACACACACACACACATACACACACACACACCATTTCCTCATCTGTTCAGATGTGAGCAAGCAGCCTCACCACCAAGCCTCTCCTGCCAGGAGGGATGGCAGCCTCTCTAACGCTTCCTCATCTGGCCAGATGTGCACTAGCCAGTGTGCACTGAAGCCTCTCAACTATGAGCCACACAATACATCCCTCCTCCTTAGGCTGCTTCCTGTTAGGCATCTTACCCAGCAACAGGAAAAGTAACTAAATAAAAAGGGGTGTGTGTCTGCACAGTGCACCAGGTGCTCTTCTCCCTGAGATCTGGAAAACTTCAACGCTGAAGCTACAGTGAGAGGCTTGGTCGCAGGGATGGATTGAAGAGTACACCTGGCTAACTTTTCATTAGCAGGATGAAAACTATAAGCTTTGTGAGCTCTGTGGGGCCTGGCATGATTGGGACAGTGAGGACAAGAAAAGATATTCCAACTGTGTTCTACATAGGCACCTGGGCAAATGGTCTTTCAATCCCAGCAGCATTAGAGCTTCCAGGCCAGTCAGGGAAACGCCCAGGAGCAATAGGACAGCCAGGCTGCGGGGCTCTCCTATGAACATGTGGCATGGATACAGATCTCTCGCACTACAGGGTGAAGGACCCTGTCCTGTCTGTTCATCATCGGGAACTTGCAATGAGTGATGCCACCTCCATTCGCTGCTACCCTCAAATACTCTTCACTACCCCCAAAGATGTCCTCCTAAACAGCAAGCCATCTGGGATCCCGAAGGTTTGCCTTCACACAGGGAAGCTTCTAATGCAAACAAACAGCAGTAAATGCAAACGAAACCTCAAAGTTAGAACTGGGGACCTTCATGGCCCGAGACATACACCTCAGGTAAACATCCTAAGCAGACTGGACAGTGTTTCTATTGAACCTTCTAGAAACACAGAGAAGATAACCAGGTCGTAATTGCTGACTATGACTAGCTTAAACGCTTGAGCAGAGATTCTGCCAGTGAAGGTTTAAGGTGGAAGGGCATGCTGGATCAGAGCTGGAAGGCTGGGACCAGCTACATCTGCAAGGAGTAGGGTGTGGGTCACTTCAGAGGACCTGGCAAGCAAGGTGGGAGCCTTTTCCTCTCTCTACTTAAGATGTGCAGAGCGTGGGGCTGCACAGCCGGGAGGCACATGTGTTCAGCATGTGTGAGGCCCTGGGCTTGGTCCCCAATACTGGTTAAACAAATTAATAAATGTAGATATTTGGTGTGTAAGAGCTGAAATAGTTCAGAAATATATGGTTACAGTAAGGGTCACATTGGCAAAGCAAACATGACTAAGTGTCATGCCAGTACCAGGGATGTGTGTATCATGTGACATGGGAAAATATAAATATCGCCTTCCAAGGGCATGTTGTTGGTGCCAATAATAAAGGGCATTTGAGAATAATATTAAGGTGATGTCATCAACCCTTGCTTATCTGCTCTTCTGGAAAGAAAAGTAGAGTAGACGATGCAGAATGTGAGATCTGGGTCTGAAATATTTGCTGGCAGCCAGTTATGTCAGATGCCAGTTCGCAGAACAATAAGAAGGTGAGTTGTGACACATCCCCCAGATGATCAGGTTTCCTACCTTGGCCTCCTATTCTTAATATGCCATGCTTGCTTGCACCTCTGGGCCTGGCATGGACCTCCACCGTTCATACAGCTCAGAGCCTCTGCCAGCTTCCATCTACCCAGCAATGGCACAGCCTCAGCTCAAGAACACTTTCTCCCTACAGATTTCTCTCCCTAAGCTCACAGCATCTTAGGCCCACCATTCCGATGCTTCTGTGCACAGACTGTATACATTGTAAAAAAAATAACTTCATTAAACTAACAATTAATTGAGCCAGTGAATTCATAGACTGAATTCTTTAAGACAGCAGGCCATGCTTTTCTGTGACTATGTCCTACCTGTTACCACTTGTGCACAGAAGTCCTACGATTCCATCCTGTAACCCTTACTGAGAGTTTCATCATTGTGTGGCTCCATCACTAAGTGACTGGATGAACATTATATAGTGTATTTGCACAGGCTAAACATGGTTAGATCACTATATGATAAGATCTTTGGGGACTAGGTTGTACATTTGATTTATCGTTGACTAAAATGTCATTTTACAATATATAACTACATATATTCAACATTTATTTCTGCTTTGGTTGAATGGGCACAAGTTCGTAACTTAGATTCACTCTCTGGAATTTTAGAAGTCAGCAGAACAGACTTCAAATGACTTTCTGACTCAGTGGCAGTTTCCAAACAGTAGCTGGAACAGAGTAACTGCTCAATAAACACGTGTTGGAAGAAATGAGTGAATGAAGCAATTGAATTATGGGTAGAGAGGTCATTAAGGTAATTAAGAAGCTCTGGCTTTCAAGAACCACAAAGGGGCTAAAATAATTTCCAAATTTGAAATCAGTATGTTCCACATTTGTGGCTAGTGACCTAGGTGTGAAATTCTAGGCGGGCATAGTCTGTTCTTACTTTCAAGTCGGTGACTGGGCCTAGCTCTCAGTAAAGTGGGAGGTCGCAGCAGCTGCTCACGGGTTTATTCCTGAGATGATGTGAACTCAGGGTTTCCAGCCACTCACACCCTTTTCTGTGAACTGGACAGTCCCACATCACCATTCATCTGTTCCCTGGACCTTTTAATCATCCTAAGAGTTTATGCTGAAGGTAGCTTTACTCTGTGGAATGGCCCAGGCCCAATGACTCAACTAAGTAAGATCTTGTTAGAAATGCAACTTCTGGCCACACTCAGGCGTCTGTGTCTGCAAAATTTCTCCTGATACTGAGCTTTGAGAGCCACTGGTCCAGAGATTAGGACCGAAAGCTAACAACAAAATACCCACTAGTATGAAAGGAAGGGCTGTGTCCTCTGGGCACTAGATGGTAACTAGGTGGGTCTCGAGATAGTAGGAAGGTCCTTGGGCAGGAGGGAAGTGAGTACCCAGTCTCCAATGGTTTATGAAAAAGCCTCATGAGAAACGGGATATACATTTGATTCATACACACAAATGCATCTAACACACAAAACTGTCAAAAGTCAACCCCCACAACATTCCCCTAGCTTCATTTCCTTCCGAGGAGGTCTGCAGGGCCCAGAGCAGTGGCTGGTGGGGCCAAAGGACTGTTTCTGTTCACAAAAAAGAGATTCCAAGAAACATGTCCAACAGATTGCCAGACCTTCCAACTAACAGTAGGGAGCCCTGTCTTGACTACCCAGAGTCTCCACTCTTCTTCCTCACCGAACAAAAGGAAGGGGCTAAGAGAGGAAGTTCAGTGATGAGGCTTATCAGACAGAACAGGAGGCTGGCTTCAGTTCCCATCATGACGGCTCGGCCAAGGTGACAGCCATTTTGGATGACTTGATTTCCAAGCCCCGAAAAGACACATTGCAGATCCTAACTGTACACTAGCCAGGGAGCAGGGCCCTTCTCACTCTAGTGGGGCTAACCACCATTGCCTCCCACTCCAGAGGACACCCACAGCTAGCCTCCCACGAGAGCTAGTGGGAAGGCACAGGCCACCCCTCTGTGAGCGGAGGGAGGCCTTCTGGAGTAGTGTGGCTGAGGAAACAGGAGAGGGGGTGTCCAGTGATTAGTTCCTCATGATCCTCACGTTCTCCGCACATGTTGCCTGCGCCCCCCAGCACACGTCTTCGTTCCTGATAGGGGGACCTCACTGGAAGTTCTGTCCCCTGTCTGAGCACTGTGGGAAATGAGACATGCTGGCTTTGCCTTCCCTTCCATTGCGGCCTCCTTCCTGCTGCCATACTCCATGAACTGTTCCTCGTGCTCTTTCTAAGAATGTAATAAACATTTCAGCACAATCTTTCAATCCACATTATTTATAATATTCTGAACATCCATCGAGCCTGGCTAGAATGCCGAGTAATAAATCAAACCTAACAACAACAAAAAAAGAGAGAAGGGGAAGGGGGGGTCACCCTTGGCGAGGCTTGAGCCTGAGATGTCTCATTACCCAAAGGGTTTTGTTATGTTTGGAAAGGTGAGATGGGGATGAGCCTGGGGTTTAGGATGACATGAAGTCAGGAACTGAAATCCACAGGCATAATCATAACTTTGTACAGACCTCAGACGAGCTTACCCCTCAGGGGTGCCCTGCCGATAAATGAGATACGTGGGAAGCACTCTGAGCACCTCGAAGAAAAGCCAGTGAGCCCAGTTCTTGCTGAGTCCCAAGGGTCATCTTCTCCAAACAGAGGGGGACCAAAGCCCCCTCCCCTCCTGCAGCTGCTGTCAGTGCTCATTAATGTCCCCTCGGCTTTCAGCGAGGTGTAGGGAGGGGACTGAGGAGGCATGCAGCATGTTTAGGACAACCTGGTCCCCAGGTCTGGCTCCAGTCCCCACCTAGAGCGGGGGCCCTTCTCCCTGCTGCCAGAGAGGGCTACGCCAGGCCACACACAGCCAGAGGGCTCTCTGCCGAGGATTCTGATCCTGCCGGGGTGGGACTTGGACATAGGAAATCCAAGCCTCGTGGAGCAGGCCTGTGTTAAGTGTCTAGTCCTGGCAGCTGCAGGGGTGCACAGTCTGTGTTCTGGGGCCACCCCATGGGGCCCCCTTTGTCAGTTTCCCAGGTTTAAGGTGCTGCTTCTCTCCTGTTTCAGTGGATGTGCCAAGTGTAAGATTGATTATCCAGTTAGAGTCCACACATTACATTTAACAAATAGAGTCTAACCCTGGCGTGGGGGAAATGGCTGTGACCGTCCTTAGTCATCTGGCTGGCGCCAAGCAACTTCTAGAAGGGACTTGATACCTCCTTTGATTTAGCTCATCACTTCTACCAATAAATATCCAAAGCAGCTAATGTGATACACACATCTGTTTGAACAAAGCTGTCAAGACCATGGAAACTTCTTTCCAGCGTCTATCAGGACACAGAAAGCACCCACCTTGACATTATTCAGCACTCAAGGTTGACACATGCATAGATCTGCCATTTCTTTCCCTCTGATTAAACCACATCCTCCAGGCTGTGACCTGTCTGGGCTGAGTACTTTCCCCAGACCTCCTGGATCCCCTCTCTCTACCTCATTCCATCTCTGAGAGCACCTCTCCCTCAGCCATGATGATGCTCTTCCATTCTCACTTCCCCAAACATAGAGAACATGGTCAGCTGCTGCAGGGACACCACTGCTGCCCTCTGACCCCACCTTAGTGTCCTCTCCCGGACAATGGCACTCTGCTCTTCCCTGTCTTACAACGCACATGCTGCCATCTCTCCCCTCAGACAGTAAGAAATAATCAAGCTGTGGCTTTAAAGAGTACTGTGACCTCATCCAAACAACGGTGTGTATGTATATAAGAATCCATTCAATAAACAATCGTTTTCTCACTGTGAATGCTTTGTCATTCATGTGATATGGTATACCCACAGCCCTTCGAATAGGGTCTGTTCTGATCAAAACTTTGGCAGAAGGGCAAGCCGAGGTGGTTGATGCAGGCCTCAGGATTTACATGCCAAGCCACGGGGGCTTACAAGTCACTTCACATACAAGTGAAGCCAGCCTAGCACATGAGGCTGGGCACGGAGAACTCAGGTGGGAAATAAGGGGTCAGCTTGGCTGCATGTGCCTCTTCACAGTGAACATGACCTTTATGATACACAGGTGCGTGTGTGTGTGTGTGTGTGTGTGTGTGTGTGTGTGTGTGTGTGTGTAAAATTAAGGGGTAAAATTAAGCTTTTTGGCCATCAGCAGGGGGTGAGATCTTCCCAGCACTTTTGAAATGAGAACTTTTAGGTCACTGGTAAAATTCCCAAAACATGAATAACAGTACTTGCAGTCAGGGTCACCTTTCACCATCCATCCCCATCACAGCTCAATTCTAAGCAGGAGGTAGTTAGGATAAACATCTTCATGACTTCAGCCAAGTACACAGCACACTCTCTTCCGGTTAGCGTCTCTGAAATGCTGCAGAACCTCCCACAGTCTCTCAAATAAAGACTTGAGGCTCTGTGGAGACAGACTGTGGGTAGAGGAACCTGGAAAGAAGAGCTGGCAAACGGCAGGACTTCCACGACTGTGGATGAGGTCAAAGCAGAGCCCATCA
The DNA here is from genome assembly GCA_004025045.1 of Sigmodon hispidus. Classification (NCBI taxonomy): domain Eukaryota; kingdom Metazoa; phylum Chordata; class Mammalia; order Rodentia; family Cricetidae; genus Sigmodon; species Sigmodon hispidus. Next base: position 201,016 of record PVIH01000241.1, read on the forward strand.
GCCTCCATCCACCGCTAATCTCTCTGTCCCAGACGAGCATCAGGCTAGATAGTGGGAGTCAACAAGGCTCAAAAACAGACACCTGTCCCCAAGGAATCTGCAAGGTAGCCTGGGAGTCAGACATTCAAATAGCCACACAGTGAAGCAACTGACTAAGAGGAAACAATACACTATGGGAAGAAATAAGACAACGGAGCTGTCAGCATCAAAACTATCCCGGCAGGAGGGAGCAGTGACCACTAGGCACCCAGATGTTCACAGAACCTTGGAACTGGCTGTAACAGACATCAAGGAAAAGCCAGAGCTAACTTATGCCTGCAGCACCTGGAGGCCATGGTGAGAAGCTGCATTTGATTCTAAGTAAACGGGTGTGTGTAGGAGGGGTGTTAGGCAGGAGTGGCAGGATCTCATTTATGTTACATGGTTATCTGTGCCACAGGAGGAGCTAATCATGAGGTCTGTAAGACCTGTCTAAGAAAGACACCAAAGGACTGCTTGAGGGACTGAGCTCATCACCCAGGCAAGCTCATGTGTGGCAGGCACTATAGTGGTGGCAGAATCATTTCCTTTTGGAAGGAAAGAGGGCCAGGCAGAAAGAAGTGAGCCGTATTTTAGTAACTGGGTGAGGGCATGCTACTTACTAGGAACCCTAGGTGGTCCTGGATGTGCTGTGATGGATCTGGGATGCTGCAAATATCAGATGCACAGTCCAGTGGCAACCAGAAGAGAGAAGGCCAAAGAACAGAGGGGAAGGTACAGAGCTGCATAGGGGGAAGAGCAATAGCTAAGGGAACCAAGGATAACGTGGAGAGCTTTGTGTGGGGACACCCATGCCAAAGATGGGCAAAGGGGACCTCAAGAAGCCTATGATTTGTCCACCTGCCAAGGGTGCCAGTAGCAGCAGCAGCAGCAGCAGCAGCAGCAGCAGCAGCAGCAGGTACTGAGGGCTGCTGTGCACTGAGTGCTACACTCTTTACCATCAATGCTTCATCTTTTAGTATACTGTTGACTGGGAAATGATGGTATCATCACCATGGTTACTGCTATGCCACTTGAAGCTCAAGAGCATTTTCTCTATAGAGTTGAATTTAGGATTTGAAACCAGGTTTGATTAACTACAAAGAGTTTATAGTAATGTTCACACTATAGGTTATCTGGAGATTGGATCTATCATAAAAAAAGCAGTTTGGCCTTCTCTCTTAGACATCCGTCTGTTGTTGTCATGTGATGGCCTACGCTGCCTCAGGACTCCACTGAGTCCCTACCAGCAAGAAAACTCTCATTATATACAGCAGCTCTTAGCCATAGATCTTTCAGCTTCCAGAAGTATCAAATGCATAAACTTTCATTCTTTATAAACTACTCAGTCTGTGGCATTTACTCATAGCAACAGAAAATAACACAACTTCCAAACTGTCTTCTCTGCTTCCATAGGTGGTACCCAGTTGTGCACCAGACTATGATGGACTTCTCATTATCTTCCCGACCAGCCTCAGCATCAACGAGTCATTTTGTGGCACAAGTCAAACATTTTCCTAACTGTAAATTCAAAAGCTTAATTACATCTATTCTTTGGTTTCCCCTTTATACTGTCAGAAAAAGTACTATTTGTAGAAAACAAGAATGTCTAGGCTTGAACATAGAACTCAACAGAAACTGTGAGCTAAAGGTTCATTTAAAAAAAAATCTATCATTTCCTGCCCTGCCCCCACATGACGTCTTTTAGATACCTGATGTGCCACATGTTCACAGAACTCTTACCTGTCACATTCCCTCCTGATAGGAACAAGATCTCTCTAAGCCAGAAAAAAAGGCTACACAGAAGAAAGTGATAACCTAGACAAAACGGGGGGGGGGGGCACGCGCAGGGGAGACACACAACGAAAATAAAAGACAACAACAAAAACAAGATCTCTCAGGAAGGTGTAAAGCCAAGTAGGAATTTCCCCATTTTACAGATAGGAAAAACTAAGGCTTTAAAAGTTTAAGTGTGTAAAACCTATTCTAAAAGATTAGTGTAGGGCAGAGGAAGGTAAAACATAGCAACAATGGCATGCATGTGAGATTTAGAGGCATGTGTCTATACATACACAGGGGTCCAAGTGTTGTCAAGATGAATGTGGACAATGGAGAGCGATGGTAGCGGATAAGGGTGGACAGAAGCAAATCTTTCCTAAGACTCCTCCCTGAGTTTTAATGTGAGAAGAAATGGGAAGGTGCAAGGTGGAGCCTGGTTCTGTCGTCTCAGGATTATTACAAGCAGGTTTGACAGCACGGTATTTGCTCTCCCACCAGGATCATAGAGAACTCCTTCCGGGGTAGTAACTGGGGGCCGGCAGTGTCTTGGTGGTGTGTGTGGGGTTATGTGTAGACCTAATGTGAAGCCTGTTAGGTCTTGAGCCATCGCAAATGTTTGTAAGGGCTCAGGTATGGGTCTAGCAGTGACAGCTGGCACAAGACCCGTAGAAATGCCCCCTTGGGACCTCTCACTCCTCCGTCAGTGGCTGAGGCAGATGTTACTTTTGTTTTCTCCTCTCTAGCCCAGGACTCTCAGGCATACATACATACATGCATACATACATACATGCATACATACATACATACATACATATTTGATATAATTAATATTTTTGATAAAGTTAATATCTTTTGTTGGTTTGCTGATAATTTCTTACTGTAATTCTTCTTTCTTTGATATCTTGGTGCGTTCCTTCCCTATTCTTTCAAACATAGGGTTGCAAAGCATGGTAGGAATATTTTCAACGGAAAAGTACAGCTAGAAACCATCCTTTTCACTCAGCAAAACATCAGGGTACCATTCAGGTTATGATGTCCCCCAAGAAGCCTGAGTGTTGAAATGTGGTACCCAGCCCATGGCACCCCTGGAAGGGGGTTGAAGCCTTTTTGAGGTGGGTCCTGGTGGAATGATCTTAGGGACCCTTAAAGAGGACACCAGGACCCTGGCTCCCTCTCCCCTCTTCTTCTTGTCTGTCATGAGACAAGCAGCTCTGATCTACCATAGGCTCCCACAATGATCTGTCTCGCCAAATGCGTCCACATGGCGAGCCAACCAACGATAGACTGAATCCCTCCGGAAACAGTAAGCATAGAAAGTCCTTCCTGAGACACCAGTTTTCTCCGGGGCTAACATGGGAGCTGCTTCTGTTGTGCTGTCACTTGTGACTGTCACATTGCTTTCTAACTTCCACTTAGATACTCAGCACAGTGCTGACCGATGGGAAGCCAGTCACTTCTTGATTAGACATGGCTGACATACACTGCCAAGAAACCAGGGACTCCACTCGCCTGGTGACGGCGTAAACAACTTAAAAATTCTGAGAAGAGACATCTGGGTGAGAAATGTGAGAATAGGATTATAGAGATGCCTCTTGTTTTCTCTCTTCTGTTACCCAGCATATATCCATCCTCCAGACACTCAAGATTTTACCAGCACAGGCCGAGTGCAAGGTCATAAGATAAAGAGAGTTATGCAGTTGTGGCAGAACCTAGACAGAGGCTGAGGGACAGGAGAGTCCAGGAAGCTCAACAGATGTCCACAAGAGGAAAAGCAGACCACTCACAGCTACAGGCTGGATGAAGGTGGTCCAGCTTCGAAAAGTCCAAGAGACTCCACCATGCAATGCTCACAGCAGTGTTCACAGGAGCATCGGAACCTCGTGACATCAAAGAGCATCACACGTTGGGAGATAATTAGAAACTGCTTTATTTGGGCCGGGGATGAAGTTCACACAAACTGGAAAGCACCAGACTCTGGGCTCCATCCCAGATTTCCCTCCCTCTTACTTACAGAAAGACATTACTTTCCTCAACTGAGTCTTTCTTTCTATAAATAATCTACCATTTTCTACACTTAAAGTAGATTTTTCAGAGTTTTCATGACACTAGATTAAAACAGAAACTCAGGAAAAATGTTTCCTGTGACAACCTGGACAGTGTAGCTCCACAGTAGAGGATGTGAACATTCTTCTCATAGGCTGAGGATAAAAGTGAGTTTAAACTGTTGTTCCTGATTCCTTGGGTGTCTATGAAGCACAGTGCTTCATTTTGTAAAAATTATTTTGTTAATCAAACACGAATTTACTGCAATCTCTTCAAAAATGTCTGGTGGAAACTCTAAGCCAGATAGTACCTGAGGATTTTCTGCCCAAGCCCAGAGCCGGCAGTTACAGCACCAGGAAGGGCCATTTACTGTGGTGCATTTCCTCGGGAGAGGAAATGATTTTTGAGAAGACTGAAGCCTTCTTTATTCTAACACAGACGAGCAACACCTGTACACAATCTTTTGAGACAACAATAAGACTTTTCTGGGGTTTCGTGTCATGACCGTTTAATTTAATAGGCCTGAGAGTTTAAACAGGACACTAATACCTCAGTTAACTGGCATGATTGGGGAACCGGGGATTCCAGTTAATGTAATTTTTCCATCAACTAACAGCAACCCATTTGTGTAGTGATATTTCCTCAGCAGGGTGAGGGGACTTGGACAACTCTTTTTGGGGGTCACAACCGCATGGGTTGTCTCTCAAGTTTATGCTTATTTTTTTAACCAGCGTTTTGCCTCTCATAAATCTTAATTAATAAGCCAACACTCAACCATGTAGTGAAAGGCTCACCAATACAAACAAGCAAACAAACATAAAGGTTAAGTTCAGTTCTGACAGCATTAGCTAGGGAAAATATCAGAGGCAAAATAAAATAGTTCCCTCCCAATGCATGTAGAAGCAGCAGCATTTTAACAGACCAGGCAGTGGTCTGCCTCTGGGGAAATGGAGATAAACAATACATATTTTTGGATCTCAGAAGCTTGTAGTTTACATATAGATGATGTAGGAAACACCAAAAGATATTAGAAATGACAGTTGTTTAAAGAATTTTTCTTTAAAATCATGTAAAGCTGTTCTTGCTTTTGAACAGTCCAGACAAATGAAATATACATGTTTGAGAAACAGGCCTAGGCATCAACCCCAGACCTGATGCATGCTAGGCTGAAGCACAATGCTCTCACCACCAGCCTCTCGAAAAGTATTGTTTTGTTTTTCAGACATGGCCTCATGATGTAGCCCTGGCTGGTATGGAACTCACTAGGCTAATCTCAAACTTACAGACCTGGTATAGCCTCTGTCTCTCTGAGTGCTGAGATAGTATGTGTGTAGTGCCACATTGTCTAAAAAATACTTTCTGCAATAATTGAGGAAAAGAAAATAAATGTAGATTTTGCTCTGGGTCTTTTAATCACATGAATAATGACTAATTCCATGTCTACACTTGAATTTACTGGAATGAGAAAGCTATGGAAACTCTTAGAGAGGTAATTGGTAAATAGGTCAAAGGAGCATCAGATAATTTATCACTTGACTCGGTAGGATCCAAAGACCCTGAGGTTCTTCCCTGTTTTCCCATTATGTCTTAGTTAGTCAATCCAGGTCTTTCACAGTTATGAGTGACACTTGGTTTCCAGCAAGCAGTTTTGGTCTTAGAATCTTGAGGTTGAGGTTCTGTTCTCCAGCTCTGCAGATTCAGCCCTAGAGATGTCTCTTCATTGGTCTAGAATGGGCTCTAGAAGTTGGGAATTTCAGCAGGAATACCATGTGGTTTATCATCAAGGAAAGTTTGAGAACAAGGGCCTGGATAACGTGGTATAGTGGCTAGCTTTATGTTAACTGACAAAACATCTTATTAAGAGCATTTCTCCATAAGATTTGATTATAAGGCATTTTCTTAATTAGTGATTGATGGGGGAGGGCCCAGTCCATTGTGGGTGAGGCCATCCTTGGGCTGGTGGACCTGGGTTCTCTAAGAAAGCAGGCTGAATAAGTCATGTGAGGCAAGTCAATAAGCAGCACTCTCCATGGCCTCTGCATCAACCACTGTCTCCAGGTTTTAACCCTGTGTGAGTTCTTGTCCTGACTTCCTTTGTGGAAGCGTAAACCAAATAAACCCTCTCCTACTCAGCTTGCTGTTGGCTATAGTGTTTCAGCACAATAACAGAAACCCTAACAAGAACATATGACATACCATACACAAGTGAGGGTGAGACCTGCAGAGAAAGGGGGAAGGCCTATCTCCAGGCTCCAAAGCCTGGAGAACTGGGTGCAGTACACTTAGGAATCTGAATTTTAAAGATACAGCAGTAAATGGTTTGCAGAAACATGCTGTTTGGTGCTGACAAACCATTCTACTCAATTTTGCATGTATTGAATATAAACTGCAGAGAACGAAAGGAAAGCAACAGAGAGGTTTCATGTCCTGGTTCTCAAACAGGAGAAAATCTAGGGCAATTCAGTAGATCCCATGTTCCTAGACAACTCATTGTCTTTGATGCGGTAGGTTCTGATCCGAGGTAAAGTGGCCATTTCTCTGAGGCCTTCAGAGTTCCGCCAGCCCAGTGTGTTGCCAGGAATGAGATACCCACACACAGGCATAAAGGGCAGACTTTGGCTATGGTTGTGATTGTTGTGACTTCAAAACAGGGGTCATCTTAGTTAAGCAAATACCAAGTGGAAAACGCCTGCTGGAATAGTTCTGGTTTAGATATCATGCCTGAAAATTGCATATGATGCCATCACATGCAACATTCACTGATGGTCTTAAATGAACACACTGCTTATTACACATTCTGCTAAACCAAACCTGTCTTCACATACAGTTGCTAAGGTACTTGTGCTTAGGCAAACAAATACTTTAAAGACAAATAATACCTTGTCTTTTCCCTTCCAAAGTGACGAATTTAAATACTTCTAAAAAGCTGTCATAGACTTCTGGAGCGTCCATGTTAAGCATTTCACACTTTGCCAAGAACTATGTGGACCTTTTTGGAAAAGCTAAGGGAAATAACCAGACAAGTGAGGGTTCAAGTGTGTGTGTGTGTGGGGGGGTCATAGTGGGATGGAAACCTGAACTTGGGTTTGTCCCATGAAGTCAGTGCACGCTTCACCCAAACGGCTGAACTCTTCAAGCACCTCGGCCCTTGGCTGACTTGATCTGGAACCCCTGCCCATGTGGCTCAAATTTGCAACTTATATATTTGTATGAAAACAAAGCTGTTTAAACTGTTAGCACAGGCGTCTTCTCCAAAAGAGAAGAAAGGGGTATACTTTGCTCCCTTCCTCCATGACTCCGTTTCTAAACACCACTCCACACCACACAGCTCTTGTGGCTTTGGAAGCCTATATTGCCTGCTCCGGTGGGGTGGGCAGTTAGACAAAAACACCATCTTTAACTCACCAGAGCCGCCAGTATTAGACATGTGCAGTACAGCAGTGCTTTTTCATTTGGGGGGGGGGGTGAGTACTCTCAGAAGATTTAGGGAAGGGAGGCTGGCTAGGGTGTTTCACCTCGACACATCTTTCAAATTTGATAACTTGTAAGCTCATGGCTTCATTCTCACCTTTAAACTTCAGATAACACTAAGCTGCCCACAGCAGCTACAGTGGGCGAGTCTTTAAATGAAATAAAGAAATCATTGCTTCAGGGAACAAAGGCAAGAAGAAAAAATGCCCTGTTAGCCCAACTATGTGGCCCCTTGGGATGGTGTGTAGTATTTACGTATTCCTGATCACTACTGTCTGCCATGGCAGGAAGGAACCCCTGAGCAATCCTGGAGAACCTGACTTACAAAGAGGCTGGGGCTCAAACTGCTGCTCTCCCACTCTTAAGCCATGTGGCATGGGGACAGGTCCTTCACCTCCCTGAGTCTTCTTTTATCTGTGACAGGGAAATATAATGCTATCTGCCCAATGGGCTGTAATGGAGAAGGGGGCTGTACATCAGATGCTGATGTTCCTAAACATGGCAGATGCATACTTACTTCTGTTCCCACCCCAAATTCTTCCTACGGGTGGAAGGAAGAAACAGCATAAATCTAAGAACCAAAACAGAATGAAAAATAGAACTAACCAGATATGGCAATGAACTATGGGAAAATAGAAAGATGGTTATGCAGACTGTTGTGGGTAAGGTTCAGAATCTGATTGGTACACTAGTGCCCTGGGCTAGAAAGGCTTAGGGACAGAAGGAGGGTTGTTAAAAACCAAAGGTTAGGTTAAAGAATACAGCCCAGAAAAGTAGCTCTCACATGCACTCTCAATTTCACATGTATGCACGATACACATACACACACCTCCCCCATCACCCAAGGAAAAAAACAAAACAACAACCCAAATCAGAACAGCAACAAAAACCCCTCAATAACTCAACAGTAACTTTATCATACTACAACTCTCCCAGAGGCAACCAAAATGACTTTCTTAGCTAAAGGGGTGGGGGAGGGATCTCTAGTTACAAATTACTACTATGTATAGAATGAAAAGTAACAATGTCTGCTAAAACTTTGAGGCGAGCTCAACTTAATAAAGAAAGAGGTTCTAGAAATGGATAATAAGTACTCCAGACTAAAGATGGTCCTGAAGGCCCCTCCCTGCCAGTGTTTTATAACCAGAAAGACAGGAAATGACATACAAAGATATACAAAGATTACTGGATTGGTGTGGCTGGGCTTTTGCCTTATTTGGGCATAATCTGAGATCCTTCAACTTGGGCTCTGCTCCTGGGATTGGGTAAATTCAGTTGCTTAGTTACAAAAGCACATCTATGCTAGGCTATAACTTGCTTGCTTATCAAGATAGGTTATGATGAGTCCTTTCTATGTTTCAGCCCCTTTAAGGGCCAAACTCATACTTTGTCTGGTTTAGGCCAGTTTACTCCGGTTCAACATGGCTCTCTTCTACACATTTTGAGTTAGTGGACACTCTTAGGTCACAGTGTGAGCAAACAATTTTGTTCCCTCCAAAGTGTCTGATAAGTTTCTGTCTTGATCACTTTTCTGTGGCTGTAATAAGGCACCATAACCCAAGGCAATTCAAAGAAGAAAAAGTTTATTTGGGCTTATGTTCCAGAGGGACAAGTGTCCATCACCGCAGGGAGGCATGACAGCAGCAGCAGGTATGACAGCAGGAAGTGGGGCGGGGCTACAAACACTCAAAGGTCACCTTTAGTGACACATTTCCTCCATCAGGGCTTCTCCTCCCAAACAGCACCATCAACTGAGAGACCAAGTGTTCAAATGTCTGAGGCCTATGACAGACATTTCTTATTCAAATCACTGAATCACTTGTCCCTGAAAACCTCAACCCATCTGAGAAGCTGGCAACAGCAAAGCAAACAGTACTACATTAAGAGTACTCTTAACTAGGTTTTATTAAGCTGGAGGTGTCTTCCTTGGCTCAGTGTCCTCCATTGAGAAGGCATTCCTCTATTGGGTGTTGGGGGGGGTGTCCTTACTTTATGAGTATCTTCAAAAAACGAGTATGACACAGCTATGGAGCACATGGAAACTAACTGTGGGGAGAAATGAGGCACACCAACAGATCTAAGAGTCGGGTCATAAACCTGGTGTGGTGGCACACACCTAGAATCTCAGCACTTAGGAAGTACATGCAGGAGGATGGGAAGTTCAGGGCCCTATTTGCTACATAGTGAATTTAAGGTCAGTTCAAGCTACACGTGACATTGTCATTAAAATAATGATAGTAAGTAGTTGTCGTCCTGGTAAGGCAGAGCCAGCTCAAACAAATGTGGCCATAAACCACAGAATTACATACTTCCCTTACTGTGCTATATAGTTAACATAAGAAAGAAATGCCTTTCTTGGAAAAGCATGTGCCCCCCCTTTCCTTTATCATTGTATGCATATCATATTTCCCCTTTTGCACTGGTTTTCTAGTATTCTATTCTTGGTACTAGATTTAATGCTCAGAGAAGGCATCAGTTAAAGGATTTGATACGTTCTATTTATGTTCTCTTCCATATTTAAACATCTTCTCTGTCTTCCTAACAGCTTTGAGATTTTATATGAATATACACATCTTTTATTATAAGCTCCCTCGTGTCTTCTTTGTAATCCATAGGTTACAGTTATAAATCAACTCTATCTTGGGCTAAACGTTGGGCTGTCTTTGAGGAGCTCTGCTTTATAGGATTCTTAGGGACTGAGGTGGGGGAAGAGTTCAGACTTTGGCTAGTCTGCAAGCATTGCTGGCCAGTCTCCTTGCTAAGTCTTGTTCTGCAGGCTAACCTCCATGAACTTATCCATTTATTTATGCTTTTGTGTATATTTTGCTGCTGTTTCCAAGGAAAAGTACTTTTTGAATCCCTCCAGCCTTGCCTTAGTTGAACTAAGGGGAAGCAGGGTTGTTTTTCTCGTGTGTCTATGTGTTTCTGAGTGTTCAGTGTGGTACTGCCAACTAAACAGAGCAGAACTAGAATTCAGGAAGAAGGCATTTGGGTTGAATGCAGAGGCACAGTGAGTTCAAGAGGAACAGAACTGGCCCCAGGTGGATGGCTGCTGTCCCTCTCCACTGGGCAAACCCTTTAGCCTGTCAGAGAGGAGCATCCATCAGGCAGCCACAGATCACAGGGATTCCCTAAGGGCGCCTTACAAAGTTAGTGATGCGATCCCACTAGACAGTGTCAGCCATGGAGATGTGGTGTTCGATGACTGTGGGGATCCACTCCTGCAGCTTGGAAGATGCCACCCCCTGTAGGCTGGGGTGGAAAGAATAACAGGCTCACGGAACCAAGCGGGTCTGGGTTCATACACTCAGAATGCTTTGCCAAGCCAGAGCATGGAACAAAATTAGAATCTGTTTATTAAACTTGACTCTTTCATAACAGAAAACAGACTTTACAGACATGGGTTTCTAGCAGCTAAACTAAGGGAGTGCAATTATGCATTCCCCTAGCTCCCTGACAGGCTACCCGGTGTGCTTTATTTTTAGGCCTACAACATGTTTTCTCTGCTCACCTCCAATTGAGAAGAAGACCCCTTCTACACCTGGCCATAGATCCCTTCCAGTCCTTAGAGAATCATTTCCCTCAACGACCTCTAACCTAGTTTGGAGATGAGACTTTCCCCTAAGCTAGCCTGCCTCCCTTTCCTGGTCATCCTTGAGATAGTCCTGGAACTTATTGTTTGGTTTGTGTCCTAAATGTCAGAAGCAAAAAAACCACCCAATGTCATGACTCGTCTTTCCATTCTCCAGAAATCCACGCTCACATCTGGCCAGCAAGTGGAGATCACTTGCAAGATGAATTCACATAACTGAGTGAGAAGATAGAACACAGGAAGTATATGAAGGCTTTTATCAGGACAGTGCTTGGTTAAGTCAATTTCAACCCCATTTCCTTAATTTTGAGGTTGAGTTGCGTGATAGGTAATCTCCATTGTCAATCTGACTGCATTTGCACCACCAAGAAGACATGGCTCTGGAGTGCTCTGAGGGTGTTTCCTGAGAAGAACAGATTTACCCTAAATGTAGTGCACCATCCCATGGGCTGGGTAAAAAGAAAGCCACTTGAGGACCAGCTTTCATGTCTCTGCTTCATGACTGCAGATGCCATGTGACCAGTGTCCTCACATTCCAGACACCATGTCTTCCATGCCATGATGGACTGTATCGCCATAAACTAAAAACTAACATAAGCCCTTCCTAACTTAATTTGCTTTTGTGAGACATTTTGTCAGAGCCGTGAGAAAAATAACTAATACAGAATCCTGGTTCCGGAAGTGTGGGTGTTGTTGTGATGAACCTGGGCATGACGTCCTAGGCTTTTGCAAGAATTTTATGTGAAAAATGTGTATGAGTCTGGAGCAATGGTTAGAGAAGCCCTAGAATGCTGTCAGCAGAGCTTAAGGGACATTCTGGTAGGAGTCCGAAGACCAGAAAGCTGAGAGAAATGCAAATAGCAGAGGCCCAGCCCATGAGGTTTCAGAGTGGAGAGGGATGCAGAGGTCATTCATACTACCTTCTGGCAGAGAACCTGGCGTGTCCTGGAGAAGTGACTGAGGTTGAATTCAACACTAAAAGACTAAGTTGTTTGGTGGAGGAAACTTGAACATAATGTGGTGCTCACTCTTTCCTCTCCTCCCTTCCCTCCTCCCTCTTTTTCTGCCCCTCTGAGGGGGTGTTGAGACAGAAAGTGAGCTTTGGCTGACTTAGAACTATGTAGACCTGGTTGGGATTCAATATCATGAGCCAACAAAGCTTGCCTCACTATTCTTAGTCAGATCCATAGTAAAGAGGGGACAGGAAGCCACAGAAGATGTGCAGCTTGGCAAGGAAAGAGGGTGACTTGAAAGGTATAGAGAAGGCGGCTGCCACTGTTAAAGAAATCTGCTCTATTTGAGCCAGGGAGATGGTACCAGAGATAGAACTGTTTGCCCTTCAAGTCTGATGACATGAGTTCAAGTCCCAGAACACACTTTAAAAAAACTGATGTGGTAGTGAACACCTTCATCCCAGCACTTCTATGGCAGGAACAGAAGAACTGGCAGAAAGCCCATGGGCCAGTTAAGTCTGGAGTGTGCGGCACAGTAAGAACTGACCCTGTGGAGCACATGCCTGCCTCATCCACACACATTTGCATACAAACAAAATTAACTTTAAAAAAATTGTCTTAATAAAGAAATTAGCTCTATTAAAGAGGAGTCTGTTACCCTAAAGATTCTACCAAGTGAAGGGTCTACTTTGTGAAAATGATAATTTAAAAGGAGAGTCTGAACTGAGACTTACACTGACAGGGGCCCCCAGCTAAAAACAGCTGGCTAAGGAAAGTGTTTCCCCAGGTTCAGCAGCCAAGGCACACAGAGGCCACGAGGGCAAAACCAAAAGGGTCGGACGGCACAGTTCAAGCAGAGGCAGAAGTTGGCAAGGTGAAGTGTTGGTTTTGCAGAAATGCAAGTTACAAGGTCATGGAAGTTTGTACTCGAGAAAGTCACTGAAGCCAAGCAATCTGTCACAGCTATGGGAGTCCCTGAGAGGAAGCTCTGTCACAGCTGTGGGAGTCCCTGAGAGGAAGCTCTGTCATAGCTGTGGGAGTCCCTGAGAGGAAGCTCTGTCACAGCTGTGGGAGTCCCTGAGAGGAAGCTCTGTCACAGCATGAAGCTGTGAAGGTGAAGCTGGGAACCCAATATGTTAGAGATTCCAGGTAGGAAGCACAACTGGCCTAAGAGAGAGGTAGCTTGGAATCAAGAGGTCGAATTGGAAAGTTGGGGCTGCAAATGCCTGTTGGAACCCCGGGTGATGCTATTACAAGCTCCAGATGCCCCAGATGCCCAGACACAAAGGGCTTCAGGCTTGGTGGTTTTCCTCCATGGTTCTGGTCTTGCTTTGGATGATTTTCCTTCGCCATGTCTTCATTCCTTCCCTCCTGGAAGGGCAAATATACCACTGTATACTGGAGGTATGTAATTTGTTTCTTATTTTATAGGGGATAAATTAGGAGACTATCTTGGGTCTTAAAAGAAACTTAGTACATTTTAGGGGGACCTTTTTGATACTGGTGCATCTCTTACAACTTTTGGAACCCTTAGAGATGAACTAAATACACTTTGCATCCTGAGATGTCCATGAGCCCTTGAGGGTCAAGGGTAGATAGAATGTTACTACTGCATTCAGTTGATGTATTTGGGTGTTAGGTTGATGAGAGGTGTACTGGTATTTTTTTCTTGTCAGCTCAACAGGATTTAGAATCTTCTATGAGACAGACACACATCTGGGTATACCTGTGGGAGTGCTTCCAGAGAGGTTTAACTGAGAGGAAAAAGCCCACCTTGAATGTGAGCAGTGTCATCCCACTGTCTAGGATCCAAAATTCAAAAAAAAAAGGAAAAAAGGAGGAAGCCAGAAGCCAGATGATGGCCAGCATTCATCTGTCTCTGCTTCCTGTCCCCAGATGACATGTGAGCAGTGGCTTCACAACCCTCTGTCTGTGTCTTCCCTGCTGAACTACCCTGTGCCCCCTCGGAGCATAACCCAGAAATAAGCCCTTTTCTCTGTAAGTTCTTGCTGGGTATTTCATCCCAGTGATGAGAAGACTGACTAACACAGGCTGAGACAGCAGATAATACTTGGGAGAGAAAGATCCATACACTTCCATGTTTACTGGACAGGTAAAAAAATACAAACACTGAGTGTCATATATTATTCTTGAGGCTATATGTGTTAGTCAATTTAGCCCTTCTAAATCCAGTATCAGGTAGCTACCATCAACATCCTTGGTACTGGTAAAGAGACAGAACAAAGGGATGTCCAGGGTCACACGGTTTGTATATGAAGCAACTGGATTCCAATTTAGAAAGTCAGACTTGGGACGCCTCCCACTGACATTACTCCACCCTAGGGAAGCTATCTGCTATCTCTAATAGTTTGGGAAGGCTCAAGGAAGGTCTGAGATGTTAGAGATTATATTTTGTTTTCTAAATTATTTTAATTTGAACATAGGTAAAGGACAGTTCGGTTCTGTGAAGCAGTTTTGAAACCGATTAAGGTCTTTTGGGTACATATGCTCAGAAGGGGTCGGGTGGGGAAGATCATCTGGTGATCTAACAAAAAAAAAAATACTGGGATGAAGAGGCAATCCTCTGCAGAGCATCTTCACATACAGTACACTTTGTGCTTTGGAGTAACTCAGGATGTATGTTTAACTGTTTTAATGGGTTGTAATTTACAGTCATGTTCATATTTATTTTCCATTTTTACAAGATAAAGTAAATGATGAAGATTAGTGTCCTGGCCCACAGGTGGACTTGGGTTTGGGTCTTCTCACACCTACTCCAGTGCTGTTTGCCACTACATGCTGTTAATTTGGTCCTGGGGTAAGTAAAAGACTATGGGGGCAGAGTTCTATTCAGCAGCCCTGGGCAGGAAGCCTACTGTTGCCTGTGGAGACTGGAGAAGCCCCTCCTTCTAAGCCCCTGCTGTGTGCTGTGCAAATGCAGAACTCCATGCTGGACCCTTCTGGTTCAGGAGGGCTGGAAACAGAATAGAATCACAGCAACACAGGACTCCAGCATGGAAGAAAAATCTTCTCCTTCGTGGCCACTTTGGATGGTGCTACAGCATCTGAAGCCAGGTGGTTTCTGAAGAAGAGCGTTGGCAGCCTCGCCCACTTAGGTCAGACAGCGTGAGGCTGAATTACTGAAGATTTCCTGGGTGCAAGCAGAATGAATATGCAGCAAAAGATTCATTCTTAAGCGCCAGGAGCCTCGGAGGTGAGGTGAGGTATCAGGAGGAATGGGAACCTACCTCTACCAAAATGCATATGATGAAGTGGTGTATCTGGAGGCAGAGTCCTTAAGGAGAAAAAGGTTAACTGAGGTCACAGACTGAGGCACTAAGGCAGCAGGACAGACTGTAGAAGAGAGATGTCTTGACAACATAGTGAGGAGACATCAATATACCATCCAAGGAGAGAGACGTCACCAGAAACCAACCTGCTAGCACCCTGGCTTAGAGTTCTAGTTTCTGAAACTAAAAGGGAAGACAATTCTATGTGTTTTGATTTGGTTTAGGTGCTGGAGGTGAGCCCAGTACATACTTTATGGTGGGGTTTCCACCAGACCCCATTTCTACTGTTTCTCGGTCCCACTTACTGGATCTGATAGGCGAGCACACAGACTAATATCATGGGACATAGCCTTACCACCCTCAAACCTTTATGCAACAATGACCTTTCAGCTATTTCTTTTTATTTTAAAAAATACAAAATTTTATTAGTTCTGCAAGAACTTCATGTATTTTTATTATATTCCCCTCCATTTTCTCCCCTAACTTCCCCAAGATCTGCCCCTCTACCTCCCAGCCCCTCACAACATGGTGTCTTTTAAAAAATAACCCACTTGGTCATGGGCATGAGGCTACAGAAACATGGTCAGCTGGACCTATCTGAGGCCACACCCTTAAGAAAAATTAATCTTCCTCCCCAGGAAGCCATCAACTGTAGAAAGCTTCTTGGCTGGGGATGGAGCTCACAACCAACATCTCCTTCCCCCTCCCCCCCCAAAAAAAATGCTGACTTGCTTGATTCTGTGCAAGGTTTTTACTGGCAAGCACAGCTCTGGAGCTCATGGGTGCTATATTCCTGTCATACCCAGAAGACAGCTTTTGTCTAGTCCTTCCTCTTCTAGGAAGCTTCTTTCACTCAGCATTCCCCCCCCACACACACTCTACAAAAGGTCTCATCTTGGAATCCATAGGACTTTACAGACATAATTTTAAAAAGAAGTTTGTGTGCTCCACTGACCTTGGGACTCCTTGAAAGAAGAGACTCTCTGTCAGTTTTCTGGTCCTCAAGGGGTACTTTCTGAAGCAGGCAGCAAGATGCCCAGCACTCACTGCACCTCCTCCCCCTTGCCTCACCTAAGGGCAATTCTGAAGCTCTCTGTACTCTCATCATTCTGCATAAGGCCTGCTGGTGTATGCACAGACTCTTACAAAAAGCAAGTGAATATAGCTCTCAAAGCAGTAACATGGCTATAGAAATTAACCCTGAAGACTGACAAGGGAAGTCTAACTTCTGTTTAATAGAGCTTATTCTTCATCTTCTTCAACTTAATGTTAGAAGCCACCTAAAAGAAGGCAACAGAATGAAGAAGAGAGAGGGATGGAACAATAGAGACAGATATTTTTGAGAGAATGAGCATGAATTCTTTCAATTTCAGAATTGTGACTGCTCATACAAGCTGAATAGAGGTCACATCTACAGTTTGGGCACTAGCATGTCAGTGCCTGCCAAGTAGCCAGGGACACAGTCAGAAGCATATAAAAAAGGAGGAGGCTGGGGCTAGAGAGATGGCTCAGAGGTTAAGAGTACAGGCTGCTCTTCCAGAGGTCCTGAGTTCAATTCCCAGCAACCACATGGTGGCTCACAACCATCTGTAATGAGATCTGGTGCCCCCCCACAACTGGCATGCAGGCATACATGTAGACAACACTGTATAGATAATAAATAAATAAACCTTAAAAAAATAAAGAAAGAAAGAAAGAAAAGACAGAGGAGACTGGATATTATGGCGCATTACCTATAATCTATGTGCTTAGGTAAGGCTAGCCTGAGCTACATAGTGAGTTCCAGTTCAGCTAGGGCTACATATCTAAAAAGTGTGTGTGTTGTGTGTGTGTGTGTGATGGGAGGGGGAGGAACACACCCCACCGTATATTAATCAGCATGTCTACAAACGAAGCTACCTCTGTAGCTTTG
The DNA here is from genome assembly GCA_004025045.1 of Sigmodon hispidus. Lineage (NCBI taxonomy): Eukaryota > Metazoa > Chordata > Mammalia > Rodentia > Cricetidae > Sigmodon > Sigmodon hispidus. Next base: position 218,074 of record PVIH01000241.1, read on the forward strand.
ACTTGATGGGGCAATCACTTAGGTGAGGATACCCTGAGGACACAAAGAAGCTTTCTGTGTCCACAGCTCTGCCCAGCATGGTGTGCCCGCCCACAATTGAGTCCTGGTTATCCTCATCCCTAGTTCCTATCCAGACTGGAAACGTGACTGGCTAAGAGAACATGGACTCCAGCACTTGAGCAGAAATGGACTCCCTGGAGTCCTGTGCTCCTGAGCAGCAGACACCAGGCAGCTGAGACTCCCAAGGAGACATATTGGAGACAGTATGTGTAAGTGCAGGCCCGTGAGGTAGAGGGGACGAAACTTTCCAACCTGTATTTCTCCTTCTCCAGGCCTGGCACTGGGCATAGGAGATAAAGTCCCTGACAGTGCAAAGAAATGAGCCCAGGTTTCCCCAGAGTGCCCTTCCGGCCTCTTCCTCCTGCTTTGCCTTCTTTCAAGCATCTGGAAGCAGATATACTTTAGAGACCGCTGGGCCTGAGTGGCACCCAGCCCTGAAAACACTCCTCGGCAGGTCCAAGTCCTTCTAAGTGGTGAGGGCAGATGTGGCTGATGGAAAGATGCTCGAGGGGATTTACAGTCTGTGACCAATTAGCCAGATGTGCTAACCTTACCACCTGACTTTTTTCTTATTAGTGATTAGCCAGCCACCCCCTTCATTCCCCCTCCTTTCCTTGAAGCAGGTCATTTCCCTTTGCCCTGGCCTACCGCCAGAGAGCCATGTTGGGTTCACATATGCTCCTTTCTTCACAAGGCCCTGGCGATGAGCACCCTCCTTCTAAAGGGTGCACAGACACCGTGACCACTTCTCTGAGAGCCTTCTCTCCCAAGCATGTGAGTTCCAACTACGACTGGTACAAATGTGGTTCCGGGAGGAACTCTAAACACGCCCTTCCAGAATGGAGTCCACTGTGTCTTTGAAGCAAATTTCAGAGAAGACACCACTGTGTCCTAAGAAAAGGAGGTACCTACTTCTGTCACCTTTTTCTTCCTTCTCTTAAGCTTGGTCACACTAGTTCTTGCCTCTGGTCAATGGAACAGGGTTACATCTATCCCTAGATGCCACCCACACCCCTTGGCACTCTGAATGCAATGTAAACTTTGCTACATCCAACTTGGCTTTGCCTTCCTCAACCAGGTTTCCCAGATGAAGAAGCTTTGAGCAATTAGCCGAGTCTTTAAACCCAGGCATGTCATAAACCCAAAGCACACAAGATACACATCTACCACACTCGTTTTTCTCTTTTATAAATTTCCACATTTAAAAATTCCCCAACTGTTTTTTAAGAGCCAAAGAATTTAAATGTGACAGATATTTCCAAGGCCATGTCATGCCTCACACATTCTCATTCCTGTGCAGGCACACAAAGACTTTTCCCAAGAATGTGCCATTTGTAAACAAAAAATAAAATCAGGAATGCTACCTTTTCTTTCCCCAGAAGCCTCCCTCCTCCCGGCCCCCACTTCAAAGATAGTTCCTGTCCATCTCTCAATTCCTCTTTAGTGCATATAGTAGATTCCCTGTACCCACGTCATCTCTGGCATTTGAAACTGTTGTCCATCTTCAGAATTCTTTACTACTCCACAAATACCCACACATTTACAACCCAAGCCATCTGATGCTACCTTTGAAAATGACCTAAAGTTGGACGTTAGTTGGACTGGGGCTCTTCATGCCCCCCATCCTTCTACATGCTTCTATGTTCAGATCAGATCTTGTTCATACCTTCCTTCTACTCTGAGTCCCCCAAACATGCAAGAATGACAAACTTACAATGTCTAACACCCACCTTCGGGTAGACAGCCGGATGTAATAAGCAGTGAGTGGGGAACAGGGCTGTCTTTTATGTCTGCGGAAACCTTGTGCACTCATGTATGCAGTGAGTGTCCAAACACTGAGTTCGGATGCTAGATCTCTGAGCAGTTAATTCAAGAAGTTCTTTGGGTTCTAAAAAAATAACTCAGAGAGAAAAGTTTGAAATATTAGGAGTTGATATTGGAAATAACAAAAAATCCATAATTTAAGCCTAAGATAACTGACAAAAATCATACCCAGATAAAATATACAAGTGCAATGGTTCCTGCTTGCTGGCGGTTTCTGAGCTATTCTCATTGCATGTGAATCTTGCAGATGACCATTAGAGCCATGACACCAAGTAGTCACCTCTCAGTAGACTGTATGAAATGGACCATTAATTTGGGGAGATTAACTCTGCATGTCTTAGTTAGGGCTTCCTTTTTTTTTCTATTTGTTCATTTATTTTGTTCATTTTCTCCCCAAGACAGAATTTCTCTGTGTAGTGCCTCCCCCCCAAAACTAGCTCTGTAGAGGAGGCTGGCCTCGAACACACAGAGATCTGCTTGCCTCTTCCTCCTGATGCTAGGATTAAAGATGTGCTCCACCACCATCTGGTTTTGGTTAGAGTTTCCATAGCTGTGATAAATACACAACCTGGGGAGGAGAGGGTTTGCTTCACCTTATAGCTCTTGGATCACAGAGTCCATCACTGAGGGAAGTAAAGGAAGGAACTGAAGTCGAGGCCATGGAGAAGTGCTGCCTACCAGACTGCTCAGCCTGCTTTCTCATCCATCCAGGACCACACCTGCTCATGGATGTGGACAGTCTGGTAGGTGGCCTTGCCCACGGTAAGCTGGGCCCTCACACATCAGTCTTTCCTCAAGAAAACATCCCTCAGGCCAATCTGATGAGGGCACATTCTCAAACAAGGTGTTCTTTTCTCAAGTGACTCTAGCTTATGTCAAGTTAACAGAAAAACAAAACAAAACAAAAACACAACAATAAAAACCCAAGCTGGACACTACAGATTCACTCAGCTTATCTGGAATGCCAAATGCATGGCGAGTCTTACATCACTCAAATATCTATTTAGAAACTTCTTTTTTCTGCCTTGCAACTGTCACCCCAACCAAGCTACTTTATAAAATCCAGTCACAGGTTAAGCCAAACACAGCAATGTCCCCCTCACCTCCTTTCCAGAGACAGGCACAAGATCCCAGACAGGCCAGAGAAACCTTTACCAAGGCCTTTTTCCATGTTTTATACAAGAAATGTCTCTACAGAGTAAGAAAGGCTTGTACACAGTACTCTGAGTGGCCTTTTGTAGCTGGAAAAAGTAAGATCAAGGCAGAAATACTGTATTATTCACTATCCCAAAAGATGGTGTCTTCATGGGAATCAGAGACAAGTCCTAAGACTACACACACACACACACACACACACATACATACACACACTCACACTTGATTACTGTGGCATTGCATGGCATTCCCATGTCCACCTTTCCCAGTGCATACTCTCAGCATCTGTACCTCACAGCACTGGCACTGGCACATCCCGAGCTGTGGGAGTGGATAACTTCCCCCAGTTATGACTTCAGCTGCCCCCTCCTTTACTTTGCTTCAGTTAGTATGCACTGAGCTTTGAACCGCAGGTCTGTCTGGATTTCCATCAAAGGTCCCGATACTTCTTGAGTTTTTATAGTTATCATTGATATGACCCATTTTGGGTGACATTCTTCCAAGTGGTCATGAATGCTGCATAAAAAAAATAATTTCCATACGTTTCCTTTCTACCAGGCAAAAGGCCTGCCTTCTTACTTTGTCAGTTGTTTCCCTGACATTTCCAGTGAGGGAATTACAAATATTGGCAAACAACCATTTTGGTCTCTTTTCTTTTATTATTTAATATTCTGCATATGGCAGAGACTTGTCTGGACAAGTTAATGATATGTATTAGTGATGACAGGGGACAATCTTACTCTGTCCATGATCTTCTAATTTTTCATCATTAAAAAGAGTGGAAGCATTTAGTTTGTGATAATTATTATTTAGTATGATAATTAATGCCCTTTAATTTCTAGTTTCTAAAGAACTTTTTTTCTTTTTTTTTTTTTAAAGAAAGGTCTAAGCACAGACCTTGAGTTCTATTAAATGTCTTCTGAGTGTCTATTAAGGTGATCACAGGGCTTTTATCCACTTATTAATGAACTGAATTATGCTAATATGTCTCCAAATGCTAACTTCTCTTTGCATTCTTGAAATTAATATGGCTTTGGGCACCATGCTTTATTCTTTTAATAGAAAACTGGATTCAATTTGCTCATATTTGATTTAGGATTTTTCTTGGGAGGATAATAAATTTGTCATGAGCCTGGCCTAAAGACTGGGGTGTTTATGTTAACTTGGTTGGGCTCTGATATCAGGGTTATTTTAACTTCATAAAGTAAAATGAAAAGCTTTCTTTCCTTTCTGAATTCTGAAACATTTAATCCAGCATGGAAAGTATTTCTTCCTGGAAAGTCTAAAAATTTACACCTATAAAACTGTTCGGCAGCACATTAATGGGGGATCGTTCTTTGTCTATATCTCCCAGTTCTCAGTTTCTGTTTGGGCTAAGTTAAGGTGACTTGTTAAGCAACTTTGGAAGTGTGTCATCCTCTGGAATGTCATTTGCAATGAGCATTAGCTAAATTAGAACAGACCTACAAACAGTGTTCTCTCACCATGTCTTCTGGGGGGCTGGGGATAGAATCACAGTGCAAGTGTTCTCCCATGGGCTGTGCCCAAACACTCCCTGCTTAAAGCTTGGCCCCTCGTTTCTAACAATGCACTATTTTCTCAATTGTATGTGACACAATTCATTTAATATATTTTAACTCTTGCAGATAGCTTGGTATATATGAATCAGCCCCTCCTCTGTTCCTGAAGCTGGTATCATCTGGTCCATCAATGGATCCCTTAGGTTATCTACCACATTTTCCATGGCTTACATTTTTCTGCTCCTTGCATGGTTTGAATTCATAACTGTGCTTAAAGGTCATCCTCCTCAGATGGAGGACAGCAACATTTACGTTTTCTTTGTTGTAAACTCTCATTTACTTTAACAGCAATCTCCAAGCCAAGAAAAATCAGCCAGGGAGCAGTGGGTGCACTTGGTCCTCAGCCGCTTCCATGGTGCCCTTCTGCCTCCCCGCTGACAGGCTGAGCCTCTTGGCCCTCATTAATAGTGCTGGCAAGAAGGCTTTCTGCGCTTAAATGGCATCAGTTGAGATGTGTGAATTTATATGTATGCTTTAAGGAGTTTATCCATGGCTGTCTAACTTAACCCTGGAAATTTAGGAATTTGCTTAATGAAGAGTTTTTAATTAAAAATTGTCACAGGGATGGGGAGGTGTGTGTGTGTGTGTGTGTGTGTGTGTGTGTGTGTGTGTGTGTGTGTGTCTGTTTGCCTAGCAAAGGAACTTGACAATAACCCCGATGACCTGAGAGTTCCAGTCCTCGATTCACATGCTAGAAGAAAAGATCTGTTTCTATAGCTTGTTCTCAGACTACACATGAATGCCATGACATGTGCACACACAAAATAAATACAAAACCAAAACAACTATAATTCTCAAAAGAATCACAATTCACTTAGAGACAATACTCATATGTTAGTTAGTCCTTAGAGAATAAGTTTATGGAGTAGTTTGTAGCTTCCAGCAGGTCACTACTGGACAGAGGTGATCTCACCCCAGAACTGGCATGTCTGTGAGGAGGAATGGAATGGAACAGGGAAGGCAACTGGGGCTTGCTGGGTTGAGAAAACAGGCTACTCCTGTGCCTCCAAGAGAAGGCAGGAAGACTGTGAGGCTTAAACCCTCCTGAACCTTCCCCAGGAAGAGGTCCAGCCAGGTCCTTCTGCATCTATCATTTCAAGTGGTCCCATGTTACTTTTAAAATAGAAAAGGTAGTGTGAGACTAGGTGGCAGTCAGAAAGGCTAGAACCATCCACACGGGCAGAATCTGGCTGTGGATGTTGGCACACTGGTAAAATATCTCGTATTTACCATTTTTTTCAAATGACATTAATTTATTGGGGTGGAGGAGATGGTGTGCGGAGGTCAGAGGACAACCTGCAGAAGTTGGCCCCTCCTCCTACTTTGTGGGAACCAAGGGTTGAATAAGGTTGTCAGGCCTGGAGGCAGCCATCTTACCTGCTGAGCCATCTCACTGGCTCAAGAAGTTCCATATGAAAACACAGGGGTGCCAATACAAATAAGTTTGTGTTTTAGTTCAGAAGTCACCCAACCATAAGGAGCCAAGCCGAAGAGAACTTTCCTTCACCTAAGAATCCTGATCTTTGGGGCAGCGCCTGAATGAGACAGTGTGTTCCAGGTATAGGCAAACAAAGGCAGTGTGCGGGGACAGCCAGGGTAGTCAATCAGCCCCTTTCTCTCTGAAACAGGAAGCTCTCTGTGTATTTCCCAGTCAGGAGTGCAGGTAGCTAACGTCTCAGAATAGAGAACTGCAGATGTCATGGGGCTGAGCACACCAGTAGGTGTGTGCTCAATGCTCTTCTCACCTTCCTGAAATGCAGCCTCGAGGAGCCCAGGACACACCTCTCACCAAGTGCATGGGGATGTGTGTTCACACTGGAGAAGCAAGACAGAGAAAGGGCAGGCTGGGAAGGGTGTCATGGGGGAAGCCATGGATCAGATGCGTGGTTTTCAGGGCTAGGAGGAGACGTTAGGAAAAGGAGCTAGGTTCAAAGATGTAAGAGGATGTATGTGCCCTGAGAGGTGAAGTGTTCAGTTTCTTACTCACTATTTAGACTTGGTCACCTAAAAATAATGACTCATACTACATGTAAATTCAACTTAATATATTCATGTTAAACAAAAACAGAAAAATAAAGAATTCCACAGAGAAGAAACCTTGCCTTCTTTCCTAGACCATTCACTTCAGAAAGCAGAAAGGCGGGTCTAGACACAACCATGCAGCCTGCAATCCCAGCCCTGAGTGGTCATGGAAGACGGTAGGGTATTCCAGGCCAGCCCAGGGCATGGTGAAAGCCTGCCTTTGTTGTGGTTGTTGTTAAGGTATTTTATTTTAATACAAAAGATTGTTATTATTGAACCATATAAAATTATATATTTCTTACCAGTTCTGACCTATACAAAGTTAAATTTTGTGTTATTAATGTAAAAAAAAAGAAATAATATTCTCTATCAAACTGGCCAGATTCCAAAGGCTGAGCACCATATTCTTGGCCAGCTGCAGATATCATTTCATATAGTGCAGATGGCCATCGACCATGTGAGCTCTAAGGAGGACAATCTGGCAATAGGGACCCAAGTGTCCACTTACGGGGACTTCAGCCACACACAGACACATACATACTAATGTCCGTGCTAAGTGCTGATGACGTTCACACGGCGCTACAACAGCCTCACAATGGTCTTTGTGCTGTCGCAGCCATCTGACTATGGTGCTGTTCTGCCTTCTGAATACTGCTCCTACTGAAGGAGGAGGCCCCTTGTCTGAGTTCCGGCAAAGCCTATGTCTACCTGCTGTTTATGCCTCTGCTTTGTGCTCCTAGTGTGCTCTAGTGACCCTGCTTTCTCTCACGTCTTCCTTCGGGCTTGGAAGGAAGGTAATAGGTACATCTGGTACTACTGCTGGACCCTTGGTGCTTGATGGGGCTCAGAACACAATTCCCTAAAGTACGGCACTTTGGTTTGCAGGGTACATGGACCAGAGACTGAAAGCTCTGAAAATTAGACCTTCCTGGTCTTCTCCCATCCTCCTGCTTCTTACCCATTTTTCTCCTGGAAGCAAGTCATAGAAGCCAGGATTCCTCATAGGAATTTCCAGTCATAGGAAATAGAACTCTGGTGCCACTCCCCTCCCAGGCCAGCCATGAACCCACTCACACTCTTATGCCACTCAAGATCTTATGCCAGAGAGTCCTATCCTGTTTCTGGGCAAAAGAGTACTACATGGCAGGCTCTGCTGGGTTTCTTTCTTTGTCATGTACAATTTGATTAAATACAACCATCATGCTTCTCTTGCTAACATGTCTCTATTATTGGAGTGTCAACTGTGTCTATGCAGATGAAAGATCAAACCTTTACACACCTACATGCCCCAATACCTCTCTGTGGGCTCCCTCCCGCCTGCTAATAATACCTGTAAGTCCCAGCGCTCAAGTCTCATCTTTTTCTTGGTCTTAGAAACCCAAGGCTTCACAGTCTCTCTCTCTGTGTCTGTCTGTCTCTCTCTCTGTGTATGTACAGGTATGTGTGTGTGTGTATGTGTGTATCAGGGTCTCGTTCTGTATCCCAAGCTGTCCTTGAACTTGTGGCGAACCTCTTGCCTCAGCTCTCAATTCTTTTCTCATTGTTTCTTCATCCATCCATCCAGCCAGCAAACACTTTTAAGACTCTATCAGTTAAGCTAGAAGTGGTGTACACCTTTAATCACAGTACTCTGGAGGCAGAGGCAGGCAGATCTCTGGTTAGTTCCAGGCCAGCCTGATCTACAAAGCAAGTTCCAGATCGACCAAGGCTACACAGAGAAACCCTATCTGGAAAAAAAGAACATATCAGTTGTAGCAAAAACAATGGTGTACTAACCACTCATGGGGAATTTACTTCTTTGTAGAGAGACAGTTATGTGATCATTATTAATACATGAAATTATAAATGTACGAATGTAATTGAAAAAGGACATCAGAACATACTGAACCCAGGATGAGAAGGACTTCTATTGGAGAAAGGACTTTTATTGGAGAAATTATTAATTGGCAATTGATTATATAAATGATTAATATTTATTAAGGGGTTATATAAATACTCACTGATATAAACTGGATTTTAAGGCAATCTTTGGAGAGTGGAACTGTCTCATGCAGTGAGGATGCCAGTCTTCTCCCCAAGAATGTAAGAACAAACAGGAAGGGCAAACAAGTGCCACCGGATCCTTAATGGAGGCTGGCCACACCCCATCCAGAGTCCTGAGATTCCCAAAGCTACGCCTCTAGGTCTTCCTCAATAACGCCTGAATCCCACCACAGATTTCCCCAGGAAGTGATGTGCGAGCTGACATCTGAAGGCTAGTAGAACGCTGGTCAAGCAGAGAGGATGAACAGCAGAGGCTTCTGGTCCATGGGGTCCCCTCTCTCTAAACTGATGTGTCCATGTGTCCCCAGCTATGAATGCTGTCCAACCTCAAATGGTAAACTTACTTAAAACATCTCAGGTTTTGTTAGTTTAGCTTTCCCTCATTTCTCTAATGCAATTGTGTATTTCTTGGGCAGGAATGTTGTAGATGGCAGTGGCTTATGATATCAAATGGCTTACAGTCTCAGCTTTCTCAGTTCTCAGTTCTGTAGCTAGCAGAGGAAAGAGTGCCACTACCCCCCCCCTCCACTGCCCCTCTCTTGCTCTGGACTACTGTGTGTAGTCCTCCATTTCTACTTTTAAGACACCCACCCCCTCTACCCTTTAATGATATAGTAAACACCAGACCAGTTTCCCTCTTTTGGAGAAAATTCTATTGCTTCTTAAAGGGAACATGTAGGGCTTTGTGGTAGAAGGGCACTCATCTAATGTGCAAACCTAGGTTGATGACCAACACCAAACCAAATCAAAACAAAACATAAAAAAGGGGGAGGCTGGAGAGATGTTCAGTGGTTAAGAGCGTTTGCTGCTCTTGCAGTGGACCCAAGCATCAACTACCTGTAACTCCAGGTTCAGGGGATTTGATGCCCTCTTCTGGCCTCCTTGGATAACTGCATCCACGTGCACATACTCAAAAGGGCACAGCACATATATATATGTAACTAAAAATAAAAACTAAATCTTAAAAAAGATAAATAATTCTGTCGGCTAATAAATTCTCATGTGAAAGTTTCCAATGATATATGTAAAAGAAATCAGAAAGAAAGTATCAGAAAATGTTAAAGCCTATCTAATTTTTTCCCAGGAGTGATTTTTGCAGCTGTTTGTTTGAAACAAGCAGTTTATTCTTAAGTGCTGAACTGAGGTAACCGAGGAGAGAAGTAGCAAACGAGCTTGATCCACTGGAAATACAGAGACAAAAGCCTCCTGAACACGTCCATGTAGCCAGCACCCCCAACTCTGCGCAGACTAAAAGCCCATCTCAAGGCCACTTTTCTCACCCTTTATGTGGCGAGGGAAAATATCCTGCAGTTTTTTTTTTTAGATTTCAGCTTTTCAAATGTGTGGTACTTGTGATAAAGGGTGTTTTCAAGCCCCTTCTTCACTTAACCTGCCAGCTCCCATGGGAGACCATTAGCTCAGACTGCTACAATGAACTCAGGGCTTCTTGAAGGCTCACACAATCCCCAGCTACTTATCATGCAAACAACCTGGGAGACTCATTTTCCTTGCAATGCAGTAGGAGGGGTAAATTACTGAGATAAGTAGATTATTGGGGAAAAAGTCACACTCAGAGGCCTATGAAATGATTAAACCCTGGGAAATCCATCCCCCTAAATCCCTGGCCCCTGAGAGTGTGCACATTCATTACTGGACCCGGGTGATCTACAATGGAGAACCTTCTCTAAAAGTAGCAAATGCTCCCACTCAGCTCATTTTCATTTAACTTTTCAAACAGTAGATTCTTTCATTTTGATGGGTAATAGTCATCATCTGTGGGGCAAATTAAATGACAGAGATCAACTATCAGACTTGCAAATTTAAAAAACTTTTTCTGAACTAGGAAAATAGTAAACACTAGAACATGGTCTTATTGACTTTACTATATAAATTCCAACATCAATAATTTTATATTTGAAATTTCAAATATGTCTCCCCTGTAAGAAGCAATTCCTTGCCCAGTATTGTGGCACACACCTTTAATCCCAGCACTCTTAGGGCAGAGGCAGGCTGATTTCCAAGTCTGAGGTCAGCCTGGGCTACACAGAGAATTCCAAACCAATCAGAGCTACATTGCGAGACTCCATCTCAAAAAAAAGAAGGCATTTCCTTAGTCAAATTGACTATTAATTGTCTTGACAACTTGATAAACAGCCTGAAATGATATTTTAAAATAATATTTAGGAATGCAGTCATGAGCTGTAGTCAGAAATAAACCCTTATCTTTTAGCAAGAAGGATAAATAAAGTACACTACAAACAACCTCCAATAAACAGGAACTCTGACAAACAGGTCATCGTGGTGAAAGCTGTGAGCACCAATGCTGACTTTATAGCTGTCTGCTGGATTGTAACAGCCACGTCAGCATCAATGAGCATCTTGAGGACCCAGCGGCTGCTTAGGCACTATAAACTACAGTTGAGCACTGATGGTCAGTTGTGGGGTGACTCCACCACTCATGGGAAAGCTGCACCTGTGTAACAGAGTGAAGCCTTTCTGCTTGTCTTATCCATAGACTAATCACTGGTGTGGGAGGTCCACTTTCTACCTATCAAGCTGAGGACGCCTGAGTGAGGGTGGCCTGCTGGGAGGGTAGATGACCACCATAGAGGATGAGGCAGTCTCTGGATCAAGAGCACTGGATTGTCCTCTGTTTTCTCTTCTCTCTTGGCCCTGGACCACTCCATATATGTATAGGATATTGCTTCCTCTGATTGGGGACAGATGAATCTCAACCTCTTAATATCTCTCTGTCTCTGTGTTTAATATCTCTCTGTCTCGGTGTCTTTCTGTCTCCAACCCCTCTCTTACCCCACCTATTTCTTGTGAGATAAGATTTCACTATCTACCCTAGGTTGACCAAATTGACAATCCACCTGCCTTATACACCTAAGAGCAGTGATTAGGTTTTTGCCATCATGCCTGGCCAATAGTAAGCTTTAAAAATAAATAATTATCCCCACCCTAGGGGAGAATTGCTTTGGGGCTGTAATATAATCTGATCCTCTCTTTTCTTATTAAAGTTTCTGTAAAGGCTATGACATCAGAATTCTTCTGGCTGGCTTTATTATGAGCAGAGTGTGTGCCTGGTTTGGGAGAAGAGTGTGCTATGATGTGACGTGTAGAGATCAAATTGAAGGGGAGTGTCATTGTGACCCATGACCATGACCTTTTCATACTAAGTTGACCATGTGAAGCTACCTCCATTTTTGCAGATAAGTGGGTAAAGCTTAGACAAGCTAAAGAACTCTCCCAGGGTCTCTTCCTTAGAAAACCAACATCTAAATATTATTCTAGACTGGTCTTGCGATGCAGCAAGGAAAGACATACGTCACAAATTGCTACACTTCATCTGTAAGAGTGTGACTTACTAGACATATGCGAGTTTATGTTTAATTTGGTGGTAGTGCTGGGGTTTGAACCCAGAGCTCCTAGGTAAACACTCTGCCCTATCATATTTCCCAGTCCAGAAATTTATATTTTGAAAGAAAAGACATCAGAGGATTAATTAATACAGAAAAGTCATCAACCTGACTACTTAGCTGCTTGAACCACGTGTTCATCTGTAACAGTATTGTACTATATTTTACAATAGGATTGAGATTCAAGTCAGGCTAATATGGGAAGAAGAGAAACAATTTTCATTAAAAAATATTTTGTGGCTATTTTAATAGAATATTACTTTAAGAAGCTGCAAAATGCAACATTAATAATGAGATATTAGATTTTTAGTTAATAGGGAAATTGTTTTAATATCTATATATAGTACACACATGTTTTGGCATGTCTAATTCTGACTAAAAGCAACCAAAGAAACCCAAATAGAGTATTGTCAATAAGAATACAGATGACTTGAATCTCAGCTCAAGCACTTACTGTGTGACTTTGGGAAAATGACTTAGCTTGTCTGTGTCTTAGTTTCTTCATCTCTAAAATGTAGACCTTCTATGTCTCACTAGACTGCTATGAGGATCTGCTGAGTTAGTAAGTGGTTCAAATACACTGATTATTTTTATAGATTCCAGCCAATACTACATTCTTATCATTTATTATAGGGAGAAACCCAAGCAGTATAGGACACTTTGGAGAATTCAAAGAGACAGTAAGCACACATGTAGTTCAGAAGGAGGGGGGAGGTGGGAGCTGGTAGAATGAGGCTGATGTGATTGATGACTGGCTGGGTTCACATGGAAGGCAAGCACACTGCACTGATATGACAGTTACCGTCACTCTGAGTTAAAGAGGAGACATGACTGAAGAGGGCGAATGGGACGGCAGGCTGACCAGAGGGAGGACGTTCTAGTTCTGAGTGGGGCAAGTCCAGAAGTTCTAATGTGATGTGGGAATGTCTTTCTATATGCTGTGAATATCATTGTTTTTTAAATAAGGGAACTGTTTTGGCCATGGCAGGCACCATAGGAGTGGGCGGGGGAAATCCAAGCACAGGTAGGAGAAGGGGGGTGGAGTCAGGGATACCAATCCAGCTGCCAAAAAATCTGCAAGTAAGGAATACAGGTAAGCCATGGGCCATGTGGCAGGACAGATTAATGAAAATGGGTTGAATTAAGATGCAAGAGCTAGCTAGCTATATGCCAGAGACACAGGCCTAATAGGATGAAATTAATATAAGTGACTATGTGTTTCTTTGGTACTGCTGGTCCAGATATGCAGCAGCAGCGGGTAGAACTGGATGACTGTGCAGAACTGGGGCTAGTCTGGGCCAGAAACCTCCTACTACACTAATGGCAGGCTGAAACTGTGGTGACAGAAACCACAGCCTGCAGTGTTGGACAAGTCCTCCATCTCAAATTGTGCATGTCCAGGTTGGGGGCAGGGAAACAGGAAAAGGTGCTCACCAGGAATGAGTGTCAAAATCCTCAAGGAAAACACAATCAGAAAATAAAAACAGTCATCACTTAGGGGGTTTTTGTTTGTTTGATTGCTTGTTTTTAGGTTAAAGATGATGCTACTCTAGCTGACCAAATAGAAATCCTAAAGGGGAGGGAATAAAAATCTCAGGATAATCAGAGAACTGAGTTTGGAGAACAAACACCAGGAAGGGCAGAGCCAGAATCATTAAAACAGACCCCACGACCGCAGCTCCTGGGTTACATAGGAGAACCAGAATTGCCAGAGTCCTTCCTGTGCTGCCAGAGAAAGTTAAACACACCCCATCACAGCCTCCAGCTCTAACCCATGTGCACGCACAGCTCATACCTCACACTGCTCACTTCCAGAAACCAGGCCACCTGTGGAATTCTTTTGAGCAAGAGTTGAGAGAAACGGACCTTCCTCACAACTGTTGGGCTTCTGTAGTTCCGGATGGAAAATGAAGAAGAGGGAGCCAGTCAGACCAGTTACCAGAACTAGTAACATGGGAACTGATGGGAGCCCAAAGAGATGTGCTCTATAAGACATGGGCCTTGGGGGCTGGAGAGATGGCTCAGCGGTTAAGAGCACCGTCTGCTCTTCCAGAGGACCTGGGTTTGATTCCCAGCACCCACATGGCAGCTAACAACTGTCTATAGTTCCAGTTCCAGGCAAACACCAAGGCAAATAAATAAATAAAGTTTAAAAAAAAAAAGACATGGGCCTTTTAGCATCTGCTTCCATCACTGATCTGATTTTGCCTTGCTATAAGAAATTATGTAGGGGCTGGAGAGATGGCTCAGGGGTTAGGAGCACTGGCTATTTTCCCAGAGGACCCAGGTTCAATTCCCAGCACCTACATGGCAGCTTATAACTGTCTGTAACTCCAGTTTCAGAGATCTGACACCTTCATACCAATGCACATAAATAAAGCTAAATAGATTTAAAAAAATAAAAAAAGAAATTATGTATACACCTGAATAACTCCAAATAACTGACCTAAGCTTCTTGAGGCAGGACATCTATTCAAGTGACTTCTGTGTCCTTCCTGGAAACTAGAAAGGCATCCTTGACAAATGAAGAACAAGTTATTCTGCGCTTCCACTGGCTCCTTGGTGATTCCAACCATTATGTGGGAAAGGATTGCCAGGTGCTAGCCAATCTCTTAACATACACACCAAATCTCTAAATTCACTCTTTTGAGATGTATTCTACTTAAATATGAGCTCCTCAGTAGATTATGATGTGGTGATCTATTTCATATTTAATAAAACCAGTCTGGAATATCAGAGAAGAGATCCACCCACAGTGAAGCCAGGAGGGTCAGAGAGTGGTGACTCACGCCTTTAATCCCAGCAGGGAAAGACTGAGTGGTGACTTATGCCTTTAATCTCATAATTCTGCAGACAGAGATCTTCTGTGTTTCTGTGAGTTCAAGGCCTAACTACCAGGTGTAGTAGCTCACACCTTTAATCTTAACTCTAGAATTGTGATGCAGAGTTAAACCTGGAAGTGAAGGAAGGGGAGGGAGACAGTTGGGTGAGATTTGACTGTGGTCTGTTTCCTCTCTCTGATAGTCCAGCTCTTTCCCCAATATCTGATTTTGAGTTTTCACTTAATAACAACTAGAATTCGTGTTTCATTAGGATACTAAGAATATATATTTTGCAGCTGTATATGCTCTGTAATGCCTGTTGTAGAACATACTCAGAAAATACTTGCTGTTTAAGTGTAGATGTTACCTAGGACACGTGGGCAGGCCCTGTACTTCCTGTTACTAACTGTGATGCTGTATAGCATAAAATGCACCATTTGATCTTCATCCCGTCTCTTGGCAGATGTTCCTGAATCCCCTGGAGTCTCCACAGTGATGTCTTTTACATGCTTATGATGACTGGTAGCTGGCTACTCTTGGATGTCCTTGAAATGGCAGCTGCTTGCCAAGGGCACTGAGCATCCTGGTTAGTGGAACAGGATGTTCAGGCCCACCCATGACTTCAGGGAGAAATGGAGGTGGAAGGTTGAGTTGATCATCTATGGCAATGCTTTTATCAATCATGCTAACACGATGAAGCTTCCATAAAAATCCAAAGGACAAGTATGGGAGAGCTCTGGGCTGTGGGTGCTGAGCTCTCAGAAGTGTTAGAGGCGGCCTGGCCAAAGAGGGCATAGAAGAACACAGATATGAAAGCCATAGCTGCAACAGAAGTGAAATGGTCTTATGGACTAAGCCTTTACGTGGAGGTTTTGACTCTTACTCCAGCTGGATGGCACCAGAAGTGAATTAAATCGTATGATACCCAATTGTTATCCACCAAAGAACTGATACTTGGGACAAGCCCAAACATGTCTGGTGGCCGAGCGAATTATTGAGATGGAGGAGACTAGAGCAGGAGAAAACAAGTAGTTTCTTCCCTAATCTCAAACACAAAGGATGTGGTCTATGTTTCTGTAGGTTTGTCTATTCCTGCAGGATGAGCAGGCAGAGCAGACGTTAGATCATATGCAGTCTGGAAATATTTAAGAGGTGATAAAGAGAAAGGGCCATAGCTCTGCCACAGTGAAGAAAGCCAAAGAGTAATCAGTGAGAGAAAACACTCTGCACACTTCCAGAAGGTAAACAGCCTGGCTGCTCATACTATGGCAGGAGCTGAGGCCTGGAGCACACATGAGGAGCCTGACAGGAACACAAACCTGCAAGCATCTGCCCCCACAAGGGCTCCAGGCAGTGGCATCAAGAGGGAGGATGGAGTCAGGATTCACTGAGGATCATCCCGGTACCACTCCCACTCACCAGGAGATGGATACCAGGCCCTCATATTCCTCAAAGAGCTGCACGATTTCTGAAGAAACTGAGCCAATCGCCTCTGGGCCTTGGAGCTGGTGTGGGCAGCAACTGCTGTCCTACAGTAAAGTCCTCCAGAGAGGGGACTCCAAGGATGGGAGGCAGGCTTGTCAAACAGATCTGCCTGGTTAAAGGGCTCTCTATCAGCCTTTCACCTTCCACAGGAGCTTGCTGGGAGACACACCTAGAATGCAAGCAAAGCCTGTAGCATAAAAGAAAAAAAAAAAGAAAGAAAAAAAGAAACAGGAAAGACTAGTTCTGGGGATACAGGAATAATTCTAACAACTGATGGGAACTCGAAACCACACATCAGAAAACAATCACTAATTAGTACTCATCTTATTAGGACCTACTTATTTTATTTGTTTTATATGTATGTGTACTGTGTGCATGCGTGTGTGCGTCCTTAGTGCCAGCAGAGGTCAGAAGAGGGAGTTAAAGTCACAGATGGCTGTGAGCCACCACATGGTTGCTGTTAACAGAACCCAGGTCCTCTGCAAGATCAACAAATGCTCTGAACTGCTGAACCATCTCTGCAATCCACAACCAATTCATTCAAAGTATATGAAAATAATACTGTATGTACGAAAACAATGATTCTACTGGAATATCAAGAAGACACTGAACTCCTGTGGTTGGGTCCCTGGAAAAGAACATCTTAACATGTGTGAAGCCCTAGACTAATCTGCAGCACCCCAAATTGCATTGAAACAAAAAAGAAAAATTAAGAGAACACAGAGCTGTTAGAAATTCAAAGACCCATACTTTCATACATTGTCATACATGTTTAAAAAGAAAAAACAAATAACTGTAGCAATATAAACTAAAAGCACGCCAGAATAACTGCTAAATATTATTGTTTGACACCTAATATATTCTGAAGGATATTTGTTTACAATTTACAATGTTATAGCTGTCAAACTAACAATCAAACATAGTAATAGAAAAGTTTCCTCTCGTATATCAGGACTCATAAGCTTCACCACTCTAATATCATTTTTTATTAAAAAAAAAAAAAAAAAAAACAAGGTTGAGAACATATTTGAACAAAATGAGGTTTTAAAAAATGGAAAAAAGATATGAGATCAGAAAAATGGAACATACACACACACAAACAATTGTTAAAAATACCAGATAGCTCTGAAGAGCCAGCAGGGTTAGAAGACATTTCAGATTGGATGGGCCGGAGAGATTGCTCAGCGGTTGAGAGCACTGAGTGTTCTTCCGGAGGTCCTGAGTTCAATTCCCAGCATCCACATGGCAGCTAACAACTGTCTGTAATTCCAAGATCTGACACCCTTACACAGTTATATATGCAGGCAAAGCACCAATTCACATAAAATAAAAATAAGTATATATAAAAAAAGAATACATTTCAGATCAGAAAGCAGCAAACAAACTTCCAGACACACACTCAGCAGGTGTATAATGGTGAATGCTTTCCTGTGAAATTCTCAGTACACTGTGACTGTTGGCATCAGCATCAGCTTGACGTGAACCTGGAATGACCTGGGAAGAGGAAACCACAGTGAAGAACCTCCCAGGTCACATTGGTCTGTGGTCATGGCTGTAAATCATTTTCTTTAAAAAAAACCGTTTTTTTCTTGAGACCACTATGCCTTCTCTTGAAATTACTTATCACAGCAACAACAACAAAAAAAGCAAACAGAGGCACAAATCGGAAGAAAAATAAAAATTGAATTATCAATATCTGGAAAGTCAAAACTATTAAGACAAAAAATATAATGGTAAGACACCACTTGACTCAGCAAAAATAGTATTTAGCCATAATCCCATCCAGAAGAGAGAAGATAACTGAAGACTTTTCCTAAGTCTTTAGGAAAAAACAAACAAACAAACAAGCAAACAAACAAAAACCCCAAATCCTCAATTCAGAAAAACTGCAAGACAAAATAAAGGCAACTGGAAACTCTAGGAAATATACAAGAAAGTACATAATTATTTGGTATGAAGCGTTAGCAACTCAGAACAAGCCAATTCCAACATTAGGTCACCAGGTTGTTAAGATAAACTAACTTCTGAACAGTGAGTTAGAAACTGGACAGCATCAAGGACATGGGGGGGCACATATTTTTTTTTCCAACAAGAAAAAAAATCATAAACATTACAAAACAAGAATACACATGTGCACACACACACACACACACACACACACACACACACCTTTAACAAGTTAAAATAAGACATCATTTCAAGAAAAGAAAACAGCTTTAAGACATGGCAGGCAAAATAAAACCAATCATGGCTCATTTCTTGGCTTTTCAGGGTATGATATCCACACAGACACAGCATGGAAACTGCTTAAATTAGCTTCCCACTTCTGAAACCAGCATAGTTCTTTCCTTTCTTTTTTTTTTTTTTTTTTTCCTTTTGTTTTTTTGCAATAGGGTTTCTCTGTGTAGCTCTGGCTATCCTGGAACTTTCTCTGCAGGCCAGGCTAGCCTTGAACTCACAGACATCCACCTGCCTCAGCATCCAGAGAGCTGGGATCACAGTGCAAATATCTTAATTGTGATCAAAATGGAATACAAACTCACCAGAAGCAAACGACGGAGAGGAAGAAAAAGGACAGGCACTGTCCATAAGCAAGGAAACAGGAAGTGGGGTTTAAGTATTACTGAGGGAAAGAAGAGAAGGACGCACGAAACCCCATGTGCCACACCAGGCAATCAGCAGGTAACACGAGAAGCTGAGAACCATCAAGGAAAGCAGATTACACAGCCCGAGGGTTTAACATGCTGGGGTACAAACAAAGATTGAAAATTTTTGGAAGAAAAACTGTGAATATATTCAGCAGGATGTTTTTCTTGTCAGTATTCCTTAGACAATACAATAAAACAACTATTTACACAGTATCTATATTAGGTGTTATAACTATAGAAATAATTCAAAGTACACAGGGAGCAGTACCACAAGGTTTTATGCAAATACTAGGCCATCTTATAAAGGGACTTGAGACTTGCAGCTCTGAGTGTGTCTACAAGGGGTCCAGGAGCAAGTACGGTCTGTATTCAAGTGCCCCCTGGAAAGAGAGCTGTGGACCAGAGCCACGGTTCAGGGGGTTAAGGCACTTGCTGCCAAGCCTGATGACCCGAGTTTGATCCCCAAGATCCAAATGATCAAAGAAGAAAAACAATTTCCATTGGTTGTCTTCAGACGTCCACACTCATGCCATGATGCGTGTGTGCATGCAAGTCTGTGTGTACAGTGAAAAGTCAAATAGAAGTGACTGGGGATCAGGTTAAGTGGTAAGAATAAAAATCTAGCAGAATGTGGCCTTATTGATTTACTTGTGTTTTCTTAATAAATTCCAAATCCACAGCAACATTTGATTAATACCACGTTCCAATCTACCATAACAAAACATGTTTCCCTTGTAAGAAGTATTCCCTTGTCTAGTATGACAGCCAAGACTAGGGAGGCAGAAGCAGGCGATCTCTCTGAGTTATGAGGCCAACCTCATCTACATAGCAAGTTCTAAGCCACCAAGGACTACATAGTAAGACTGTCTTAATAAACAAACAAAAAAGGAAGGATGGGAAAGTGGACTGGCTGGTTTCCCCTACTCTTCAAAACTGCATTCATGTGGTATTTAATTATTTTCAAAGATTTTTAAAAAGCAAAATTCTGTTCTGGAATCTTAACTTGACACATATTATTTTTCCTTCAATATAGTTACTATCCTTGGGTGACCCAGACATGAGCCAGAAGTACCCAGGCACTAGAGGAGACCCAAGATGGCATCCTCATAGGGCATGAGGTAAAGGGTGTGGGAAGCACAAATGATGAGTTATGGGTCATCTCAGGGAAATTCTCCTCCAGGCTCACTGCCGGAACAACCCTGGGTCCTACCGGACTTCCATGGCCCTGCTGGACAGAATAAGTAAAATGTCTTATATTTTCCTTTTGAAAGCACTAGGAACAGCTCAAGGATTTGCACAGCAGAATGAAAGAGGAGCTGTCACTGAGTTCCTTAGGACTCACAGCTTGAAAGGAAAGAGGAGGCCCACAGGGGGCCTGAGGACCAAGCCCAGCAGGGGAGACTGAGCACTTCCCCAGCCCAGGGGGTGGGACCAGAGCTCTTAAAGCCACAGATCTCCTCTGTGGGCACAGAGGCCCTCACAGCAGGGATCCATTCACACCAGTCACCCTTGGAGACTGCTATTTATGCTAAAGAAATTTATCCCACTCCATTGTCTGCTTCTTGTCCAGAGTTCTCTTGGATTCCTTGTTTACGGCCTTAGTCCTATATTGTGAGCAGGGCAATGGACAGGCCATTTGAGAGGGCAGGGATGGCTAATGATGGGTCTGTTAGCTCTGAGTCAGCCTAGCCTTTGTGAACCAAACCCAATTTGGGTGCATTTGCTTAAAAAAAAAAAAAGTAAAAACCTCATTTGAAGTTGAAGAGCTGTGTTCCATTCCTTTCAGGGAAAAAGGACACCAGGGAAACCCACAACCTTTATAATATTTATGCTCCCATTCTTTTGGTGGCAGAAATACACAGCTATCCCTTATGGGTGTAGGCACTAACTCTATAGCTCCGGGACTTCTAGTCACCAGAGGCATGCTAATTTTTATCTTGTAAAATCTGTATAGGGAAGCCCCTTCTGAAATGTTTGCTTTGGAGGGGAATTTAAACATATGGCACCGCTTTCCTGAATTCTCTGAACCAAATCCTTATAAATCCGTTGACTTGACAGATCAATTATTCCTTCTAACAGTTAACGAACAATAACCCTTGGAAATTTCCTTCTTCCCTGGGCTTAAAACAGGAAGAAAAAAAAAAAAGTTAAAAACCTCAGAGGGAGGAAGAATCAATTAAAGACTACAGAGCAATAAAAAACAATTAAATTCATTATAGTTTTTTAAAGAGCTATCTATACTTTCTTCAAGAGCTATGATTTTTACATTAAAAACACATCAAATAGCTCTGCACTTAATAACTATCATAAATGTTCCTAAATAAACCTTAATTTCATATTGAGTCCAAAGGGAGGGGACTAAGAGATGGGGGGATGAGACAAGGACCACAGAGGCAATTAATGAAAGTGGGGGTTCATGGCCCACTCGCTGAGGTGGATTCTCAGGGCTGCACGATGGAGCTGATGGAGAAGGAAGAGAGGAGGAAGTTGCAGGGAGTACACCCTTGGGTGTACTCACCTCTGAGGCAGACAGGAACTCCATGTTTCCTTCCTCCCTTGATGGAGGAGGTGGGAGGGGTGTGTGGATCCTATAGGCTGTACATTCAACATGAATGGGGCATGAGTGTCAGGGTCTGGCATAATGGGTCAGCACAAGTTCCCACGGAGCAGAAGGGCACGGGGTATGTGCTATGGACAGCATATTTTAACTGGAGAGAAAACCGAGACCCTGGGCAGTAAAAGTAACTACTAGGTGTTTCATTTTAAACCGGGGAACTGGAGCAGGGCAGGGGTCTAGCTGATGACCACTGCTCCCTTTGACTCTGCTTCCCTGTACATCCGCTGTCTGTGTTCTTACCAGCTCTGGAGGCGGATGCCCAGAGAGGATCGTATGCATACCAGGGGCACCACAGACTTCTCCACTGTAAGCTCCTCGTGTACAGTGTAATATGTGCTAAGAGAAGGTGACTTGTGAGTTGGGAGAGCTAAGTTGGAATCATACCTCTGTTGCTACTTGGTCTCAGTTGCTCTAACTGTAGCACAGGGATAACTGTAACTAACTGAAAGTCATGAGTAGTAAATATAATGAAAATATCCTGATACAACAACCTGTTTAAATGGGCATAGAAAACTGTGTACTAAATGGACCAATATGATCCAAGTATCAGGAATCCTCCTCAGAGGTGTCAACCTCTGAAGGCACACAGGTTCCCATGATAAGAAGGACTCCTTGATGGAGTCGCTATATTGACTGTCCTAATAATTTCCGAACAAGGGGCATTTTTACTTTGCACTGGTCCTAGGCAGCACTGTGTGGTTCGATGAGGGGGCCCAGGAAGGCGATATTCACACTGGCAAATGACTCCCAGGGGAACTGTGAGTCTACAGTAGACCTGCTGGAGCTTTTCCAGCTGCTCAGTGTCAGAACCACTTCTTACATTTGTGGAGTTGTTTGGTAAGAAGCAAGGCAGCCCAAAGAGCCGAGCATGGTCCTGCTTTCCTGCTAGCTAGTGCAGAAACAGTCACAAACCAGGACTGTGGAGTGTGCAACCAAATCAATTCTCCAGGGACTTCAGTGGCATTCCCTCTACCCCAGTGGTCCCTGATGGCTAGCACTGATGGCTAGTGGTCTAAGTAGGGGCAGCAGCTGTGGTAATGAGGGATACATTCATTAGTTTCCTGTAGTCATGACTGAATGCCTGACACAATGCAACTTCAAGGGGGTGGACTATTCTGGCTTATAGTTTGAGAGGCCACAGTCTGTCACAAAAGGAAAAGGCATGGGAACAGGTGGCTCCATGATGACCAGGGTTCAGATGGGACTCGTCATCTCTTCCCATCTTGGAGGAAGAGGCCAAGAGTGGGGCAGGGAGCAAGGCCAGCCTATAAAAGCTCAAGGCTGGACCTCAGTGATTCCTTCCTCTACAAGGATGCACTTCCTGAAGGTTCCATGGTCTTCCAAAACAGTACCATAAGCGGGGACCAAATGTTTAAACAACCCCTGTGGGAGAAGATTTACATTCAAACTATGGAAAGATGGCTCTGTGGCACGGCTGTGGTTATGTTTCTAGCCACCTTTGAGTCCTCTCCATTTTCTAGCTGAACATCCAGCACACTCCATGACTTATTTTTCAAGTGATTCAGTAGCTTTTCTCCTTTTAAACCCCCTCTTCTCCTTTGAGTCAAGGAATCACATTTTACAAACTTGGGGCAATCCTCCTGTCTCAACCTCCCAAGTGCTAGGATTATATGTGTGAGTCATCACACCCAGCTTTAATATCCTTTCAACAAAACCCTTTTATATTCAACTGATGAGCACTTTGTGTGGTTGTTAGCTAAAGCCTTCTTTTGACATAGTGCTGGGCTCTGATATAGCTACCAATTCAGCAATTCCTAAGCCAACTGACAGCAAATGGGCTCTGGGAGCTGAGGCAAGGCTAGGGGCTGTGTGGCTAGGGATGTGACTTCATGTACACAAGGGCCCCTGGAGGACAGCTAGTCCATACACTCTCTGAAGATAGGATCTATCAGGAATAATGAGTGATCTGTATAATATTTAAGCAAAGATGTTAACAATCAGAGAGTGCTAAGTAGAGTCTTATGGGTGACAACCTTGAGACTGGCCAGCTCCCAGGGACACACTTTAGGGTCAATGGCCATCTTGGGGCTTGTAAGGATATCCCCCACTGTCATCAAATTGTCAAGGCTGAAGTTCCGGAAATTCCACATCACTCATGAGCAGAATATGAGATGTCACTCCTCTGGGGTATGTAATTAAGATGGTGGCTGAGTCCCTAATGGGTTTCTAGAGCATGGTAGAGCTGAGGTGTTCTGGGATTTGAAAACCAAGGGCCAATTAGGAGAGACTCCCCATACACAATGACAACCACAGGAAAAGAAAAGCAGAAAGCAGCCAGGGTCCTGAATTTGCTGGTCTGCACTTGGTATACGCCAAGGATGCTCTGGGGAATTCTTGCCTTGTCTTTTCCAGACGTGTACTAACTATAGGAACCACTATCTATACTTTGCCAAAGGCTATGGTGTGTGTGTGTGTGTGTGTGTGTGTGTGTGTGTGTGTTTGTGTGTGTGTGTAAAGGTCCAAACAAGCTCACTTTCCAGCTGTCTAGAACAAAATCACCTGGGTCTGGCATCATATCTTTATTTCTACAATGCCAGTTGGCTGGGTGATTTCTAGTCACTAGCTGAGGGACCCTGGGTGCACTGGCCTGTAAGCGTAGACAGCCCCAGTTATGAGAGGTCATTGCAAAGCCCAAGATGCAACCCATAGGGTTCTGAATAGCAACCTACTGAGCCAGGGCAGAAAGGCTAGGGGATGGGGAGAAGACTAAGACAGTTATGGAACTGGGTTCTTGCTGCAGACCATAAGGTAGTGCTTAATGATAAGCTAGCACATAGGGCCCAATGGCTGGCAAGCAAAAGGCAACCACATTGGCTAAGGGTTCAGATGCAAGTGAACAGACAGTGAGGAAAAAAGGTTGGGTTTTGCACAAGCAGTCAGATAGGAGGGAGAGGCCAGGGCCGCTCAGGTGGATAGCTATGGCCAGGATTGGGTTGGAGAAGTATGGAAGCCCTCAGGGGTGCTTGCAGCAGATCACTGGCATGAAGGTGAAGACTTGCAGGTCCCAGCTGGGAAGGAGGCTGAGGGCAGAGGTGTGGATACCCTGGGAGGTCCTGAGAGCTTCAAAGCAAAAGGCAGGGATGGGTAGGGAGAGAGACGGAAGGGAGAAAGCTTTCCAGAATAAAGTACTCATACCCAAGGCTTTATTTGAATTTATCACCTCTTATTAGAGCCTTTTGAAATGCGAATTAGCTGATTAACCACTGCTCACAGCCGCCCAACTGTTCTTTATTCTCTGGCATTCAGCAACTTTGTTCTAAATAGGGTAGGCCACAGTAGCCCACCAGGGGGAAATTATTCTCTGGGTTACAAGAACAGTGACCAGGCAAAATTGTGCCCTGGGCTGGAGGATGGAGTGGTGGGGGGTGGGGAGCTGAGTCTGCACTAGCAACCAGGCCCTGGTCACCTCTGGCTTCCATCCTTAGCTCAAGCCCATCACCAGGACTTTAAAAGGACCCTGGAGAATAAGACTGGCCTCTCTTCCCCATCCCGTTTATGTTTACTATCTTGTTTTGTTTTGTTTTGTTTTTTTAAAGGTTCATTAGTCCCCTGGGAACGGATGCATACTTGCTGTAGTCCCGTTTGGGACCTGGTTCACATGTATGAACAGTCTGGCCTCTGGCAGAGCCAGGTTCCCATTTGCTGTAGTCCCGTTTGGGACATGGTTCACATGTATGAACAAGAGGCTGGCCTCTGGCAGAGCCAGGCTCCCACTTGCTCCTGCCTCTAGTTTGGCAACAAGACACAAAGGCGGCCTGGCTTGTATACACTTTCCAGGCTGAGCCCCTATTCAGAGGGGGCTGCAGCTTGTGCGTAATGGGCCCCCTCCAGACAAAGCCAGCACGTTTCTTAATTAAGTCTAAGTGAAAGACAGATCCCGCTTACATCTTCAGAGACCCTTCCCTCGGAACTTCAAAAACACCCTACACTGCCTATCAAACCCAGGCACGGATAACTAGCCAACAATTTTTCCTCTTTTTAAATATAGAAAGCCGGGGCCGGCGCCACTCCTCAGCCCCTCTCACTTGCCCGCAATTTTAGACATGCCTCTGGTTTATGAGAGAGGAAACAAAGGGACTTCTTGTGTGTCACAGAAGCCCTCAGAGGGTCTGAATTTCATTCCGGCCTTCCCCACAGCACAGCGCTGTCTAAAGAGCTCTTTAGCTGCTTAGTCTCATTAACATTTCCACGAGGAATCAAAGGATGAACCACAAAACCGGCATCCCTGTCTATATATCACACAAGGACAAGTCCGAGATGGGAGCATGCTAAAAAATTAATTATTAGCTAATTGCTTTCTCGGAAATGTGATTTTTCACATCCCTCCCTCCCTCCCCCTGCAGCCGCCTTCCAACCTAGCCCCAGAAACCCTCTCGCAGACAGGCCTTTCTGTTTTCTGGGCTTTGCTGTGATAATGTTCTTTGCAAACAGAAACCAATTATTCTGCAGCAGTAAGTCACTGCGAGTATGAATTGCTTTAATTTTTCCCCCTTTTAGCAGCTGCCCAGGGTGGGTTGTGAGGTGGCTGCAATAATGAATCTGGATTGAATACCAAAGCAGCACCCAGGCCGGGCGTCCTGCGGGGAAAATGATGTTAGGAAATAAAAGTGCATTTTCCTTGCGAGCTGCTAATCAATGAGTTAGACATGGCCCAGAATGTGCTTTCCGCTTGGAATTTGCATTGCCAGCGCAGCTCCGAGCTTTCCAAGAGTCCCGTGCACCTGACTGGCTTGTAAAAATGTCACCTTACTGTTAAAGTGCTAAACACGCCCTGTTTCCCTTGCCTGTTCTCTCTTCCCTCCCCCTTTGCCTTTTCCTTCCACTACAATTCTTTGCTCTCTCATTAGAGATGCCCAGCAACGCCTGGCAGACAAAGGCACTGCAAACAAAGTGGATGGAAAGGGGAAAAAATTAAAAGGAAAAAAGTGCAGAGGAATTCTTCATTCACTGATCTCCAGAATACATTAATATCTGAAACTGTTGGCACAGCCTAAAATACTTGGGCAGCTAACAATGCAGGCAATGATTCCAAGTCTGGGATCTTCAAACAAACCCTGGTGCTGTCATGGCCACCAGGAAGGAGAAGAATGGCGATATTAGCTGACCTTCTTCAGACCTGACTGCTGGACCTCTGTTTGCTTGTTACTAGGATTTCGTGACAGAAAAATTTTAGCATTTCCCAGGCAATACAAGAGCCAGTTTATTAGGTAAATAAACCAGGCCTTAAGCAGCCTTTTCTGTTCTATAATGGGAACCGGGCGAAGTGGAACGAGGCTGATCTGGAGTCAGGGAGAACAACCAAGAAACTGAGAAACGCAAGAAACTGAGAAACGCATCGTTTTTCCTCAGCCTAAACCCCAGTGAACAGTGAGGACAGAGCAACAAACTATCCAATCAATGTTCCACCTCTGGTTAACTTAGCTAGTATCCCACAAGGTAAGGAGGACAGCCTAGCAGCTGCTTAACTGAACTAGCTTCCCCCACCAAGGAAGGACACACAAAAGGAAGCAGCAAAAACTGTGGCTTTCCTTAGGGTGCAGAGGCTCAAGCTCATAAGCCCCAGAAGGCGCTGGATAATGCATTTAAACGGAGCTAACGGAGGAGGTCATTTACCTGTCGTGATTACTTAAATGTTTTCACATTATCCAAACCATTCCCCACTGATGCTCTGATCTTAATTAATGTAGACAAATTGGCAATGCGGAGCTGAGTCACTTTTAGAATGTGGAGATCAGAAGGGCCTCCAGACTGTCCCTACTGTGTTACAGTTGTCCATATCTCTCTGTCTGCTTACTGTCCTCTACCCACTGCACAGTGTCTATGAGGGCACTGATGACTGCTAACCCTCCCCCCATCAGTGCAACATGGAGAATCCAAAATATACTTCCCGATGGAGCTGATGATATTTTCTGGCTATCTCTGGAAAACTGCATCCTGTCACAAAAAGCTTTCAGCTGCAACACCAAATGAAAATGAGGTGCATCAAATCAGCTGTTCAATCCATGGGGGATGATGGTCCCAGGGATGTCACTGGCACGTGACATCATCTTCACTACTTCCTTCCTTAAAAATTCTATGGATGCTCAAATCCCTTACATAAGACAACAGGGTATTCATATATCACCAGGATCAACTTCTTATATACTTCACTTCCTGGTGGGGATCTAACATAGGACCCAATCACTTCTAGAAGACTTATAATATCCAATATGGAAATGCAATAAAAGGGACGTTATACTGCATTGTTTAGGGAACATGCCAAGGGGGAAGTATCCGTATCCATACATGTTCAGTGTAAATACAGTTTGTTTTTCTGTGGTTGCCTAAATCTAGAGATGTGGGACATGACCCAGGAGGCTGGAGGGTCAGCTCTGTTGTCCAAAGTGGTGATGTCCATCTCCATTGCAATGGATGAAAGTTCTGGTATCTCTCAGTTCCCAACTTCAAATGAAAATGTGTCTTATAATAAATTCTGGAAAAAAATTACTCTTGCTTTAGGTAGAAAGTCCTGTCACTAGACACATATTTCCCAAAGCTTAAAGTTACATAGTCATTTTGTTGGAAAATAAAGAAAAATCTCAGGCTCTGTAAGCAAACCCAGTCCTATAGTATGTGCTTAAGAGAGACAGTGTGTGTGGTGAAACGTGCCTGCACAGCATGTCTGCAGAGAAGCATCTGAGGGGACAGACTCCAATCTTAGCAGCCATTATTTGAAGGAAGTGGGTTTTTAGTTTGTTTACATATCTCTATTTACCATTTTTCTATGGTTTTTAAAAGATTTACTTATTTTTATTTTTTGAATATTAGTGTTTTTTTCCCTGCATGTGTGTCTGTGTATCATGTTTCTGCTTGGTGCCCACAGAGGTCAGTTGAGGGTGCAGGACCCCCGTGAACTGCAGCTACGAATGGCTGTGAGCTGTCATGTAGGTACTGGGAATAGAACCCAGGTTCCACGGTCTTACTTGCTGAGATGTCATTCCAGAACCCTGACTCTTTTATTTGAGACAAGTTCTCACCTGGAATTGTATGTACACCAGGCTGGCCTCCAACTCACAGAAAGCCTCTGCCTTTCTTTCCCCAGTTCTAGAACTAAAGGTGTATGCCACCATGCCCGGCTATAACTTTTATAACGGGTAAAATTTCAGTAAGCTGGGGCTGGAGAGATGGCTCAGTGGTTAAGAGCACCGTCTACTCTTCCAGAGGACCCGGGTTCGATTCCCAGCACCCACATGGCAGCTAACAACTGTCTGTAGTTCCAGTTTCAGGCAAACACCAAGGCAAATAAATAAATAATAAATAAAGTTTAAAAAAAAAAATTTCAGTAAGCTGTAAAAATGAAATATCACTAGTAAATGAGAAGGATCTCTCAAAATTTTTACATACACACATGAGTGAGTGAGGAAAAACTTCAGTAATACAAAAGGCTCTCAGGGTGTTTCTCATTTACACACATGAAGATGAAGCACATATACACGGTGCACATGCCAAGAGTGCACACGGATATATGCGAACATTCTTGTGGAAAGGGTTGGGACTATTTATTTCTGAAACAAGGATTCCAGGAGATGCTTAAAGAACTTTTTCTTAGCTCTAAGCAACCAGGTTTTACATTTCTGGTTTTAAAAGAGATTATACTCAGAGATGCTCAGTTACTTTGAATAGGTGTGACATTCCAGGCTGACGGGTATTCATACCTGTCGACAGCTGTGAATTAGCATTTCAAGCCCCTTCTAATGTAACTTATGAACTTGTTCAGATGAGGCTTCAGCACCTTGCAGAAAAGCAAACACTCAGTGCATACCGGGGGTAGAAACAGTCTTCTGCCAGGAAGCAGTAGCCCACCAGGAATGTGAGATCCCGCTGTGGAAAGACAATGCTCTCTACCTATCGGTGCAGAATCAAAATCACCATGCCAGAAATTAGAAATGTAAACTGCTTTTGAAGTTTAATTGGGTACTTACAGGGGTGATAAATATGCTGGGGAGAGAGACTTTAAGGGACACTGGTGAGTCCAGCACTTGTCTCCTATACCATCCCTTGGTTTTAGCTCATCCTTACAAGGTTGCAGCTAGAATGGGGTGGGGAGAAATTAAATTTGCCATATTTAAATAAATGCCAAGTTCAACCCAAAATGTCACAAAAGATGAAGGAAGAAGTGCCAGTGGTCTGAGACGCAACAAAGAACTGGAGTCTTAGCGTCTGGAAAACCCTGGGCAATACCCAAGAGGCTGAAAACAGACTTCTAATGCGCTGTTTCCACAAATACACAGAGAAAAAACACCTTACATTCTCATAGGAATGTAACCATTAAAAAAAAAAAAAAGAAAGAAAGAAAGCTCTTACGTATAAAAACTAAAGTGAAGGGCTGGAGGGATGGCTCAGCAGGTAAGAACTTGTGACCTGTGTTAGGGTCCCAGCACTCACAGTGAGTCGCCCATAGCCACAGTGACATCTTGTTCTGACATCTGAGCGCACACAGACATTCTCACTCTCTCCCTCTCTTTAATAAAAAAATAACCAAACCAAACAACCACACAGTGAAGGGATGGAGAAAGGGCTCAGCAGTTCAGAGCACTGGCTGCCTTTCCAGAGGACCCAGGTTCGATTCCATGTACCAACATGGTGGCTCACACATGTGAGCCTGTGGACATCAGGCAAACATACTGTGTACAGACATATATGCAGACAAAACACTCATACATATAAAATAAAAATAATCGTTAAAAAAGTAAAAGATTTGAAAAGAGAGAAAAGGCTGTTTCCTTGCATAAAACCATTTAAGCTACGAAAGAGAAAGGCCTCATCCATTTACAGAGAGGGGTGCTGAGCTGCTATAATCTGTACAGCCAGCACCAGGGCAGCAGGATGGCACACTGCTCTGCCCTCTGCTCCACCCTGCAGAATCCTGGGAGCACACCCTCTCCTTCCCCACGTCAGCTCTGCCTCCTTTGCATGCTGCTGATTTCCTACTGGGCATCTCTCCCACTCCTTTTACTTTTCCCCCCAGACTCTGGGCCTTGCACAGACTTGGAAGCATTTTTCCAGCTGAGCTGTATCCCCAAATCAGGCTCCTTGTCCTTAATTTTTCCAAAACCTTATTATGATTATTATGAGCATGGTAATCTGTCCCCAAGTATCAAGGTTAAAGTCTTCCAATTCGACTGGAGAGACTTCAGTGGAGAAACTGAATTAAGTAACACATGAATATACTCTTCCATTTATTTATTTATTTATTTATTTATTTATTTATTGGACTTTATGTCATGGCTTGAGTGTGTGGTTAGAAGACAGCCTGGGGAAAGAGGTCCTTCCTTCTACCAGGTTGGTGGCAAACACCTTTGCCCCCTGAGCAATCTTAAAAAACCAACATGAATATATTTAATGTTAAAGAATATAAAAGTGTGCTGAGAGATAACTCATCAGCAGCTAAGAGCACTTGATGCTCTTGCAGAAGACTTGGGTTCGGTTCCCGGCACCCACATCAAACAGCTCCAGTACTAGGGTTTCTGATACCCTCTTTTGGCCTCAGGAATATGTGCGCTTATGTGGTATACATAAAAACGTGCAAATAGATATATCCATGACTACAAATAAACAGAAATTGTATTAGGTTATTAAGGGCTGAAGTTGGCATAAGGAAACTAACTATAGAGGACATTGGATATTCTGAAGATAATAAGAGCTAGTACCATATAAGCTTTCCAACTGTCAGTCCTGCCTAGGTGAGCCCTGAAGGCCACTTCCCTGCTGCTTCCAATCCATGCTCTCTGCCGGGCATCGATGCTGAGGGCCTTTCTCCCCTCCTGTGGTTGGCCCTCCTATAAATGCTGCACTGTCTGGTGTGATTATCTAGAATTAGTAGACACCCACCTCAGAGCTTCAAGCCAGATTCAGATCCAGTACTCAAGTGCTTTGTGACGACTTCTGCCTCCCCCTACGTCTTCCTTCAGTTCCCTTGGCTCAAGGGCTAAGGGCCTAACATGCCAGGCTGCGCCAGTCAATGGTTTTTCTACATAGGCAGCCCTTTGAACCCGGGGTTCAGACCTGCTTTGCTTATTTCGTTTTGAGCCAAAGTTGGCCTTGAACTCCAAATCCTCTGGCTCCACTGCTCAGGTACTAGTGTGTGCTACCTCTCCAGCCTCAGGGCTGGTTCATGTCCTTAGTGTCTTGCACAGTAGACAGCACATAGCAGAGGCTGATAATGAATAAACAAAAAATGAAACCTAGTGAAGTGTCTCGGCGAAAGGCACAGGTAATGGGCACCTGTGAATCAGTACATGATGGGATAGACCCCATAGCTGTCTGACATAATGCAGAAGTGCAGTGATTCGACTTGAATGAGAACCCCAGGTTTCTATACCTCAAAGCAATTCAATCAATACCTACGGCAAGGGGGAATCCAGGCTTGTCACTTGCTTAGCTCTCTGGTCATTCTGATCTGTGGCCCAAGGAGGGAACTGCTGCTTCGTGCCTTTTCTGAGAACCAGCAGGATCTACTCCACATGTCCAGGAAGTTAACAACTCTGTGGCTTCAGGAAAACCCTGAAACTGACCAGATTCACTAGGCCCTTCCCTCAGGAGTAAACACTAAAGATTGCTGAGAGCCATTCTCAGAGAAGCTGAGCAGCTTGGAAGAGGCTCACACCAACTGAGGCCCATACTTCCTAACCCACAGAGCTGCCTGCAGGCTGTGCAGTGTGCCCCAGGTCCAGCTTTGGTAAGCTGTCACTCATGCTGGGGCGGGCTTTGAGGATGCAGCTGTCTTTGAGCCATTTCTGCTCCTGTAAATAGTAACCCTAATAAACCTCATGAGTTCAACCAAGTTGGATTTTGTTGTATTAGTAATTTGGTTCATTTTTGGGCTCCCTTTCTGGAATGAATAGATGCATGTACTGTGTCTCCCTGAAAAAAAAAATCTGTCTCACAACACATGTGTGTCCATAAATACACACACACACAGACACACACACACTCAAGCAAAACAAACAAACAAACAAATAAATGATGGGGTCGGGGTGATCCTGGTATACACCTTTAATCCTAGCACTGGGGAGGCAGAAGCAGGCCGATCTCTGTGAGTTCAAGGTCAGCCTGTTCTATAGAGTGAGTCTACAGGACAGCCAGGGTTACACAGAGAAACCCTGCCTTGATAAAACGATCAAACAAAAACCCACTTGATACAACTTTCAAGGATCACCTATCTCAGTAGATATTTATTCAAATCAAATTCCATGGTCTGGGGCTCCCTGAATTGATTTCTTTGCATTCAGGGCCTAGATGAGTACCAAAACCAGAAAACCATGCACAAGAACACTTAGTCTCCAGAGACCATGGTCGTCTCACAAATCCTCACGTGACACTGTAGCACTGCATTCAACCTTGGCACACTATTGCACAGCTAGAGCAATCAACAGTGTTAGAAATTCCTCTTTCTGCCCACTGTGTGGTACACGTCTGTAATAGCACTCGGGAGACACAGGCAGGAAGATCAGGAGCTCAAGGCTAGCTTGGTGACATATTAAATTCTAGATTGGCCTTCACTACATGATGCCTAAAGAAATAAAAACAAAAACAAGAAAAAAAAATTTCTTTCAGCTCATTCACTATCAATGTACTATCAAGATGATTCTAAGAACAAACAAGAAAACACACAGAGCAGAACAGGTGTCCACACTCATCCTGGATCACTTTTTATCAACTGGCTTATGCTCAGAAAAGCCTTCCAGTGTACAGCCGGAAATGCATGCTTGGCCTCTTCCTTCTTTCTTTCTTCTTCTTTCCCCTCTCTTTTCTTTCATTCTCCCTCCCTCCTCTCTTTCTCTCTTTTCTTCCTTCTTTCCTTCCCTCCTGAGACAGGAAACAGCTCTTGCTGTCCCTCACAGAGCTGTGTCTGCCACCGCCTTCCCTGTGGATATATATTATATATTTAATAAAACCTGAATATTGAGGAGACAGCACACAGTCAGATCCTAGGCAGACAGCTCAGGAAATTCTTAAACCTTGAATACAAAGATAAACAGCTGAGCCAGTCACACACACCTTTGATCCCAGCACAGGGACTGGCGTGGCGACCAACACCCTTGATCCCATAACTCCAGAGACAGAACTTCTTCTGTTTCTGTGAGTTCAAGGCTACACATCTTTAATCCTAATCTGGATGGGATAGGGTATATAAAGAGTCATAAAAACCAGGCAGACACAAAAGCGACTGGGAGAAGCATATTTGGCTCTGAGTCTCACTCATAATACTACACTTCCCAGTGCTGAGATTAAAGGCATGTACCACCACCACTTAACAGCATTTCCTACTACACATACAAAACAAGACTAGAATCAAACTGTCCCTCATACTTGTGTCAAGACCTGAAAGGATACTAAGAACCCTCCCAAAGCTGTCTCCTTCTGTTGCTACTGTTAGTATTCCCTACTGGACTCCGAGGAACCAAGAAACTCTAATTGAGTCTATCAGTTATCCTTGTTGCTGGGAACTGGAAGGTAGGACCCTTCGCCTGAAGCATCTTGGGATCCTCCCCTGCAGCAGAGCATCGCTGAAGAGACTCGGCAGAAATGTGATGAGTGGATGACAGACGACTATGTCACAGAAACCCAGATGTAATAAATAATCGCTCATTTGGAATCTGCACCTGTGTGAGAGCATGCTGCACACCTGCCTGGCCAGTCCCTCCTGTTCTCAGCCCATCAAAGGGGCAGCCGCTTCATTCCTGCCCGTGACCTTCTCCCATTCTTCACAAGGAATGGCCTGTGATAGTCCCCAACACAAGCCTCTCAACATTTAATCGTGGGACCAAACACACTTGCTCTTTAAAGTCGGCCTGGTAAAAATTCTATTTAATTTTGTCTTACTGAACAATTTTGTAAAAGGAAAATAGGATATTAAAGCCATCTGGCCACATTAATTAATGGGGTGGGGTGGGGGTAGTATCAGGTTTATCTGTGAAAGTGAGACTGGTACCCATCCTCCTACTGTCTAATGCCTCCTGGCTCATGGCATCCCTGAGTTTTCAGGAAGTCTACTACAGTCCCCAAACTCATTTTGATTGGAGGAGCTCTGCTCTATTTGGCCTCTGTATACTGAATGCATGTCTGCTTCAGATCCATGACATCCATGAAATGACTTTTAAATTGAAATGGTAAAGGATTATCTTTTGGTGGTGTGATATGAAAACCACCAGAGCTCAAGGTTTATGCCTCTTCCTAAAAAACCAGAGGAGCCTGGAGTGCTGGGTCCACACTGATGCCTGTGAATAGTCCCACGGTGGGAGGAAGCCTCTGGGCTAGATGTCTGCATTCCCCTTTGCCTAGCCACCCCAGTGAATGCAGGGCAGTGTGGGGAATATAGGGAGTGTGGCTCTCGGCCCATAGAGCCTTATAGTCACTTGTTTTATATAAACTAATGAGTTAGGTGCTCCAGTGTAATCCCAGAACTAGGGACACCAGCCTGGGCCACAGAGTAAGAACCTATCTCAGAAAGACACAGCAGGATACAAGAATCCTTCAATGGAGTCCAAGGTAGATCTGGTGTCAGAAGTCTGGGGAGTGTGAGCAAATACTGAAGAGGAGGAGCCAGTGAGGTTGGGGTGAGTAGAAATACATGGTTTGGTTAGAGCAGAAGGTTCCCATAGGAATACAAGAACAAAGGGACAGATGTGATAAAGTCGATCTGGAAAGTCAATCCAGAGCCTAGGGCTTCCGGTATGTGATCTAGAGGCAGCATGGAGCACGGGAAGTGGGCTGCTAATCTCGTCTTCAGGTGATCATGTGGGAGGCTGTATATAAGATGCAAAGAGAAAGATGAGTCTGAGGACCCACTCAGGAAGACATAGCATCCAACCCACACGAGGATGACGGGGATGCAAAGGGAAGAAAAGCTCGATGGAAAGAAACATCAACTGGAAGAAAGATGGTACCCAACCCAAACACTGCAGCAGGCTGGCTTTCTGTTTGTTTGCAAGTATGTGTGGTGTTTGTTTATGATAGCTAGGTGACAGGCTGCAGATGAAAGATTCGGTTTGTGCTTGCTGAGCGGCAGGAAATGACAAAATGATCTGGAGACTGATGGGCAGATAAAAGGTGCACTGAGTGGCAAGGACAGCTGAAGACAGGGAAGAGGGGATTTGTGAGCAACAAGTGCAGATGCCTAAGGATGTCATGGACCATAAAACCCAGAAAGCTTGTGCTCTGGTTAGATGTGGTTAGTGGAGTGATGGGGTGTGGTTTGGTCATCTAACTTGTGAAAGGCCCCCTGATATTTAATCCCCAACTCCAGAGCAGGGTGGTGGCATGTTAGAGAAGGAAGATGGGGAAGGAGGGTAGAGATGCAATCCCTCAAACAGCACTGCCGCCCTGAGTGCCCAACAACTCTGAGTTTTTACTGAGCCCTGGAATAATGGGTGGGACTCAGTTTACCTAGGGGCAGTGAAATCAGATAATAAGGGTTATAGTTATTTTTCTGCTGCTAGGTACCAAACAGTCATTGTGGAGCCATAAATCCTCCTTCCTCTCTCATATATATGTATATATATATGAATATATATGTATATGTGTCATACACACACATATTATTCATGCCTCTCAAAACTTCTTTTGTAAAGAGTCCAAAAGTAAAAGATGCCAAAATAACCCCAGGCCTTGATTTATCATTTCACAACTGGTTCCTGAGCACTCCCTTCCACACACACACATGCCCTTTCCACTTTTCCAGAACTTTGCTATAAATTCTGCCGTCAGATCTGGAGTGGCAGGCATTGTGTAATGGCTGTCACAGTGGCAGGGGAAGGTGACGTACAGATCCCAGTGGGAAGGGAGACACTTCACCCTGGCAAGGGCTGCCAGGGATGCTCAGTCTGGCCCGGCTGTTCTACACACCCAACTCCTTCCTCCTGCCTGGCCCTCTCCTCCAGAAGAACACACCTCCCTTCTGCTACTGCTTCACCTGGTGCAGCTTGATTTGGGTTCTTTTATAAAAGCATCAGGCTGAGTTTAGTATTAGAACCAGGTGCGGTGGCTCATGCTTACAGTTTCAGCTTATAGGAGGCCAAGGCAGGGAAATTCCTGGGCTAAACAATCAAAGTGTGTGGAAATGAGGAAGAGGAGGAAGAGGAGGGAGAAAGGGAAGGAAAGACTAAGGGAGAGAGACTATATATACTGAAGACAGTCTCTTTTACACCAGGGCTGTCATCAAACTCAACAAGATAACCCTGAAATTCTTCTTTTTTGTGTGTGTGTTAGAGGCATTTTATTTGGATAACTAAATAATATTAGATGTTCAGAAGCAGTCAGTGTACAATGGAAGAGATCAAACCAGTTATTTTATCATCTATTTCTTCTTCACAACTACCCAAA
The DNA here is from genome assembly GCA_004025045.1 of Sigmodon hispidus. Classification (NCBI taxonomy): domain Eukaryota; kingdom Metazoa; phylum Chordata; class Mammalia; order Rodentia; family Cricetidae; genus Sigmodon; species Sigmodon hispidus. The sequence continues at coordinate 255,136 of PVIH01000241.1, forward strand.
GAGGAAAAAACTTTCTGCTTTAAAGGAAAAGTCAGAAAAATAGGCCAATATATATTTTTTTCTCCATAACATAAACAGCTACAAGAAATTTAAGTGTAAAATGGAAATTGTACATTGGCTCGTTCATTGGAGACAGCAGGCTATGGCACTGTATGAGCATAACCCTCCTGCCTGCACCTCACCCACTCAGCTATTTTTCACTCACAGGAATATCGAGCAGTTGTTCTAAGCACTGGAGCTAATTCATAGTCCCCAATATTTTCTGCCCTTTGCCCAGGCAGAGAGTAACTCTGAAGGCTGATGCTCTTCTCTGCTTGTTTAGTCCATAAACTATATGATATCTAGGGCAAACATCCGATGTTCAGGCCTTAACTTCAGGAGTTGAGGAATAAATGGAATCCGAATTCTCTGATGCAATTTCTTCCAGCTCCTCTTCCGTTGTTTCTGGAAAACCAATCTTTGGCTTTGCCAGTTCACTACTGTCTTCTTCAGGAAGCACGCATTTCCAAAGGCCATAAGTTTTTCCTACCACAGTCTGCCACAATCTCAATGTCCCATCTTCAGAACCACTGGCATAGACTTCACCATCAGGACTAAATCTCACACAATGAATGGGACCAAAGTGACCTTTGTAGGATTCTAATTCTTCTCCACTATTATAATCATACTTATACAGTTTAAAGTCTTCTCCACCTGCAACAAGAAATTCCTTCTCAGGATGAAGAGATGCAGAATTGATGGTTGCAGGAGCTTCAAAGGATTTAATTGGCTCCAGACTAAGTGCACTATGGAAAGCAGTGGTCCGCCTATATGTAAGGACCAGGACCTCTCCCTCAGGGATGTATTCCATGCTGCTCACAGACATGTTGAAAGTCACAGACTATCCTACAGAGTAAATTTCAGGACAGCCAGGGATACACAGAGAAACCATGTCTTGACAAAAACCACCACCACCACCAACACTCCCCCCCCAAAAAAAAACCCCTAGATACTGAAGAATGAGAGCTTTACGATACAAAGGCCCAAGGAGATGTCTGTCAACGAGTACAGAGTCCCAGTGGCTGAGGAGGAGGAAGAAATTCTGATGTTCTCTTGTGTAGCAAAGTGACTATAGTTAGCAGTGATACATTGTGTACTTCAAATAGCTATCCTTTTAGTAATTTGAAACAGACACTTATATTTTAAACTCTGTGGCAATCTTAAAAATGTACCTTTTGCCTATCTGAAGTTTTTGTTAAGCAAGGCCATTTCCCCATTCTCACCCTAGGCCTCTAATAAGCACAAGTCAACTGTCCAGTCTGTTAAGTTTATCTCTTCCAAGTCTCCTTGCTAAGTCCTGTGACCACGCTGTAGCAGCCATGACAGTACAGCTGTGTCTTCAGCATAGCAGTGGGTGGGCGGGGCTGCTGGGGTCCGTCTGCTTCTTTGAGGAAGCCCCCTACTTCCCAGCATGTGTAACAGCACACGATCCCACCAGTGTACAAAAGATTCTTTTCCTCTTATCTCTGCCCACATTTTACTATTATTTCGAGGGACAAATGTCTTAGGTTTCTGCTTCAGATCCAGTCCTTTATGATTCTTTTTTACACTTAGGTTGAGGCCTGAAATAGTCTAGAAACATATCACTCGTGGCCCCTTGGTTTGAAGACAAGAGAAGTAGTTTACACAGAGAAGCAGATTCTACACGGGAACATAGACAGGGGTATTCCAGAAGACCTCTCTGGCCCAGCCCTTCCCTGCACGCAAACATTCTACCACTCTCAGTCTCCTTTCTTTCACCTTGGTCTCCTTGTCTGGCCCCATGTCTGCCCTTGACTCCTGTGGATTATCACAAGAACACACAGCAGTCTGTCTGTCCATCCCATTTAATTTCAATCCTTAACACTGGTGTGTCATGGAAAATTAAGAACTTTTAAGAGGAAGCACAGAAAGAAAATGTTTAGAAAGCAAGACCACAAATCCCCAGCCTTGGCCACATCTGGTCATCGTTCTTGGCAAAACTGAAAAGTGATTGAACGCTCAATGGGGGGCCTTCTGCATTTGCATCCAAATACAGCATTTGGAGAAAAAGAAAACAAACGGAGAAACCGGGAGTCCAGGAAATGAACAGACCTCATAGAGCAGTGGTTCTCAACCTTCCTAATGCTGAGACCCTTAACAGAGTTCTTCGTGTTGTGCTGACCCTCAACCATAAAGTTACTTTTGTTGCTACTTCATTACTGTAATTTTGCTACTGTTATGAATAAATATCTGTGTTGTTCAATGGTCTTAGCTGTCCCCTAAGAAAGGGTCATTTGATCCCACCCCAAGATGACAGGAGCCCCACATTGAGAACCACTGTCCTAGAGCCTTTCACCTGCTGACAGAAGACATCAACATCCCTAGGAAGGCCAAAAGGTGTCAGAGACAATGTGTTACCTTGACTGGCTTATGACAATTTATAGAGGGGCATATTTAGAGGAAAGGTCCCCTTGCTAGCTGCTTTGAAGCTAGATGTGACCTCAACACTAAGACCTCACTGGCAGAAGCTCCCCATCACCCCTCTGCTCCTTTCATAGCCCACCAGCAGCCTAAGAGACACATTTTTGTGTTTCCGGGCTGCTTGTCCTGCTTGGTACCATGGAGCCCAGAAGAATAACTGTTTAGAATAATTACTCCTTGTTTTTGAAGATCAGTTATGGACAGATGGGAGAGCTCTGGTTTTTGAATTGTGACAAAATGCATGTAACAGAAGTTACCACCTAAGAGTTTGAATCCATTAGTAGCAAGTAGATTCACAAAGTTTACAATGGTAACTACTGTTTTAGAGCCTTTCATTACCCCCTAAAGGAACCTCATACTCACTGGCAGCCTCTCTCTAAGCACCTCACTCCTCAGCCCCTGGTAATTGCCACTCTGCTCTCTGTGCCAACAGACTGTCCTATTGCAGACATTTTCTAAAAAGGAAGTTGTTCAGTATGTAGAGTTTTTTGTTTTGGTGTGTCTGTGTTTTCTTTTACTTCTCAGGGTTCATCTGTCTCATAGGATTTACCACTACTTCAGTCCTTTTTATGGTTGAATAGTATTCCAATGTATGACATGCTAAAGCTCTTGTGAAAAGAATGTTTGCGGCTGGATAGTAAGGGGCTGCAGGCTGTCGTGAAGAACACGTTCACTGTGACAGATGATGCTTCTATTAATGTCCCTAGATATTTTACTATAAATAAGGGATTCAAATCCAAGTGCAGTCGAGCCATTCCGTTTACGGTACACTTTCTATCCCTAATCAGACTTCATCTTTCTGGCTGACAAGTCTTTTTAGGTTTAAACCTTCAGAAAGCTTTCGTATGTATTATTGGTGGTCAAGGAAATCCAATCAAGTTATTTTATGCCAGATTTTTAGAATCACAATTTCCGGGGACCAATCTCTGCAAACTTGATCTGGAAGAAGCTGAGCATTGGAAGTTTCCCACCTATGATGTTCAGGTTCAAGGCTAGCAAGAGCTGCAGCTAGAAGCACTCTGCAAGCATAGCTCTTAGGCTAGATGTGATGGTGCACACTTTTAATGCCATGCTGGGAAGGTGGAGGCAGGTGGATCTCTGTGAGTTTACAGCCAACCTGATCTACACAGTGAAACCTTGAATCAAAAAGAAAAAGTTTTCCGCTGCTTTGTTACTTATTTATATGTGTGTATGCAGGGAGGGTCCAAGCCATGAATGCCACAGTCCACATATAAAAACCGAAAGACAATCTGTGGGAGTTGAGTTTCTCATTCTATCTCTCTGGGGCCCTAGAGGTGGAACTAAGGTCATCAGGCTAGGACTTTAGTTGTGGTCTCACTGCCCATGGTTACTGTCTTTCAAACACTTCAGGGAAGAGCCCACAAAGATACAAGTGAGGGTTGCTTTCCTCCAACTGAGGCCTGGTGATCACTGTGTACAAAGCACTTAGCATATTTGCTTTGCCTCGCTCTCAGCAAAAACATGCCTGTGGTTGAAGACCAGATGGGAAAGAGTTTATCAGTGCCACATCTAAGAGTGTCACTAGAATGTCTTTCTGTATGCTGGGAAGAAAGGACTGTTTGGGCTCATGACAGGCATTGTAGAAGTAGGCAGAGGAGGAATTGGATCATAGGTAGGAGAAGGAGGAGGGATTTAAGACAGACACATCCAGCTACCCAAGATTCAACATGTAAGGTAACACAGGTGAGCCACGGGCCATGTGGCAGGACAGAAGGATGGAAATGGGTTAAATTAAGATGAAAGAGTTAGCTAGCAATATGCCTGAGATATAGGCCAAACAACATGGAATTAATATAAGCCATTTTGGGGGAGGGAAAAGTGGCTGTAGGCAGGTCTGAACCATTGGGAAGTCTGGGCCAGAAACCTCATGTTATAGCCCTTTGCCTAGGGAAGAATTAAGACACTAATCTATAGGAAATTTCATTGTCTATGTGTACAGGTTTTCTTTCCCAACTCTGTCTTAAAAGATTACAAACCTACAGAAAGACACTATAATATAGGATATCTTAGGCAAATTGATAAATAATAATGGTATTTAATAGTTAATGATGAACACTCATTTTCTGTGCCTGTGAAGTATGCCTAAACTTTGGGAAGCAAGATGCAAACATGACACCTCTGGCAACACACTGTTCTAGTTGGCTTTCTGTCGTCGCTGTAAACACTGGGACCCAAAGCAACTTAGGGGAGGAGAGAATTTACTTCAGCTTACATTCCCAGGTCATTGTCTAGCAGGGCAGGAGCTCAGGCAGAAACCATGGAGGGATGCTGCTAGCTGGCTCATTCACTGGATCATGTTCAACAAGCTTTCTTATGCAGTCCACCTGCCTAGGGCTGGTGCTGCCCACAGTGGACTGCCCCCCCCCATCAATTAACAATCAAGTCAACCTCCCACAGACATGGCCACAAGCTGATCTGATTCAGGTGACTCTAGGTGGTGTCAATTGACAATCAGGGCACATACCTAAAGGGCCCCATAATCACAGGACCTTTGTCCTACCCAGAAATGTCTTTAGAGTCAAAACTTTCAACACTGATACCTTACCTGACACACAGTCCACATCTAAAAGTTCTTCACTTGCCCATTACTGTCCTATTAGTTGGGTATCTTTACTTACTTGCCATCGTTCATGATACATCATTATTATTTGAGAGCCTGAGTTTCAGACCCACGCGTGGTACATGCCAGGTGCGTGCTCCCTCACTGAGCTCCATACCCAGGACTTCTTCGAAACAGAGAAGGCCCTTAAACTCCTGCCTTTGCTTCCCAGTATGTGTATGTCTTTTTTTTTTTTAAAAAAAAAACATATTTAGCTTTATTTATGTGCATTGATGTGAAGGTGTCAGATCTCTGGAACTGGAACTACAGACAGTTATTAGCTGCCATGTGGATGCTGGGAATCAAACTCAGGTCCTCCGGAAGAACAGTCAGTGCTCTTAACCGCTGAGCCATCTCTCCAGCCCCTATGTGTATGTCTTAAAAACCCAGGATCCAGTGAGTCATGAACACACAGAACATCTATACTTTCATCCACAACCATCCTCTGTCTCCTTTTTTACTGTGACACACAGTTTCCATGTCTCACAGACTGTCCCTCAGTTTGAACTGATCTTGTGGAATTTCTTTATTGATATTTTTGGCATTAAAAAAAAAAATCAGAACATGATGTGTCGATTTCCACCGTATTCAGTTTGTATACCTGGCTGCCAGTTCTACCTATTGGTAATGCTCTTAACTCTGCCTAGGTATTTCTCTTTCTTTCTTTCTTTCTTTCTTCCTTCCTTCCTCCCTCCCTTCCTTCTGTGAAGTGATGACTCTGAAGCTGAGCATCCCATATCCCACAACCACTTACTTGCAAATTTACTCTGTCTATCCTTCCTTTCCATCTTTTGAGATGGGGGTCTTGCTATTTTGTTCAGGCTGCTTTCAAACTCCTAGGCTCATATACCCCTCCTAGCTCAGCCTATTGAGTAACCAGGGTTATAGTTACATGTGACTGTATCTGGTAAAAGGTGATTTAAAAAATATATAAGTATATATGTTATATATTATATATACACATATTATTTTAAATTATATGTGTGGGTACATGCAAGTGAGTGCAGGTATCTATGGTAGCTAAAGGCACCAGATAACTCTGGGGCAGTAGTCACAGGTGGTTGTGAGCTGCCTTGGGGTGGGGGGTGCTAGGGGAAGTGAACTTAGGTCCTCTGTAAGGGCAGTATGTGCTAAGCCATATCTTCAGTCCAAAAGGTGATTTTTAAAAACATCATTCTATTGAATTTCTTAGCTGACAGGAAGTTTCTCCCTGTCTCCAGGCCAATTAATTGTTCCTCTGGGGAGAGGTGAAATTTTGGATGCATTTTTTCAAAAGTTAATATAAATAGAATATACATAATCCACAGGTCTGGTGGATTTAACTCTGGGCCTCAGACATGCCACTGAGCTGTATCCCAAGCATCAATCCCTTTCTCCCACCAAATGCCCCAAATCAGACCAAAGGGCTTTTGTGGTCCCTAGTTTGAATTACTTGATTTCCTGGAGTTACTAACCTTGCAGTTCTTTGGACTCCCTCTTACTAACTCTTATATCCTCCAGCAGTTTTTAGTGAAGTGTTTCCTGCAGGAAAACTTACCCTTCTATTTCCCCCTCTGGCTGATCTTGAATCCCTGATCTCCCTGCCTTTACCTCCTGAGTGGCAGGAGCCACTGTGCCTAGATCTGCCAGCTCTGCTTCTGTGTGGCTCTTCTGCAGTCTTCCACTGTGATTATCTTGGAGTTCTGTTTCTTTCTTGGGTTTCCTGGTACCCCAGGTCTTTCCAAGGTTACTTCCTTAGACAGAGATGCTCCCAACCCTACCAAGGAAGCCTAGAGGGAGTCGGGTCCTTCCATGGGGCTCAAGGGTTTTGATGCTGCTATTTTGTATGAGGGCTTCACGATAGTGCCCACAACAGCCTTAAATCTTTTGTGTGTGTGTGTGTGTGTGTGTGTGTGTGTGTGTGTGTGTACACTCACATGGGACACAGTGCACATATATAGGTCAGAAGACAACTTGTGGGAGCTAGTTCTCTTCATCCATTATGTGGGTCCTGGGGATCAAACAAAGGACGTCAGGCGTGGTGGCAGACACTTTCACCCACTGATCCATGGACTCAAATCTTGATTCTGGAATTAAGGGTGTTTATTATTGTACCAGGGCCAAGAATCTTTTAACACGACCTACCCCTACCCCACTCCCATTTCTTAAAGTAGACACTAAGTAAACTCTCCCAATATGGTTATTCCTGTCCTTAGTTCTAAAGAAATTTCTTACATTTGTCCTTGGACAAGGTCCTTTGCTTGTGAGATTCTTATTACTTGGATCTATAGTTTTGTATATCTTCTTTTTCTTCTAATTTTATTTTTTGGACCATTTCTTCAGGTTTACTTCCTAATCTTTGAAATTGTAGGAAGCAAATTGCAGGGACTGAGTGGTTTTCACTATCTACTCACTACTATTCGTTCATTGTTCCCCCCCATAGACTACTTCACAAAGAGAAAGATAGGAAATAATGGATGTGTGTAAGCCAATCCAATTATAAGACACTAAGTTCAACACTTGTGCCTAGCTGAACCTGCAGTTATTTAAAGTTTAGGTGGCAGGTCCATTTGCCACCAGTAGAAATGGTGTCAGTTCCTCCATTATTAGGTCAGGGTGACAATACTGCTTGTTCTGTTAGAGACTGTCTAACCTTGAGGGTTTTTAAAATTTAATAAGTGCTTCACATGACTTGACCAAGGGTCCTTTAGACTATGACATGGAGTCCTTTTCTAGTGTTCAATAGTTCCATGAAGGAGCTAGTAACTACAAAAGAAATATCAAAGACCAGCAAACAGATGGAGTTCCATGGAAAATATACAGACCCATTTCCTCACATAAGATGTCTATGTGTCAGGTATTGCCTTCTGTTTCCCTGCCCAGCACCTGCCCTTCACTCTGCTCTTTTACGCTGGGGCTCCCCTCACACCTGGCTTTCCCCTAATGTAAGGTTCTGGTAGGAGTTCAGAGCACAAGAGGATGAGGCTGTCCTGCAATTCTCTCCTTCTATCAAGCGGCCCCTGCAAGCTGTCTATAGTCCCCAGGAGTCCAGCTACAGAGGCAAGGGAGTAGCTGCCTGCCTCTGCATGGTCTAGGAGCCAGCCCACTGTAAGGATTCCCAGCACTTAGCAGCCACTTGGTAAACCCAACATGGCCAGCAGAACCATGCTGGGTGGGGGGGCACGCCCCTAGGCGTGGCTACAGAAATCTGTGCCCACCTGTTCTCTTAAAAGGAGCCACCCCGTGAAAATCTGTCTTCTTTTTCTCTTCTACATCTCTGTGTAGGCATTTGTGCTACCCAGTACAGCTCAGATGAAAAGAGATGCTGGCAATCAGGAGCCCAGGCATACTGAGCACTGCAGCTCCAATGGAAAAGTATTCAGGCAGTTGGGAGCCAATGAATACACCTAGGAAAGCCTAGGCAGCAGCTCACAGCCCTGCTTCAGAGAAAGGCTTCTGCAGTATTAACAGCTCTGCTCCAGCAAGGGAAGGTCTCCCTGACAAAGTTGCTACAGTGGCCAGCTGCTCAGCTGCTCCCTGCTCAGGGAATGTAACAACTCAGCCCAGCCAGGGAAGGTTCTCTAGGCAGTGAGAGTGTTAAAAGCTTTGCTCCATTAGCTGATCTCCCACCCACCAGGCTCTGCTAGTGAAAGATCTTCACCCAAACATTATTCAAGAGATTTATTGGGAGGTAAGGGTCCAGGAGAGGGTGGCTGCCTCAGCCCAGGGTGGGCTGTGGGTCAGGACTATATTGGGCTTCTTGTGAGGCACAGATTTCTATGGAGACTTCCAGGGTGGGGATTGGTCAGATCTTTTCCTTTATACCCTGATTTGGCTTTTAGTTTCAGGGCCAAAGTTCCTTTCACTGGCTCTTTTGGGCTTTAATTTCAGGGCCAGGGCACATTTCTTTTTGGTTCTGGGTTCAGGGATAAATGTATTTCACTGGCTCAGGTCTTAGATCCAGAGTGTGTTTCTTTCACTAGCTCTGGGTTCAGGGCTAGGGTAGGTTTCTCTCACTGGCTTTGGTCTCAGAGCCAGGGTGGGTTTCTTTGGCTGGCCACTTTTCCCTACACTCTGCCCTTGTATCTGCTTGGCAACTCCTCTGAATAAACTCTAGTGTGGTATCTGGTAGTGTGTGTCTCATTTCACGAGTGAAACCAACACCCATCCTAGGAGGCTGAAGTATTGAACAGCCATCCCAGGAGGGACCTTCCTTCAAGATGGCAGCTGCTTCACACAGTGAACTGTTTCGGGGGAACTTTACCTTTCCCCTCTATTCTCTCAGTTTGGTAAGTTCTCTGTAGCAAGTCTCCTCTGGGTGGAATACCTCATTTAGTTACCCTTTTTCTTTAACTTGTTCCTATGCTGCCAGGGTTTAAAAACCAAAATAAAACCCTTAAGTCTTTCCGGTGCATGCATTCATTATTAAAAGGAACAAAGGACAGACTACCTCCTCTATGGTTTGCATTGCAAACTTACAGAAGGGTTTTAATGGTTTTGTTACTAATGTAACAGAGAGGCCACTACTCAATATAAATATAAACAATAATGTTTCCAGCATAAGTAGCTACAGGCACAACAGGCCTCTAGGATTTGACCAATACCTAAAGGGTGGGAAGACTGTCAGATCCAGAGGAACAGGAAGTCTCTTGTGAGACTTTGTCTTCTAGAATTGCCAGGGATGCTACAGCCATGAAGGCATCTCACCAACATGGCTAAGCAGGATCTAAACAAGGACGACACTAACAGACAGGCCAACACGGAGAGGGATCTCATGAGTCCTCAACCCTAGACAAAGAACAATGGGCAACAACCCCCAACAAATGCGGATGCTCTGAGATGGAGAAATAGTCTCCCTCAGGGAAAAGCCCTCAAATTGGCCATCCAATACCGACTGATCAGCCCTGGGATAACACACATACATATAATATACATATAAATGTAACAGCATACAGGTTGTATATACATATTTAGAAATATATATATATGCAACAACAATTTAAAACATAGAGGCCATAAATTTGAGAGAGAGCAGGGAGCGGTGGGTGTTCATGGCAGAAAAGAATGGAGGAAAACAATGTAATTATGTTTTAAATTTCAAGACATTTTTTAAAAGTTTTAAAAGGAAAATAATTTTTACACCTTTAGGATTATCAAAAACAAAACTATCTCTATGATAAAATGCAATTGAGCTGGCTGTTTAAGTCATTAATTTTGCAGAATTGTTTAGCCATGCCATATCATTAGGTGTCAACTCACTGTCCAGAACAGAGTTTAAAATGTATAGTGGAGAGATAGGCATAATGCCCAACCCTAGAGGGACTGAGGCAGGAAGATCTCAAATTCAAGACTGTCTTGTGCTACATAGCAAGACTTTCTTTAAAACACACACATACACACTGTCTAACCTTGAGGATTTAAAAAATGTATAAGTGCTTTGCATGATTTGACAAATGACATGAAATTCTTTTCTAGTGGTCAACAGGACCATGAAGAAACACATACATAGCACGCATGCACGTACACACATACATGTGCACACACTCACATGTGTATGCACACACACAGGATACAGACACATATTTTTCAAAAGTAAGCTACAGAGTGTATCATAAAAATATTATACAATAATGCTTTTCAAATGTACTTTTGGGGACTATTCTTGTATTGTTACATCCTATAACGTAATTCCAGATGGTTCCACACTCTGCAATGCATCAGGGAGAGAAATCGGATGGCTGGGACAGACCAAAAAAAAAAAACAAAAACAAAAAACCAGGGGATGGTAGTGTTTTATAGGTGCTGGCTACAAGTGGGACGGAACTCAGGTGTGAGGCCTCTCAGACATGTAATCTTGACTGAGGTGATGAGCAGAGAAAAGTAGTGAGGACAGAACAGAGAGAAAACAGGAAATGAGTGTGGGGACTGGAGAGAGAGAAGAAAGGGGAACACAGAGAATCAAGGGAAGAGCCTGCCCACAGAGCCAGAGATGTGATCTTGGAATGGCTGAGTCTGGCTCCATCTGGTTGGTCTATGTGGTCTATGTGCTCACCAAACTGGCTCCCTCAGGGTTGGCAGTGATCCAGAGCTGTTGGCTCAAGAGAAACCTGGCTAGGCTTGTGTCCAGCATCCTCCTCAGGCTCCTGACTTTGAACATGAACATAGAGAAAATGAGGCATTACCTTCTGTGGAAGTCATAACCCTCAAATAAACACACTGGTTCTGGGAAGGAGAGCTGGACGGATAGCTTCAAATCCCTGAGCGGAAATTCACTGAAGACCCCTTATTTCCTTTTGTCTCTAGGAGCTGGACAGCTTTCTCACTGGTAGCAAAGCCAAAGATGTGATCAGGCTTTTTTGATATGAATGTTAGAAACAGAATTTGAAAAACTACTGGGTTCATTTTGAGTGATACCCCTGGTAAAATCAGTAATTGTTCCTCTCCACTTTTCAGATATCCCTGCCCCCCCCACTCACCACCACACCTACATTTAATTAGCTGACTGCCAAAATCAAGTGACATTCAGCTTGCTGAGGATCAGGGGAAGAGCTCCTCCCTACAGTTGGTTCTTCTCGTCTCTGGTATAATATTGCATCATGGGCAGTTTCCACTTTCCAAAATGTTTACAAATATTTTCTTTTACTATTTACAGCCCCAGAGCACCTCCCCTCACTTTTATTTTCCTCATGAAAAAGTTTGTTAGACTATCAAGATGCTTGGTGTGCAGAGGCACTTGATTTGCCATCCTGGGTCCTGAGTGCAGTCCCTAAAACTCATAATGGAAAAAAGAAAACTGATTCCTAAAAGTTGTCTTCTGACATTTATTGTATACCATAGTGCCTGCTTGTTCACACTTGTAAGTACATAACACATACATGCACGTGCATAAGTGTGTGAGAACACACAGACACACACACAGAGACACACACAGACACAGACACACACATATACACACACACAATCTTAGTTGCCTGGCAGAACTTGGGGGTAAGACCCTATTGCTGTAGAAATTATACACTTCAGTTACAGGATTTGGAAAAACCAGTCAGGTACTGACCTGAAAACCTTCTCCCTGGTGGCTAGCTTTTATAGCATCAGAAGGTGCTATGCAAATTGCCAAGGGAGAAAAGTTACCAACAGCCCTAGCTAGCTGTAAAGCACAAAAACCACAACTACTAGACCTAATAAAGTATCTCCAACAGTGTAATAGTAGCACCAATATTTTGGGGGTAACCAACAGCTGATTGGAGTTAAGGCTTGCCTCAGTTGGAAGCAACTCATGTTTGGTATGTAAACCTAGCCAAGAATCTAGAACTGGAGAGGTCATAACCCTAGAGGGGAGCATACTACTGCCAATTTGCTAAACTGATATTGTTTCAACCTGCCTTCTGATTCTTATTCCCACAGATAAATCAGCTATTGTCCCTAATCATAGAAGCTTCTTTTTATAGCCAATGGGGGCTCTTACAGAGACTCTAGTGCTAGGACTAAAGGTGGGTGCCACCACCAACAGGCTCTGTTTGGCCTTGAACTCACAGAGATCCATAGGATCTCTGTCTCCTTAGTGCTGGGATTAAAGGCATAGGTCACCACTCCCTGACCTTCAACGCTTGGCTCTGTAGGGAACTCTGTCCTCTGATATTCTAGACTACTTTTATTAAATATATAATATATCACCACACACAAGTGATCAAAGTGCAGAAAAACAGAGAATGTAGAATGTCTATACCCAATGAAACATCTCTGACACAATCTCTATACCCATAGCTCAACGAACATTGCAAAAGGTAGAAACATTGCATTCATAAACACTCAGCAATGTGGTTGCTGGTGCAAGACCACACCAGTCAATATTCCTGCATGGATGAGGGAAAGACTCACATGGCCTTATACCTAGCTGAAGAACTGTAGTCAGTCACAGCACGAGAACAAGCCCACTGAGGTTGTCCAAATTGCTGTAGAATAATCCTTCTGTATACTATGAATATGCATTACTCTCATTGATTAATAAAGAACTGACTGACCTGTAAATAAGTAGAACGAGATTAGATGGGAGAGCCAGACTAAAAGGATGCTAAAAAGGAGGGCAGAGTCTAGATGAGAGAGCAGATAAACAGAGAAACAAGATTGACATGCCATACATACTGAGAAAAGGTACCAAGCCACATGGCAAAACACAGATAAAAATATGGGTTAATTAAAAATGTAAGTTAGCTAGTAACAAGCCTGAGCTACTGGCCGAGCATTTATAACTCATATTCAGCCTCTGTGTGGTTACTTGGGAGTGGCTTGCAGGACAGAAACTTCTCTCAACACAAAGCCCAAGTATTTAGCCAACATCCAAGTACATACAGACAGCACTAATTGGACTTAGTAGGTTTCACTGACATTATAAAACAATAATAATCAGAGTTAGAGAACATGAATTTGAGGGGCATAAGAGGGGTTGAATATGAAAAAGGATGGGTGGATATGATAAAAATATATTGTATAAACTTAAAAAATGTAAAATTGCCAAAGACCTGCTATTTGTTCACCTTACAGCAAAAAGGCAATTTCAGAAGGAGAGAGAAAAATATTTAAATTTAAGTCCATAGTGATTATTAAGCTTATTAGAGTCACCATAAGCTACCAAAAAAAAAAATGCAAGACATAGCCTTAAAAACTAGTGTATAAGAAGAGCCATGAGAGATAGTCTGAATCCACCTTACAACAGATGAGTAGAACAAGATTTGAAGGAGTCAGGGAGGAGGAAGAGGAGGAGGAGGGAGGGAGGGAGGGAGAGAGAGAGAGAGAGAGAGAGAGAGAGAGAGAGAGAAACAATTAGTTTTGAAAGAACTAAATTTAAGGTAAGAAACAGAGTCTATAAAACAATATATTAGAGCAGGATATGGTAGCATAGACCCATAGTCCCAGGAATTCAAGGTCAGCCTTGGCAACATAGCAAGTTTAAGGTCAGCCAGGGCTGTGTGAGACCCTGCTTCAAAAGCCCAAATGAAATAAGCCACATAAGCCACAACACATCTTGCTGCCACCCAAGGAACACGAAAAGCACTCTTAGGCAGAAGTCAGAGTAGTGAGAAAGATTAAAAGGCATTTTTCATTAATCAAGATGTGTATATACCAAGATGTCAATGTTACTGAGGCCAGAAGAGGGTAATGGTAGAGGTAGTCACTCCAGACCAAACACCCCAAGACACGAAACTCTAAGTTTCCTAACATAATAGCTGATGCAACAATAACAATTCTTACTCCCCTTCATTTATTGTAGAGATGATTTTTACATGTTTAAAACTCCCTTTGTTCCTATTTCTATTTGCTTAAACAAATAAGTGCAAACTAATTAATTTGCTACATCAAAAATATAGATGGATTAGCAGTTAAGAGCACTGGTTGCTCTTCCAGAGGACCCTGGTTCAATTCCCAGCACCAATTCACAGCTGCTTTACTCCAGTTCCAAGGGACCTGGACTCTGTAGTAATGGCATGTACATGCTGCACAGACATACATATTGACAAAACACCCACAGACATAAAATAAAAATAAATAAATAAATAAATAAATAAATAAATAAATAGAGCAAAAACATAGGTATAAGCAGCGATGTGCCCACTGTACTATTTCAGATGTTCACGGACTTCTGATATGCTGTGATTCCAACTGTGTTGTAATTTCATGGAGTGGGGAATTCAAGCTACTTATTCATTGTGTAATAAGCACTTCGTTGTGGTAAATCTATATGACGTGAAATTTACCATCGCATTATCTGCAGGGACACAGCTGGATGGCATTAAGTGCATTCACAGTATTGTCCCTCCTGTCACCACTGGATCTACCCACTGCTTAAAATGGCCTTTTCCTTTTCTTTGCATCACACAAAGTCACCAAATGATAAAGAATATTATAAGCCATTTTTGCAATAAATAATATAAATATTATTTTAAAAAATACAACTTTGCATAAAATCCAAAAGCCACTTTGAAGGAAATCACTACTCTAAGGGCTAAAAGAATTATCGACTACTTGGAGTCAAAGAATATTTTAGTGCATTCGGTAGCCAGGTGCTCTCTCAAGCAACTAAGTCACATGTTCTTAGCATGTCAGTACCAGGGAGTGAGAGACATGGTGCCTGCTGGGGGGGGGCTTGTGTCACAGACCCAGATGACACCCCATCTAACATAAAGATCAATTTGATGCTAATCTAGAGAAATTGGCCTCAGTGTTCAGGCTCACAGGCAGAGAAAACCAATAGTGGTTTTAAATGAAGCACAAATCAGTTATTCTAAGGAATTTAACATGGTTCACTGACTGAAAATTGTCATTTCTGCCCAACTCTTCAACAGAAAGCTGAAACAAACAAACAAAACCCCCTCACTGCTAGGGTTCTATAGGAGCCAATTAATGGATCTCCAGAGCAGATCGAAATCTTCATTAATGCAACAACATCTGAGTCAAGTTTCTTAAAAGCTAATACCAGGGCTTACAAAGCTACGTTTCAAAGGGCCTTAGTAAAGGGCAAAATATCGATCTTATACCCCCTTGCCCCCTCCCTCCCTCCCTTCCCCCTCAAGTACTGGAGAAGATGCCTAGGGTTCTGCCAGAGCGGGGAGTATTCTCCCACTGAGCCCCATCTCCTGTTCCTATTTACCCTCTAATTTGTACGAATTTCCTGGCAATTCCCAAACCCTTTGTCTTTCAAGCACACACTCTCAAGAGGGCATCTGTGGCAGAATGGCCCCAGGTAAGCCACAGGCCCTTGTCACTGGGCTATGGACACTACTTTTAACATGGCTGCTTCTTCTAGGAACAGCACTGAGGACAGAACGATGAGCATGGCAGGCAGAGGTACTTTGTACGGAGTTACAAACTGGTCCTGTATTCACTACTATAATCTTTAAGATGCAGAAACTTTAAAGTTGTTTGTCTATGCGCTATTTAATTGTTTCTATTTAATTTCACTTAACAATGCTTATTATTCCTCCTAAGCAATGGTGGCATTGTAGGAATAGTAAACAAGTACTTCACTCTCTGAGCACACACCAGTAACTGGCTAGGACTCGGTGCCTCTTAAACACAGTGGCAAGCATGAAACAGCCAGCACAATCCGATGCTGGCATCTCCTGGTAAGTGATACAGAACGATGGTGATACTTGTGAACAATCCTGCCTTAGTGACCTAGCTACCCACACAATGAACTCATTTTATAGCTGCACATTTTAAAGGAGAAGAGGCACAGGAATTCACACCTCGAGCTTCCAGGGCAACTTCTCCCAGGTCACATTCAAATATGTAACTAACAACGGTTGTCTCGGGGCCAGCATGTTAACTGGAGGGACAAAGCGAGGGAACGACGATGAACATTGAGCCCTGGACAGCAGCCCCCATTGCAACCCTCCAGTTCCCTGTCCTAACACATACTAACCAACCACAATTTGTCTTCATTTTCCAGTCTTTCTTATTATGTCTGCCTGTAAATCTTTCTGATAAACAACACAGCTGTGCCCCCCCCCAGTATGAAAGATGGACTAAAGTGAGCCCTAGTCCACTAGGAGGAGGAGTGGCCTCTTTGATTCTCATCATCGGGAAATATGGAAAAGAAAACCACTCAACTGGATGGAACAGGGACTACTTAGTCTGAGCCTCGGGTTTTACATACGAGAAGACAAACAGTCCCCAGCCTCAGCCTCTCCAACCTCCTCTAGTTTAGGTAATTTCAGTCCCAACTAGAATCCAATTCTTCATTTCAGTTTACAAATATAAAAGAGAGTCAATATGCGGATGGGGAGCAGCAGAAAATGAAGAACTCCTAGAAGGTTAGGAGTGTTGTGGTGCTCTTTTTCTATCGGCACAGTTCTGAGTGTGAGGGCACACTCAGGCAGAGTGCTGTGACAATTTTCAACCTACTCAGGAGGAGCTGCTTCCTCAGAGAAAGCAGAGAAATTAGCCAGTGAACAAAGATTGCCATGAACTGAGCGCAGACACATATATCAGTAATGTCACAATCGAGGCCCGTGGTGCAGTGTGATTAGTATTCAGCAAGAACAGAAATTGCTCTTAAAGTGTGCCTTATCATTCCACACCACACTGAGCAAAAACAATAATCTAGAAATGATTGTATTTGTGGTCAAGTCTGACCCCTTGGTGATTAAAAAAAAGTCAGTGCTCCCTCCAGCAGACCCTGAAATGCATGGAAGTTTCTTGGGGTGGGGGGTCATGGCGGCCACAGCTCAGAGGCTGTCAGCTACTATCAATCACCTCCTATTAAGTAAAGTCTTTCCAATTCTGCCCTTCTCTCAAGGGCTTAGTTTGCCCGGATTCAGTTGCAGTGTCGGCATTTGAAGTTGGTGCTCCTATTCTCACTCCTTAAATAAATGCTGTGAGCAAAAAAAAAACCTGACTTCCCCCGAGTCAGAGCGTGAGAGCAGGCAGACATCAGCAATGTGGTCACCTGCAAAGGACACCCTGACAGTAAGTAACTAATGTGCATTACACAAACCCAGAGAACCACAGGCTCCATGTAGCGTATATAAGGGCTGACAACAGGGATCTTCTGAGCTGGCCATTTAGCTCCTGAAATGGCTACCAAGATACATATATACACACACGCATATGTGTGTGTACACATGCGTGTGTCTCCTTAAAGTGGAATCTGTCTTATTTATTTTGTAATTCCAATGACTGAGTAGATGCTATATTAAATATATTAAAGCCCAGGGGCTGGAGAGATGGCTCCAAAGTTAAGAGCACTATTCTTCTGGAGGACCTGAGTTCAATTTCCAGCATCTACATGGCAGCTAACAACTGTCTGTAATTCCAAGAGCTGACACCCTTACACAGTTATATATACAGGCAAAACACCAACTCACATTAAATAAATAAATAAATATTTTTAAAATTATATTAAAGCCCAAGGCAGAGGCCACCAGCAACATCAAAATTATTCAGATTTTTATGTATTAAATGGAAGATTTCATTGACTTGTTTACTTTTATTTAAACATGACACAGCACCAGAAGCAGAACAAGGAAAACACAAAGTGATGGCAAGGGAACTGAGCAGGACTGAGCAGGACTGAGCAGGACTGAGCAGGACTGAGCAGGACTGAGCTGGACTGAGCAGTCCTAGGGGTCAACTACACAGATGTGAGAGAGGCATGTGTGTGTTTTATTTGGTCTATGTGGTAGTCTGAATGTATTTGGACCCCATAAGTGCATAGGGAGTAGCATTATTAGGAGGTGTGGTCTCGTTGGAGGAGGCTGAATAACATGCCTTTAATCCAGACCTTGAGGCTAGAGGGCTCACCATTAATCCGGGCCACATCTTCACCTGGAAGTGTGTCACTGTGTGGCTGGCTTTGAGGTCTTTTTCTCAAGTTTCATTCAGTGTGACACAGTTGACTTTCTGTTGCTTGCAAACGTAGGACATTTGGCTATCTCTCCAGCACCACACCTGCCTGTATGTTGTCATGCACCACATCATGAGAAACTGAACCTCTGAACTGTAAGCAAGCCTCCTCAATGAATTTTTTTTTTTTTAAAGAGCTGCTGTAGTCATGGTGTCTCCTCACAGCAATAATAAAAACTTATCTAAGATAGCCTACAAGGTACCTTTTAAAGTTTCAATTTCATGACATGACTAAAATATTGGGAGACTTCATTTAAGGATCAGACTTCAGGGTTCTCTCAAACACAATGGCCTGTGACGGTGTTAAATCCCAGTGATAGGGAGGCAGAGGCAGGTGGATCTCTGTGAGTTCAAGACCAGCCTGGTCTACAGAGTTAGTTCCAGAACAGACAGGGTGACACAGAGTATTATTGTCTCAAAAAGCAAACAAACAAACCAACCAAAACCCCAGATGAGATAGCCCAGCAGCCCCTGGCTTCACTTTCCCTTGGAAAAGAGTCCTCTGTTTGCACTTCCTGTTGCCACCGGCTGTACTCTCAGCTGTCTAGTCAGACAGAAATTCTGCAGTCTGGTAACTATCACAAGGGAAGGACAGAAAGAAGCTGGGAGCCCGGAAAATAGGAGATGGGCATAGTGGAAGATGCCTATCATGTAAGTACTCTACCGCCCAAGGCCACCCTCAGCTACAAACCAGCCCGGGCTGCATGAGATCCTACTTTAAAAAAAAGTAAAAAGAAGATGGAAGAGGAAACAACCTTCAGGGAAGGATTCAAGCCCATGGATCAGGGACAGAGAGAAGGGACAGGGGGCATAGTGAAAGACTGGCTGGGAGCTGAAGACACAGGCCTGGGCATTCAGGTGAACTTGGGTGTGAAGGCAGAAATGTTGGCTGCCCACAAGTGTTTGAGAAAGGAGATGCAATGATGTGAAGACAAAGAGTCAGGAGAAATGAGGGGAGACTGAGGTGAGGGCAGGTGGGGAATAAGCAGGAACAAAACATGACTCCAGAAGAACGTGCCAGGCATGTAATGCCTCACTATTATGTAGCAGAACATTTGTAAGAGATGGTGACGCATGTCAAGAAATGAGGCACAGGGGCACTGTTCTTAGGAGGACTTTCCTTCACTTTTTAATAAAAGAAGAGGTACAGGGTTACATAAAATCACAGGCAATGTGTGGAGAAACCTCAGGTTTGGCCACACCCACTCCTCTGAGTACTGGCTCACCCTGCACACCTAGCCTCCAGCTCAGGCTAGCAGACTTCTTCCCCACAGGCCCTGTAAGGGATCCAATCTATATAGCCAGTGTGCTTTCCCTTGTTTTCACTTCAGTGTGTTCATCCCTAGCTTCAAACTCGCTCTCCAGATCTCTGCTCCAGAGCTGTGGCCTCTGGGAAACCCCTGGGTTCCAGGCAGACATGGGCCTATTCTGTGGCATTCCCCAGTCATCAGTGACTCCCTCAGGTGTCCCTCGTGGACACTCGAGGCCCTATCTTTGTAATACCAGCTTCTGGCCAGGTGTCTGGCACGCAGGTGACACTCGGCAACTGTGCTGGGATGAAAGGAGAGGAGACTGGATAGAAAGCAGGAGGACAAGGGGCTTGGAGGGCAGCAGTTCACTGTGGTGGGAGAGCATTTCCCACAAGGGTAAAGAAAGCAGAGGAATTTCACTAGTTTATCTGTACAAACTATGATAAGAGGAAAAAACAAAGAAATTTTAGAAATATTTCTGATAAACGGTTAAGATTAATAAGAGAAACCACAGAGCCATTCCTTGTTCTAAATTAATTGCTCATGTTAGTGGTAAGGGTTGTAAAACAATTCATGAAAAGGAAAAGTAGAGAATTCACTTTATCTTTTGTTTGTTTGTTTAGCCAGTTTTAATGTGCATGAATGCTTTGCTTGCATGCATGTAAGAGCACCGCACTTGTGCAGTGTCACAGAGGCCAGAAGAGGTGTTACATCCATTAAAGAGGATGGAGCTGAAGTTACCCACAGTTGGGAACTGCCACTGGAAAAGGAAAAGGAAGCTGGGTCCTCTAGAAGAGCAGCCAGTGATGACTCTCACCTGCCAAGTCATCTCCCCATTCTGACTTTTCAAATTAGGCCCACAAGAGTAAACATAAGTAAGGCTAAACATTACAAACAACATAATATAATCATTAGAGATGGCACCAATGAATTTCAGGACTAATAAAGATTCTAGTCAGAAAATTTCAAATTTCCATTTAAAAAAAAACCTACTTTCTAATAAAAAAGATGCTAACTTCATGATTCTACTACATCCCTATATAATTTGCTTCTCTTAAAGGCTTTTTTGGGTTGGTTTAAGAAAGATATAAGTACCACCTAATTTTAACTATGTCACCAACTAACTTAAGTCAATAGGATTACACAGCTGATCCCCAGAACCAACTAGTAACAACCATGGTGGCCCCCAACTTACCCTCAGAACATCAACAGAACAATACAGCATATTATTGTGGGCTGAACATCCCATCCCTTATCCAAACTGCTTGCAACTATCACTGTTTCAGATTTTTGTATTTTAAATATTTTCATAAACATAATAACATCTCCTGAGAACAGGAAGCAAGTCTAAATACAAAATTCATTTGTTTCACAATACCGTATGAATATAGCCTAAAGGTAATTTCGTACAACATTTGCCAGCAACTGCAACAAATCATCAGCAAAGGCCAGGTGTGAGACTTTTCCACCGTGGCCTGTCAGCTTGTGGCATGAAGCTTGAGGCATGGAGTCTGGGGCACTTCACAGTCTGAAGTTAGGGATGCCCATCTCTCATTATCATCTTTTTTTAAACAGAGAAGGAAAAAGATATACAGAGGGCAAGCGGCTCTCCCAGTCACTCAGGCTGCAAGTGGTGGCCACTCATGCTGGGCTACACTGATGTGCCTTTGGCCCTGTTGCACCTCCAGGAGAGCTGGAGATAGGTACAATGGCTCCAGGTGGAGACAGTGTCTGTGCAAGGTCAGCAGGACTGATTTTCACAGGAACACTAAAATCACAAGGGGTGCGCTTAGACAACATTACGTAATAGTCAATATGCCAGGAAGCAAGGCTCCAGCCATTGAGAATTGCTAGTCTGGGCTTTCACAATTGGCTCTCTCCTCAGACTCAGACAAGGTTCTATTTTGAATTCTAATGAGGATCAGCCACACTGAATATTTAAACTGCAATTACGAAGATCTCACTTTTTTTGTAAATACAAGAAACAGATCTGAAAATATATTGAGGAGCCAGGGGAATCTATCAGTCTAATTTGCCTTTACAGTCCAGGAAAAAACAGCATTATTTTCTACTTGATGTTATCACAGGGGTGAGGCTGGGAAAAAAAAAAAGGAAAAAACACACACACACACACACACAAAGATCTCAGTAAAAATTTTCAAGCACAGGCTCTGGAGTGAAAGGTCCACAAAGAAGTGCTTGAATCCTTTGTTAGCAACTGAACAAACAAATTCATCACAGGCCCTTCTCCTGTGTGGCCCCTTGTGATTTGGTCTGTATTTATAACTAGAATTTCGCCCCCTGTTCAAGCATCTATGACTGATATGTCAGGCTGGCATGGGAGATACGTACACGCCAGGGAAACAAAAAGCCATTTCATGGTTTACAACCTAGTTTTGCACTCCTTTGAGGAAAAGGATGATGGTCCAGCTGCTCTCCACACCTCGCTCGGGTCCTAGTTATGCAGTGCCATGTGAACCGCACTCAAGTGACACTCCAGTGACTGATTAGATAGTTCCCAAACCCCACTCACCTTGCCTACACGCATGTGTTCATATTTTCACAGAAAACTCAGCCTTGTATCTGAGAAGAGTAGATGACTCATTCTTTGCTGTTTGTAGGGCTTCTGGACTGTATGTCCCTTTGCCCCTCAGAAACCATTGTTAGTAAGGCCTAAATGCAGCATTTGATACAAGCACTTATCAAATTAGAACATAACTGGGCTTTATTTCTTTGTTTCACTTGGTTTGTTCTCTGGTTGATTCTCTTTTGCTGGTACCAAAAATGTACATTTAATTTTTTAAGTTTCATTTATTTTTAATAAGAAATTCTAGTAGAAGGAACTCTTTGCTTAGAAACATGAAGTACAAGAGGCCATGAGGTCGTGAAGGAGGCTTACTCCACGTCTCCAGAGAAGGGAGCGACAAGGGGAGAGGTCAGGCGGATGGACGGACGCAGAGCGCTTCCTTCCTCTCACCCATCAGCTTCGGCCCAGCCTGGTAGCTTCTGCATCCTGCCACAGCAAAGCATCCCCTCTGCCTTACCGCTTTTAGGAGATTTCTGGCCACAAGGAGGACTTTGTCCTTTACGCCTAGAACCTGAACCTCTATCTCTTAGGGTTTGATTACTGCATAAATCTAAATTTGCTAGGCCTCAGTTTCCTTGTAAAAGAAGAATGGACAACCTTGTCAGAATTACTTGGACAAGGATCTACTTCCCACATGAAAAAATCCAAACGTCAGGTCAAGCGAGTGTCTGGGTCAGTAAACCGTCACTGCGCCTCCTTCATAAACATATTAGCTTAATGGATCTGCTGCACCTTTATTAGATGAGGCAAGGAATAAAAATGACGTCACTGTAGCTCCTTGCCACTCACCTTGGGTCAAGGTGCTGCACTGAGATAAATGCAAACCTCATGGGACACTGAATGAGCACTCAGAACTCAACCTAGACCTCCTTAGTGGGAGCCTCTGGCTGGAGGCCTGGAAATCAGTATTTGAAGTCCTCTAGGGGACTCTTATATCAGCATGTGAACCCCTGGCGTACAAGCATCAGGAAGCAGTGTGACTCAGCAAAGACGGCATTGCCAAACGCTGGGTTTTATCTTGGTCACACTGTGAGATGACAGCCGTTCTCAGCTGCTTATAGTGAGCTCATGAACTAAGCTTACGGCTTAAGCGGGGTGGGGTACAAAGGGAACAAAACTGCCTTGAAAACACAGAAGACTTACCATCGAACTGCATACTGTTATACGGTTTATATCTTAAACCATTCTTTTCTATAAAACAGGTAAGATTCCCAACTCAGAGTTTAAAAGAATGAACGCTACACTCTCCAAACTTAGCAATATATTTTGTCTGAATAAGACTTAAGCATCTTTTAGCAGTTTTGATGCTTTGCCTGATGGGGCTGCTACATTAGAAGGATAGGTACCTTTTCATGGTAAATAGAAGCAGCATGGAATACACCAAGAAGAGCAAGTTGGGCAACTGCCGTCTCTTACCACAGGAAGTTGACTTTCTGTCCACCAGGGTCACCCGCCTGGCCTCGGTGCGAAGCTTCTCATCTGTATTCTCCACAAGGTTGGCAAGGTCATCGATGATCTCTAGCATGAAAAGAAAGGATGATTGGTTATGTCTCCCCTGGTCACATCTCCCCAGGTCACCCCAACCCCAGGTGTGAGACAAAGGCATGACTGCTGTTTCCTGGAACAGGCAGTCCAAAGCCATTTGTAGCTAAAGTCACAGCTGGGGCATGGCCCTATCCGTGAGAAACAGATTTAATCATAAACAGAAACAAACCTAGTTTGTTTTTTGTTGTAAGATGTCCTTCAAGCCCCAAATAGGAGCAGGCTGGTTTATTACAAGCCACAGTAAGCTGTAAGAGTTAAATATATAGAAACATAACTTTTTTAAATCATTAAAACCTCAATGTTTTATGTCATTTTTGTGAACATTTAGTAATTCTTACCACTTAGTAATTATTGCCTCTTTAAAGATCCTTTCTGGAAAGTTCTTTTTTATGCTAATCTTTAAAAGGTGAAATTAAGCACATTTAAATGTATTTTAAATGACATTTAAAATAGCATATATATTAGAATCTTAATTACATGAAATTATTTCCATCTCCCCTTCGGTATTTGCATGCCTATAGGGATACATGCAATGGCGGAGACGGAGTGGAATGACAGCCGCTCACTCCTAGGTGGTCAGATCTTTTGTGATTGTCTTCTTTCTTGTGTTTTCCTGTATTGCTTGCACTAATGCTGAGCATATATTATTTCTGCAATTGAGACTTTTTTCCTGCCTCTCTATTTTTAAGGCTAATTTAGAAACAAATAGTTCGATATGAGTCACCATTTTTCTTAAAGCACGAGAAAATAAGTAGAAAGGAGAAGGTCCAGATCTCCAGAATTCTAAGCAGTGCAGGTTACCATGGAAGGCCACACTGTGCCAAGGCAGAAAAAGACAAAGCATGCAATAGAAACAGCTTGAACGGGGCACGGGGGAGGGTGGCTCCTTTCCCCAGCCTCCGGCACAGCATAGACCCTCCTCCTCTTTACTTACGGAAGCTACTCTAGTTGGGAGTCTCTCCTTTGCAGAATGAACACAACACAATCTTCTATTTATCCCTTATCTCTCATCCCGAGAGGAGTGCTGAACCCACAATAGGATAAAATAAATGTTAAGTCATAAAGGTAATGGATGAATGGAGCCTACGATAAGAGCATTGAATAATTTTAAGACATTTGCTCTTTCTTTAAAAAGTAAGTGGATTTATGGCAAGTTTGTCAGTTATCTATATGTAACACCTGCCTAAGAAAACCATCTATTATTATTTAACAGCTCATTCATAATGCTCGCCTGTGTTCAGTGACAACTCTCTCGGGTTTCTTTCCATTATCCATGAACTTCACCGACAGCAGTGGTTTTTCAGCCTGTGGGTTACACAGCCCCTTTGGGGGTCAAAAGACCCTTTTACAGAGGTCACACATCAGCTATCCTGCATGTCAGGCATTTACATTATGATTCGTAACAGTGGCAAAATCACAGTTGCGAAGCATCAGTGAAATCACTGTATGGCTGAGGGTCATCACAACATGAGGAACTGTATTAAAGGGCCACAGCAGTAGGGAGGCTGAGGACCACTGCCCTAGAGTGTGCTCCTCTCTCATACGGGTCGGCCCAGAGGTTTGTATTCTGACTCTGTAATACTACCATGGTGATATTTCTTTTTACATCTTTGCACCACGTACATGCAGCAGCCAAGGTGGCCAGAAGACAGCTTTTGTTCCCCTGGAATTTGAGATTAAGATGGCTGTGAGCCTGGAGAATGGGAACTGAACCTGGGTATTCTAGAAGAGCAGCCAGGGCTTTTAACAACTGAGCCACCTCTCCAGGCTCCTGCCGTGGTGATTTTATTGTAGCAACATTTAAACTAAAAGCCTGAAAAGTGAGCTGGGCAGAGTACCCCACACACCTTAGCACTTGAGAGGGCAAGGCAGGAGGAGTGCTAGAAGTTTGAGATTAGCCTGGGCTAAAGAGCAAGCCCAAGCAAACAATCCGGACCAACTGCAAACATTATTTTCTCTGAGTTTCTAAACTAAACTCTCCATCCTTCTCCCAACTTGATTTCCTCCCAGTAGTCTTTGTCTCCAGGTCCCAGTTTGATTTCTATGGCCGGGATACACACCAGGACAAGAGCAACCTGGGTAGGAGAGGGTTTATTTTTATTTGATCCATCATCTAGGGGCGCCAAGGCAGGAGTCTGCAGCAGAAACCATAGAGGAATGGTGCTTACTGGCTTGCTTGGCTACCCACCTTTCTTACACAGTCCAGGCCCACGTGCCTATGGATGGCACCGCCCACAGCAGGCTGGACCCTCCGACATCAATTAGTGCTGGGCCTTCTTCCCAGGTGCCTCTGGCTTGTGTCAAGTTGACAGCTGAAGCTAACTATGACCCTCGACTATGGGCGTCATCACGTGCCCAAGCCTGAACTCCCAGTCACTTGATTCACTTGCCTTTCATCTGACATTCCATTTGTTAGTCCCCCTTGGTGATTTTACTTCCAGAACATGTTTCAATACTTTGTTACTGATATCTTCCAAAATCTTCTCAATGTTTCCAAAACAACGTCCTAATTTATCTACCTATCCCTAGTCCTAAATGCACACAACATACACAGAAAGCTGAGCCATATGCTTATTATTTCATCTTTTAATTGATTACTACGTAAATAGCCTTCTGTGGTCATCTGAATTGGCCCCCATAAGCTCATAGAGAGTGATGCTTGTAGGTTGCTTGCCTAGCTAACTCCTCAGGCTGAAAAGGCTAGATCCTGTTTCCACGAATCCTCAATGCCCCTGAGTCCTCAGCAGAGAGGGAAGGAAGAACTCCCACCTCCTCTTTGTCTGCCCAGCTATCTCACTTCCTTCTTCAGTTTTCCTAGTGCTAGGATTAAAGCTATGTGCCAACACCACCTGTTTGGCCTTGAACTCACAGAGATCTAGGGGGTCTCTGCCTCCTCTAGTGTTAGGGTTAAAGGCTTGGGTCTCTACTCCCTGACCTTCATGGGGTGGCTCTGTCCTCTGATTTCAGACAAGCTTTATTAAATATACAATATTCCACCACAGGCACTATTAGGAGGTATGGCTTTGTTGGAGGAAGTGTATCACTATGGGGGTGAGGTTTGAAGTCTCTATATGCCACAGCCACACCCAGGGCCTTAGTCCATTTCCTGTTGCCTTCTGATCAAGATGTAGCCAGCACCATGTCTGCCCACATGCCACCATGCTCCTTGCCATGATGATAATAGATGAAGCTTCCAAAACTGTAAGCTGATACTTCAATTAAATGTCTTCCTTTATAAGAGCTGCTGTGGTCATGGAGTCTTTTCAGAGCAATGGAAGCTCTAACTAACACAGTATACATACCTAATGACTAATGACTACTAAACAGAGCACTGCAGGGAGAAATGAATGGGAGGGAGAGAACATACATGTTCATTCTACCAAGGGGTAGGTATAGCTCAAGAAAGAAAAAAATAATACAAACAAAAAGCTAAATAAAATATTAAAGATTCACAATTCATCTAAAAAGCAGTAAGGAGGTACAGAAGAGCAAAGAGCAGATTGGACAAAAAAAACCTGACTCTAGATGGCATATGTAACTTAATTATAGCAATAGCCATAATGTCAGGCGGCAGGGGCAGGCAGATCTCTGGGAGCTCGAGGCCAGCCTGATCCACATAGGAAGTTCCATGATAGGTCAAAAGAGAGAGACATTGTCTCAATCAATCAATCAATAAAAAAGAAAGAAGAAAAACATCATTGTTTGAGGATTAAGGAAGCCACCTTTAATATTATATATAGAACCAAGATTAAGCTATGAGAAAAAGAAGATACTGAACTGAGTAAGACAACTGATTGAAGGACCCTAGGTTCTAAGGCTTGACCTAGGCATTCAGTTCAGGTATTCAGCAGAGCAACCCCCATGAGAACAAGGAACTGAAAGTCCGAAAGTCTGTCCTAGGAAACAGAGTGACCCAGCCCAGATAGCCATAATCAACTCAGATAGGACATAATGGTCTGGTCGAACCTGTGATTAAAATACCAGAAGTTCCAAGCAGAATAGCTGTGACCAACACCCGGTTGTAAAAGCCCCCTAGCCAGCTGGTCTTAAGGCAACTCTACTGTGAGCAACCTTACCATTATAGTGTGACCTTTAAGGTGACCAATCATGAGTTGGCCCTGTTGCTATGGTGATTTTATGGTCTTAGCCTTTAAAAGAGATATGGGATTGCCCCTCCCTTGCTACTCCCTTGCTTCCCGAGGCAGGGAGGTAGCCCATCTGCAGATGTAATAAACCTCATGTTATTTTACATCAACGGCCTGGAGTCTGGGTTCTTGGGCCCCCCCCCCTTCCCGAGGATAGTACCCTGAGTCTGGGGACTATCACTGATGGATTGACTTGATTAGATGTTTTGCTTTTCTTTGGGTTTTCTGAGACATGGTCTCACTATGGAACTCTAGCTGTCTTGAACTCCCTATGTAGACCAGGCTGGTCCTGGATTCACAGAAAGAGCTACCTGCTTCTGCCTCTGGAATGCTGGGATTAAAGACTGTGTTATTATGCCCAGTTAAAAGTGAATGTTGATGTGCCTTTACCATTCCTGATCATATTTATTATTTATGGGGGGTGGTGGTGCACAAACGTGCCGCAGCACACATGCTCTGGTCAGAGGACCACTCGCTTGGGTCAGTTCTCTCCTTCCACTGTGTCATGAGGCTGAACTCAGGTTCTCCAGCTTGTGCCTTTACCTGCAGAGCCACCTCACAGTCTCTAAAATCCTTTGTTGTTGTTTGTCTTTTGTTTTTTCAAGACAGAATTTTTATGCATAGCCCTGGCTGTCCTGGAACTCACTTTGTAAATCAGGCTGGCCTCGAACTCATAGGAATCCACCTGCTTTTGCCTCCTGGGTGCTGGGATCCAAGATGTGAGCCACCACTACCTGACAATTTGAAATGTAGCCCCCAGTGTGTTATCATATGGAAGTGGAGCATTTGGGAGGTGATGAAGTCATGAAGATGTCCTTATGAATGAATGTCACACTGCATAGGATTCATGTTCTATGAAAGAGGCACCAAAAGATCCCTTTTTATTCTATCAATGTCATGATTAAAAAAGACATCTGTGTATGTATGAGTCAGAAAATGGACCTCACCAGGCATGGAGTCTGCCTTGAGCTTGACTTTCTAGCCCCAAGTCACCCAGTATGTTGTGCTTTGCTGGGCAGGGAAAGTCAACACAACATAAAAGTTTCAAAATGAAAGGAATGTAGTAACCAGAGAGAACCCTGTTCCTCTCCCTGCACACATAAAATCAACAATCAGACCACAGAAGACAGTCACACCATCATGTGATCATCACCAGAAGTGCCGAAACAGAATCTGGCAAACATTCAATGTCCAGTCACCACACCGATTCTCAGCAGAACAGGACTGGAGAGAAACTTTCTTGGCCTGGTGAAGAACATCAGTGAGTGGTTTTTAAAAGCAGGAGCAAGGCCAAGAGATCTGCTTTGATTACATCTGTTTGCTATTTTACTATAAGCCCCATACTGTGTAATAAGGAAAGAAAAGAATCTGAAAGAGAGATAAAAAGCTATGTATTTACAGATAACATAAGTTTTGCTCATAGAATCTATTTAGAACCTGTGAGAGTTAGTAAGTAAATATACAACTTAAATTTTTAAAATTACATTTATTTATATGTGTGTGCACAGATATGCACACATGCACATAAAGATGTCAATTCTCAACACAGGTATTGACAGCAAAGCCAATCAGAAAGGAAAAGCAGTCTTTTCAACAAATGATATGGGAACATCTGGCTATGTACATGCATAGGTAGAAAGACTTTTCTCCTCCATACACAAAAACACGTGAGACGGTTCATAGACCTAACTATAAAACCTGGGAATAAAAAGGTCATAGATGAAAAATGTCAACAGCTTTCTATAGTTCATCAAATTATCCACATATCTACTCTCTTACAGGTGGACAATTTGAGTAACATGGGCAGGCACAAATTTCTTGAATAAGAATTAAAAAAAAATTATTCAGAGAAAAAAAGGAAAGAAGACAGAAAAGAAGAAAAATATCATCAAAATTAAAATTGTTTCTCATCCAAAGATATCATTTCAAAAAGGAAAACCAAAGCACAGACCGGCAAGAATGTAACTATTTTTTTTTAAAAATTTTTTCTTTAAACTTTATTTATTTATTTATTTGCCTTGGTGTTTGCCTGGAACTGGAACTACAGGCAGTTGTTAACTGCCATGTGGGTGCTGGGAATCGAACCTGGGTCCTCTGGAAGAGCAGACAGTGCTCTTAACCGCTGAACCATCTCTCCAGCCCCAAGAATGTAACTATTGCAGGACATGTAACTGACAAAGTATTTGTATCCAGAATAAAGGATCTACTGCACAACACAGAACAATAAAAAGGAGTGATCCTAACATGATCTTAAATAGCCAAATACCTGGACAGGTGTTTTGCAAAAGACAATACACAGAAAGCCAATGTGCACATAAAAAGGAGCCCACATTTGTCATTGGAAAAATGCAAATTCAAACCACACTAAGAGAGACTTCCTCACACACTCACTAGGATGCTAAAATTAAAGGCTGACAATGCTAATTGCTGGGAGATGGGGCACAAAAGGACCCATGGAAGAGTCTATCTACGCAGTCAGACATCTGTGTTCCTACACAGTCTTCACGTCTAGGTATTTTATCAAGCAGAAATTTTTTTCTCTCAAAAGACCTATACAAAAACATACAAGCACCTTTATGCATTAAAACCCCAAACTAAAAATGAGTAAAATATCCATCAAACCGAAGTATATCTGTAAAATTGAATAAACACTAAACAGCAATAAAAGTGATGCTCTGCTAGGCCGAGGATGCAGTTCAGTGGTGAGCACTTAGCATTCATAAGGCCCTGATTTTGTCTTCAGCACCATATAGATAGACAGTATTATTAGTCAATATAACAAACATTCGCATCTCAGAAGATTTATTGGCTAAAATAAAAAATCAACATGTTTTATGATGCTCTAGAGAGAAACAATAAATATTGAGCCTGGGTGTTGTGGCACCACGTGTCTTTATTCTCAGTACCTGGGACATTGAAACAAAAGACTTCAAGCCTATCCTAAGTTACAAAGTTAGTTCATGGCCAGCCTAGATTACTTGAGAGTCTGACCACAATAAGAAAGAAAGAAAGCAAAGAAAGAGCTGAGGGGGTGGAGGTGCACACTTTTGATCCCAGCACTCGGAGGCAGAGGCAGGTGAGTTCAAGGCCCACCTGGTCTATAGAAAGAGTTAAAGGATAGCCAGGACTACACAGAGAAACCCTGTCTCAAAAAAAAAAAAAAAAAAAAAAAAAAAGGGGGGGGTAAGGAAAGCAAAGCAAAAGAGAAAAAAAAGAATAAACCTAACTGACAGTATAGTAATCATACAGAGGTCACATCTGGGCTGGTGGAGAGTAACTTAAAAAGAAGCACAAAGGAACTTATCAGAACAGGCTTTATGTAGTCATATATATGCATATAGTTCTCAAAAATGCACATACCTGAACACTAAAGACTTGTGTATCTATTGTGCAAATTATAGCCAAACTGTAAGCATGAATCACAACAACGACTGAAGTTTACAATAAACAATCCCAGACTGGAGAGTAGTTTAGAGCACTGTCTGCTCTTCCAGAAGACCTGAGTTCGACTCCCAGTACCCACACAGTGATTCCCACTCATCTGTGACTCCAGTTCCAGGGGATGTGATGATCTCTTCTGGCCTCCTTGGCACCAGGCACACACATGGTGCACAGACATACATGTAGACAAACATGCATTCACATAAAATAAAAAGAAATAACATATGCTATCCCTAAAATTTCCCAATGAACAAGAGGGAAGAAATAAGGAAGAGGAGGGAAGAGGGGAAAAGGCAGAAGGAAGGAAGAACAGGTGTTATAGGCTGACAACATTTTAGGCCTGCAAGAAGACAGGGAGTGACCCTGTAGCTCTGCCCCCTCTTTAGTATGCCTCTAGGAGGGGGGATGGTCAATCTTCCACTGGCCATTTCATTAGTGGGTAACATGCTAAAATGGAAGAAAATCAGTTCCTGAGTTTACATACAGCAGCATTTAAAAGTGAGCCGTTTGGGATCCAGGCTTCCCACTAACAGGACAGTCCACAATGAAAGTCATGATTTGCATGGGTAATTGATCTTTTGCTCACATAAAGCTGACACAATCAGATTTTATCATGTCTTACAAATATTACTTATTTTTAATATAAAACTTGGGCTTAATATCCTGTACAGAGTCAAGGGACGTATCCTTATCTAGCAATAATTATGCCAGCTACTCTGTGCTAACTGAATTTCTAGATAGGTTTCATTCCAAATCTATGAATATTCATAAATATGACTTAAAGGTTAAACCAACAAATATGTAGCAGGTTAGCTCAGCAAAAAGTATTTACCATTGAAGGAATTAATGTTTTCATGGAGAATGGGTACACTTATCATTTTAGTTGGCAAACCTCTGATAAGTTTTGCTATATTTATGTGTGGTATATGCGTATGCGCATATGGATGCATATATATGTGTGTATATAAGTATGTGCAGGCCAAAGGTTGGCATTAGTATTTTTGCAATCATTTTCCATTTGGTTTTTAATTTGTCATTGTGTGCTTTGTGTGTGTGTGTGATGTAAGGGGGCACAACTATGTGCCATGGTGTATGTATGGAGATCAGAGGACAATTCTGTATCAACCTTAACTTTATGTTTTTAGATTTATTGTACATATCTAAGTACTTTGCCTGTATGTATTTCTAGGTAACATATGCATGCCTCATGCCCAAAGAGGCTAGAAGGGGGTATTGTATCCTCTGGAACTGGCATTATGGACAGTTGTGAGTCACCATGTGGGTGCTGGGAACCAAATCCAGGTCCTCTGCATAGCAAATGCTAACTACTGAGCTATCTCTCCAGCGTTCTTTACCTTCTTTTTTGTCTCACTGGATCTGGAGTTCCCTCTCACAGCTAGGTCAGTTGACTAGAGTCCTGGGATGCACCTATCTCCGTGCTCAGCACTGGAGGCACAGCATATACCACCATGCCCTGCTCTTAGGTCAGCTGACCACTAAGTCCTGGGAAGTACCTATCTCCGTGCTCAGCACTGGAGAGACAACATATACCACTATGCCCTGTTCTTATGTTAGTGCTGGGAGCCTGAATTCAGGAACTCATATTTGTGCTTGCTCTATGCACTTTACCAACTGAAAATGACTAGTGCATTTTAAACATGTGCAGAGGGCACACAAACATGACACTGAAGACATTTGCTTGAAGGATAACTTCTGAGAGTCAGTGTTCTCCTCCCACCATGTGGAAGCCAAGGATCAAACCCAGGTTGTCAGGTTTGGCATCAAGTGCCCCCACTTACTTTAACAATTCCATTTTTAGTACACAAAAGAAATTTAACAGCAATTTATAAAGGTTTGATCAAGTTGACAAAGCTCTGAAACTGGGCAATGAGCAGAGGCTAGGACAACTTTAAGAACGCTAGAAAAAGCCTAAGTTGCTGTAAATGGAACATTGAAGACTTCAGAAAAGAAACTGTAGGAAATTCTCCAACTCCTTAGAGACTGTGTGCGTAATCATGATCAAATAGCTGGCAGAAATATGGTCAAGGACTTTAGAGGTCTCCAAAAACTGGGGACGAGTACTAGAAACTGGACAAGCAAAGACCAGGGTCATGCTGTGTTTGTGGCCCAGCTATCATGGAATGGGGTCTCAGGAGTGCTGAATGAGGCTATCTGGCATAAGAAATGCCTGAGCATTAAACAGTCAGACTACAGCATAGCTACTTCCAACCATGTACAGTGAGATAGAACAGCAAAGAGAACTTAGAGAGGAATCTATTACTAAAATCAGCAGAGTAGGAAGGAAAAAGCATGTGCCAGAAAGAATACCAATAGTCCTTTGTTAAAGAGATAACAAGGCTAGAAAGGAGCCTGGTGATAGTCATTAACACAATGGAACACCATTCAGAGGTCCACAAGCCTAGAACACTAAAAGGGCAAAAGGATATCAGGGCCAGGCCCAGAGCATCCCACTGTGGGCTCACTGTCCAGGGCTGCTCAACCACTTTAGCCATGGAAGTGCACTTAATACAAATGGCCCTGTTGCCATGGAGGTATAAGAGGTAAGCCTTGGCAATATCCCCATGGTGTTAAGACTACAAGCCTGCATAATGAAGAAGCTGTGGGTACATAGTTGCTTCCACCTAGACTCCAAATGACATTGCAGACTATCTGAGGGCCAAGTAGAGATTTGGCACAGGGGCAGAGTTAGTGTAGAAAGCATCCTGTTAGGGAAATGTTGAGTAGAGGCATGGGAACAGACCACCCTTTAGTCCCAAGAACTATAGAACTACCAAAGACTGGCTCCTGCCTAGGAGAACTGTCAACATGAGACCCCAAACTGTGCTTCTGCCTGGACTGAGCCCAACAAAACAATGGGGATGGAAGCCCCCAAGGTCAGGGAGGCCCAAACTCTTCCAGTGTGCCCAATATGAGGGGCATGGAGTCAAAGCAGACTGTTTCCAGCTTTACCATCACTGTTTGCTTGAGATCAATTAATGCTCCCCGGCCTGCCACTTTCTCTTGTCTCATCATTGTGCTTTGGGAGACAGTTTGTTTAAAGTCACAGGCTCACGGCTAGAGAGGGTCTGTCTCACAATGAATTGAGTCTCATCCAACTCACAGAGGACACTGCAGTCTTGATTTAGTGCTGGAACCAGACTTCAGGGAACTGACTATTTTATATGTGAGAAAAGCATCAATTTGGGACAAAAACTATGGCTTGAATGAGTCCCCAAAATTCAAACATTGGGAAATTCATAAACAGCTATTTGGAGGTGAGGTGCTAAGAGGTAATTGAGGATAGATAAGACCACCAGAATGGGGTCTCTATGATGACAATAATAGCTTTGTAAGAAAAAGGAGAGAAGAGCCTGTGGCATGGTGTTACACATTTATAGTCCTCACACTTCAGAGACAGGGTCAGGAGGAACAGGGCTGTAACCTCTGAGTTTGAGGTTAACCTCTGAGTTTGAGGTTAAAACGGGTACATGAGACTCTGCCTCCAAAACAAACAGGAAGATGGACACAAGATTTCATTTTTACGTCTTGCCATATGATGTTTTCTACTATGTATGACACAGGAAGAAAGCTTTTCCAGCTGTGGTTCCTTAATCATGGACATCTCAGTGTCTAAAACTTTAAGTTTACTTTCTTTGTCTATTATCCATAATTTGACATTATGTCATATTAATATCAAATGGATACTTCCTTCTAAGAATTAACATAAGCATATATATTTATATATTTTATATCTATATAAATACAACACGCAAGTATCTGTTAACATATCAGTTGTACTCTCTATATAAATACATACATATATATACAGATTTCACAAATATTTCTTTCTCTTTTTTATTTTTTTATAAACTGCAGAAAAGTTACATCCATATGCAAGACTATAAAATTAATTCACTGACTTCATAGTTCTGTAGAGAGAAAATATGGTAAATTATCTTGAGTTATCTTCAGTCCCTATGATGACCATTTATTGCCCACCTCTGTATCTGACTTATCATCCTTGTGATTATTAAGTAAAACCTTTTGGAGTGCATTGAACAGACTACTACCTTAAAAGAAAACTGAGCCAAGAATGTCATCAGATAACATGGAACCCATAGCAACAATTTCCCCACTTTGCTATATCTGATGACTTAAAGTAGGAACTTGAAGGACCATCTCGGCTTGTTTTGTCAAAGTTTAGAGGTCATTTTTTTATGGAACTTGTATGTTTAGTTTATATAGTATATTATTAAGCAGTCAATATTAGAACAGTTTTTTGTCTAGTGGCTAACTGCTGTCATAAAGTAAATTTTTTTTTAAACTTTATTTATTTATTTGCCTTGGTGTTTGCCTGGAACTGGAACTACAGACAGTTGTTAGCTGCCACGTGGGTGCTGGGAATCGAACCCGGGTCCTCTGGAAGAGCAGAGGGTGCTCTTAACCGCTGAGCCATCTCTCCAGCCCCATAAAGTAAATTTTATATGAAGTTTTTTTTAATGCCTATTATTTTTTTGAAATATATTAGTGTTGTCAGGAGCAGACTTGTCTCACTGTCCAGAAAAGTTTAAGTTTTTAAAATAATTTAAATGTCATATTTTGCAAGTCTTTGAAGTGTTTGAAGACTATATATTTAATTGAAATATATCCTTGTATATTTATAAAAACCTAATTAATATGACTATAAGTTTGGTTATCATAGATGATTATTAATTTGCATTTCTCAATTACATATTACAATTTTAAGTGAGTTATATCAGTATCATATCTTTTTTTTTTTTTTAAAAAAAAAACTTTATTTATTTATTTGCCTTGGTGTTTGCCTGGAACTGGAACTATAGACAGTTGTTAGCTGCCATGTGGGTGCTGGGAATCGAACCCGGGTCCTCTGGAAGAGCAGAAGGTGCTCTTAACCGCTGAGCCATCTCTCCAGCCCCCAGTATCATATCTTAATCAAGAGTATAAAAATATATATAGCATAACAAAATTGACCTTAAGTTTATATTAATAAATCAAAATCTACTTATCTTTTTTCCAACAGTACCTTGAGTTATGATTTCCTTTTGTTCTATAACTATAAACATTTCACAGAACTATTTCCACAATCTAACATGTTATTTGGAACACACTGAATCTGTGTTCACAGACTATGGTCACATATATATGGCTCAAGAATAAACCCTTACTGCCTGTGAGCTGAGAGCTGCTTTGTCCCAACAATTTTGGCACCCAACGTGGGGCCCCAAAGATACTCTCTTTCTCTGGAGAATTCCACTGGCTCAGTATCATGATGCCCCCAAGTATATGTTAGTGATTCCTTTGTGGAGTGCAGACCTCTCCCTATGGTTTGGTCAGTGGTTCTTTAGTCTTAACCCATCATATTTGAATAGTCTTGACTTAGTCAAATCTCTTTATTTTATCTTCACAGTATTTATGTCTTTGCATAGCCTCTGGGTTTATTTTCAGAACATTTATTTGTTACCATTTGCCTTCTTCTGCTATCATTCCTCCAATTATCTAGTTATACATTTTTTTCCCTGGCTTCTCCTGCTTATTTGTAATCTTTCACTTTTAGTTTAGAAATTCTGTGAGCATGTTTATAAAGATGTCACAGGCATTTTTATTCCTATAGCCCCAAATGGTGGAAGTGCCAGAAGAAACACCCAGAATGTGTAAAGGTCTCCTAGGAAAGACTCCAAACGACCATATTTCTGTGTTGGTAATAACTTTGTCCGCTCAGTCAGAAAGACATTTAAGACTTGATCACCTGGTGACTTGGAGCCTCTTCCTGTTTCTGTAAGCATGAAGTATGAACTCGAGACTCAGGCCTGGAGAGGCAGATCACTGGTTAAGAGCATTGGCTGCTCTTCTAGTCCCAGGGGATCTTACCTGCTTCTGGCTTATGTAGGCAAAACTCCCATAATCCTTTTTTTTTTTTTTTAAAAAAAAAAGGCAAGATGCAATGGTAGGTGCCAAGCTCAGAGTGAGTCAGGGAATGACTCAGCCAGTATACAGATTGATACTGAAGCAAATTCCCTGAACTAGCTCAGAGATGCTCAGGATTCTTTGGGAGAAAATAATAAACAGACTTAAGACTCAAGAAAGGAAGAGCTAATTGAAGAAAAACTTCCCTATTTTTCTTCGAGCTGTGTATGGTTGAAGATTATGATTCAAGTTGTAGCCATGGAGGATATAGAAAACATCTGTGGCCTCCCATGTTTTTCACAGCAAACTAGAAAACATAGGTAATAAGTTTAAAGATAATAACTGGGTAGCCTATGTTAACTGAAATTTAAAAAAAAATTAAGAAATAAACTGGAGACTGGAGAGATAGCTCAGTGGTTAAGAGCACTGGCTGCTCTTGCAGAGGACCACAGTTTGGTTCTCAGCATCCACATGGCAGCTCACAACTATCTGTAACTTCAGTTTCCGATGAACTGATAGTGTCTTCTGACATCCGAGGACACCAGGCACACACAAGGTGCACAAGGTGCATATGTGTATGTAAGCAAAACACTGTTACACATAAGAAAAAAGATGGGGGCTGGAGAGATGGCTCAGAGCACTGACTGTTCTTCCAGAGGACCTAAGTTCGATTCCCAGCATCCACATAGCAGCTAACGATTGTCTGTAATTCCAAGATCTGACATCCTTACACAGTTATAAAATAAAAATAGATATAAAAAATCAAATGGCTTTAAAAAAAGATGGAAAGGCTAACTTACAAAAAATTTAAAATTTTAGAAATTATAAAATTAGGGCTGGAGAAATGGCTCAGAGGTTAAGACTGTTCTTCCAGAGGTCCTGAGTTCAATTCCCAGCAACCACATGGTGGCTCACAACCATCTATATTGAGATCTGGTGCCCTCTTCTGGCACACAGGCACAGTGGAGGCAGAATGTTGTATCATGATAAATAAATCTTAAAAAAAGAAATTATAAAATTAAAGAGATGTTAAGGAATGTAAAATTAATAAGAAAATTTTGGAGGTTGTATCAGAACTAAAGATAAATTCTAAAGAATTTGCATTTTGCTTTTATTTAAGGAAGCTCCATGTAGGTGAAATTTCTGCTATTTGTATTAAGCATGCACTCTAATCTTTATCTCTAGGAAGCCCCCTTTAATAAAGGTATTTAAGAGTTAACCTAGAGCCCATAAGATGGCTCAGTGGGTAAATCTTGCTGTGTAAGCCTAACAACCAGAGCTCTACCCCCAGATCCCAGGATAGAGGAGAACTGAGTCTTGAAAGCAGTCCTCTGGTCTCTATCTGTACCTCAAGTCATGCACCTGCACACACACATCTACACATGGACTTCAGAGGAAAAGTTAGCCCACCAAGGCATGGGCCTGCACACACACATCTTACATGCAGACTTTAAGAAAAATGTTAACTCTGGACTTTGTGACTGGAAACAAAATAAAACAAACTGTTCATTGAAAACTAGCTGTTGTCTACTTAAAAGTTCATAGAAGGCAGCATGTAGACAGATGATCTTAGTCTGCTTCATTTTTATCACAAATGTAATTAAGACTCAACTTTTACAATGTATTTTGGACAATAATTTCAAAGCCTTCAGCTTTGAAGAGAGACAAAATAACTTAGAGACTCATTAAACTACTAACGCTCTACAACTGAGTTAATAGCAGTCAACGGTTTGTATGTTTCCCATTGGGTTAAAGTGTTCCTGGCTAGATAACAACTGTCTTGTCATCAGAACACGTTCTACAAAAGAATAGACCCCAAAGTAAAGAAGACACACACAGGATGGAAGCAAAAATCTCATTTCTATCCTGCCTTTTTTTGCCTTGTGGGCCCAAATGAGGAGGCAATGCTGTTAGCAGGGATGGCTTCTGAGTGCTTACATAACAATTTAACAAATGGTCATGCTAAAGGTATTGGTAACCCCCACCACACAGACACACACAGACACACAGACACACACGCACACACAAAATGTCTCAAGGGCTGTCAACATGTTCTGCTTATGTTTCAGATAGTTTCTTGTCTTTTTTTTTTTTTGTCAAAGTATAAAATTATTTTATTGTATCAAAATAATTTCTTAATTTTAAAATATTGTAAAAAAAAACTCCAGAAAATAATCAAGTAAGCCAAAAAGACTGATCTTATAGATGTAGGCTGGGGGTGCAATCCTAGCACTCGGGACGAGTGTGAGGACATTGTGAGGTCCTGTACATGATCTTTATAAATAAAGGGTAAAGGAGAAGAAATTTTATATGGTAAAATGAGATTTTTGTCCTAAAAGTACAGGGTAAGGCAAGAGAGAGGAAAAAAAAGAAAAACAAAAACTAGGAAGCTAATGCACGTCAGAAACAGAAGTGTGAGTTAGGAGCCTGGGAGGGGGCTCAGCAGCCAAAAGCACTTGCTGTGCCTGACAACCAAGTTCCCATGCCCAGGACCAAGCAAAAGCCAGAAGCAGCAGCACAAGTGCCCGAGACCCCAGTGCCCCCTACTGGGAGGTGGCCGCCAGAGATGGTAAGTCTGCCAGAAGCTCCAATGGCAGCGGCGAGCTGGTGGGCACATGCAGAAGTGAACAAGACTCTGTCTCAATCAGAGCGGAGGGTGAGGACTCACATCAGAGGTCCTCTGTAAGCTGTCCTCTGACTTTCTTCATGTGCATGTCATGGCACACACGCAACACACACGCGCAAAAGGAATGGACACACACACACACACACACACACACACACACACTTTAAAAGTCCTAAGGATGAAATTCTACACATTGACAAAAAGCTAGAGTTTGATTTTCTGTTTACAAGATTTTTTAAAAATAGCAAAGTTATTTTTAAACAATACAGAATAGCACTGAACACCTGGCCTAGAGAACAAAAGTTTTATGTTCCTATCCTCTTATTGAATGGAGTATTAAAAGTATGGTGATTACATTTTATCCAAATGCTAAGTCTGTGTGTTTTCCCATTTGAGTTAAGCCTTCCTAACTGGACAACCACTGTCTAGGCAGCAGAAAAACTTCTGTTAAGAAAATTATTCCTACTTGGGGCATTCTTGTGAAATTATAGCATAATCATTAAGTTTTAGTTGACAAATATTTAAATCCACTCACAGTTTGACCTATTGTACAGAGTCTCGGTGATACCTACAGTCTTCAGCCCCCTAGACTAGCAGTGGCAGAAACAGCGAGCATCATTAAAGAAACCAACATGGTTAAATGTGACTGAAGAATTCTAAATCTGAAATCCACCTTTTTGGGAAATTTGGTGGCCTGGTGGCAAGTACTCATATCTAGTGATCATACACACTGCCCTTAAATCCTTTTACATTTTGATATTTTAAGCATTGTCTCAGATATTTATAATTTTCCTTAAATATTAAAAATCACATTTTTAATGCAACTGCAAATGAGACTCTTGTTTTTGTTAAATGCTTGTTTACTATGATCTTATGAAAAGCAAATCTTTATGTTTAAAAAGATTTAAAAAATTTCACTACTGTCATAGTCAGAACTCGCTCATTATTCTGTATAATTCTGATTTTAAAAGGAAATCCAGTTTTTTAAATTGACAGGAGACATATTTTAAGTACATTGAAAAAGTCCATTTCTGAAATCTAGATTCTTAGAGAAAAATAATAAACTTATTCTTTTTTTTTTAAACTTTATTTATTTTATTTGCCTTGGTGTTTGCCTGGAACTGGGAACTGGAACTACAGACAGTTGTGAGCTGCCGTGTGGGTGCTGGGAATTGAACCTGGGTCCTCTGGAAGAACAATCACTGCTCTTAACCACTGAGCCATCTCTCCAGTCCCCTAAACTTATTCTTAAGTAAGAAAAAGGAAGAATATTGACTGGGTCCAACCAACTGGGTTACTGTAGTATCGATACTAA
This sequence comes from Sigmodon hispidus, assembly GCA_004025045.1. Classification (NCBI taxonomy): domain Eukaryota; kingdom Metazoa; phylum Chordata; class Mammalia; order Rodentia; family Cricetidae; genus Sigmodon; species Sigmodon hispidus. The sequence continues at coordinate 296,454 of PVIH01000241.1, forward strand.
AAACACTAAGTTAGAAAAAAGCCAGGTTAGACTTTTGAATACCTCAAGCAACTTTGACTGTGCTGATTTTTCTTAGGGCTACCCAAAGACTTTGTGCTCTCTTGATCCAAATAATTCAAAAACAAAACAAAACTAAAAAAAAAAAAAAAAAAAAAACCCAATCAGTATCTCCTGACAATATTCTTGGTGTTTATATACTATGAATCCATGTTTTCTGTTTAAATGTGTCAAAGGTGCCCATAGTAAAGGTAGCCAGGCTAAAAATAAAATACTGAACAATATCCATATCTTGCCAATGAGAAAATCATTACAAAATGATTCCAAGTGGGGTCCCACTCCCTTTCTGAATATCAATGCAAAATGAGATTTAGTTATACCCCCCAAAATCCACAGAATCCATATTCTCATGAACACAACCTCTTGGTTCTTCAGGTTAACATTTCACTTTGGGGGTAGGGCTATTCTGTTAGGAAAGAACTTAAAGTTTTACTATATTGTCACCTAATTTCTGATATAACTACAACATCCACTTATTTCTGCAACTAACATCTGACACAATACCAAAATTATAGTACAGATAAAATTATCAGTCACAATAAAATATTAGATAATTATAGCCGTTCATGAGCTTACAGCTATGGAATCAAATTGGCTCAAAGCAAAAACATGGGCTAGATAATAGTTATCTCCAATACTCCAAACAGCAAATAAAGTACTCAGAATACAGATGACAGCAGAAGCCCGTGTGTGTGTGTGTGTGTGTGTGTGTGTGTGTGTGTGTGTGTGTGTGTGTGTGTGTACATATTTGATCTGGTTAAAGAGCATTGTGTTTCAGCTGGTTAAAATGCCCATTTCTCTCACCTCTTACCTTACTTCTTTAGGTTACACTATGGTTTTGGTTATTTTAATTGTAGGTGTGATACTGCTACTCTATGTAAATCTCATGCCAGACACAGGAGAGGGAGAAAACTCAGGCTGGTTAAGTTGACATGATTTGGGGATTTCCCTCCTTGATGGCTTTGCCAGCTATTTCTCCTGAAGACTGCCCTCCGGTCTGCTCGCTCTTCTTTCCTCGCTCCTAGGAACAAGCCTTCCACCACTCAGGGGCATAAATAACATTTGACCTCTACCGTGTACAAGGCCAACAGGGAGAACTATGACCCCACAGGGCTGATTGGCTGATTAGAGTGTCCAGTGTGGGGAGGTATAATGCCACAAGCCCACAGCCAGGTGACCTTGGCCATCTGGAGCCCCCTCTGGCCATTTCTTGCCCATCTCTGTGTCTGACTTAATGTTCCCCTGGCTATAAGGCAAAATCTGTTGGAATGTATTAACTGAGAAGTAGTATACTAACTTTTACCAGCTCAAAAATGAAGACTATCATTAGCCAGCCTTGAGACCCAGAGCAGACCTTTCCCTGCTTTGTGGGAGTGGTTTACCTAAAGGTCCTACATTCTAGAAACGCCTTGATTTACCACTTTCTTCCGTTCTCTAAAATTCCAGGAAACCATTTTCACACTGAGGCATGTTATCTGGAGCAACCCTCACTACAGGACACTCACATTTCGTTTCAGAATAAACTGTTTCTTGCTGTCTTTGAAGTGAAAATCTTGTCCTGGGTTCTCTGCCTCAGTGCACTCCTCACCTCTGGAACAAGGTTTCACCATGTAGCCCAGGCTGGCCTCAAGCTCAATCCTCCTGCCTCCTGTCTTCGGATGACAAGCCTGTGCCAAAACTTCTGGCTCAGTTAAAATCTCCAGTAGTTACAAAATATCCATTCTATTAAATAACCATTCGTTAACTAGTAGCCCATTGTTGACTGCTTTGAATACTTTGGCACTTTTAAATCATGAGTCAATGAATTATTTCCTCCATTATCATTTCATCTCTTGCATCATTTCCTTAACAAAGTGTGATTATGACGGTTTTATGGACTTTGAAACTGTCTGCCAAATTGCATTTTAAAAGGCTCATATTGCCAGTGTTGGTTGGGTTGATACAATTTATTCTACTTGTCAGTTACTATGACCTCAGAAGGATATTTCCTAAGCCAGGAAGCCTAGGGGAATTCCCACCCTACAGACCACAGCTCTTAAGGTGGGAATTTCCCTAACCACAGTCTATTAAGAACAAATTAAACACAGGTTTGGAGTATAGGCTGGGAAACAAGTAGCTGATTATTTTAGATTCCTGACAGTTGAGCCTCCAAAGAGAAATACTTCCTGGGAAGTATTTGCATTGGTTTCGAGAGGCACCTTCATTTCCATCACATGTTGATTTGTGATACCAAGTGTCACTGCAACACTGGCTGAAAGCCGACCATGTAAGTGTAATACCTTGGCAACTGGACGAAGCAAGAGATACTGGATGGTGTCTAGATGAGTGTCTAATGGGCTCTAGAATTTGTACATTTTTCTATTATCAGTTTTGTTTGGTTTGTTTTTGTCTTTGTTTTCTGAAAGCAGGTCTCTCTGTATAGCCCAGGCTGTCCTGGAACTCACTCTGTAGACCAGGCTGACCTGGCACTCACTATGTAGATAAGGCTGGCCTTGAACACACAGAGATCTACCTGCTTCTGCCTCCCAAGTGCTGGGATTAAAAGTGTGTACTACCATTGCCTGGCCCCGATTCTTGGTTTTAATGTCAATTAATTCTATATAAAGGCAGAACAAATGCTATATAATCTCAGGTGAATTTTACATCTTTTGTAGTAAAAATACTTTGAAACTATAAGTCATTATGACTTTATTCTCAGTAGTATTACTTAAAGACATGCTTTTAAAAAATAGTGGGCATGTCTTAATGTTATGTTTAGGGGCTGGAGAGAAGATTCATTGATTATGTACACTTGCTGCTCTTCTAGAGGAACCAAGTTTAATTCTTAGCACTTACATGGAGGCTCCTAACCATCTGTAACCCTACTCCCGGTCATCAAGTATGCATGTGGTGGACAGATAAATATATATATATATATATATATACACACACACACAGGCAAAACACCAATACACATATTTAAATAAATAAATAGTAATTAAAGAATTATTAGTTTACCCCCGCCCCCCATTCTCTGCCTCTGGGTTCCCTGAGGCAGGGCAGCTGATCAGCACTCCGGCAGAGCCTCCAGGCATCAGCAGACTCCTGTGGGGAGGCTCCCTGGCCTACTCAACCTTCCACATGGTGGGTGGCAAGTGTGTAGAGAGCTAGCAGGGGAGTGTCAGGCAGAAAGCAAGGGATCTTCTCACATCTTCTTCAGACTTTAAACCAGAGCCTTTTCTCTAAGTCTGAAATGTGTAACAGGAGCCTGTGCTGAAATAAACCGTTCGCAATCCCTACGCTGATGCCATGGAGCTCTGCATGCAAAGATGGGCATTAAAGGAGAGCCCTGGGACACTCGGGGTGTCCTCTCCCCATTTAAATGTCACAAGAACAAAGCCACCATAAGGCAGCAGTTTCTCACCATTGGCAACACAACAGAAGCCTGACTGTCAAAGGAACGGGCAGGAAGACAGTCGCTGTACACTGGGGAGAGGGTAGAAAATGCCCTGGAAGAAAGGTAAAGGGTGGAGAAAGGATTAACCATGTCAGCAAATAAAACAGAGAGAGGTGGGAAATAAAGAGCCAGGAAAACAGAAGAGATAGCCATCAAAGGGAAGAGGACTGCCCCTGATGATATAAAAAATGATAACAACTGGGAAAAGCTCACAACTTGAGTCTTCCTGTGAGCACAACCCAAACCCAAGTGCTAGAAATCAGTGGAGAGTGTCTGTCATCCACGAAAATTCCTCATGCAATTTCTAAATTTCAGAATAAAGGAACAATTCTGTAAACATTCAGATGGCAAGGAGGAGATGAAGCTCACCCCAAAAGAAAGGACATTTATCACACAGCATCCGGTAAAGACTGGCAAACAATGGGGGAAAGAGGTGTGAAGACAAACTGTGAACCGACTACTCAAAAGCGAGTCGCTCTAAGCCAGCAGGCATGAAAGCACACAGTCCCAGCCTCCTGGGAGCATAAGAAGGACATGTATCCAAAACAAACTATCTGAGAGGCTATGGTGTGTGTTCACAGAGAAAAAGATGTAACTGTACAAGGAATCAGAGAGTGCTCACCCATCTCAGGAATGCCGAGAATGAGGTCATGGAAAAGACACTGAGATCAAACTCTGCAGGTTTGTTAAAGTGCTTAGTGCCTCACAGGATGCAATCACTCACATGCCGGCTGTGGCAGGCAGCCTTTGGTCATAGTGCCCCTTGGCTGCCATTCAGTCACTGCTTGTATTTTTTTCTTCCCATGTTGCAGTTGCAGTGACGTTTGTGAGGTCCTTGACAGTATCAGAGAATCGCTAACTGCCTGCCCATCTTTAATCTCCATGTACTCAAAACCACCTGGCAAGATCACCTGGCTACATTTTTCTATGGCAGATGCTTTTGTTAACAACTAGAGCATCGCTTTAGAACACAAAGTAAGTGGTGGAAAACCAAATAGAGTAAATAACACATGCTAAACTCATTCCACTTAGCAGGGCCACATGGTGGAGAACATTTGCTTCATGCTGTACTAATGTTCACGGGTGTGAATGGATCTGCTGGGCCAGCTTCCATTTGTAGAAAGCTTGCAAAGCTACATACTGACAAAAAATGATAAATGAAGAATATATCATAACAAAGAGTTACACATGTTTATGAGTTTATATAAATGCTTTTATGTTTCTATATCTGTATATGCATGTATGTTAGAGGACATATTCCAATTTTTGCAAACATACAGCATTTATGTCAGAAAAATATATCAGAAACAATATTGTAAATATCCCTCCAAAAGTATATGCATGTATCACTCACATACCATTTCCCTGCCAATTTTTTTTTTTTTTTTTAAATATTTTCAGTTAGGAATAGTGGCTTGTGCTGATAATCCCACAATTTGGGGGCAGGAGGATTGCCACATGTTTGAGGCCAGCCTGTGTTATGAGTACACTGTCCTTAAATAGCATTTTCAGAGGATGATGAAATGAATGGGGGGGGGGAAGGAAATCAAATTAGTTGAGTCATTATGTAAAAATAGAAACTATAAATCACAGTAATCAACAATACCACTAAGCTTGAATCCAATATGATGCAACTATGAAACTTAGAGCTAAAATTTACATTTTGGTTATGAAATACAACTAAACTTGTATCCATAGTTCAGTTAATTATCACAGTGTGTGCATATTTTTTGTGGGTATGTGTGTGGCACTAAGGACTAAATCCTAGGACCTAGCACATGCAAAGCAAGTGCTCTACCACTCAGATGCCCAATCCTAATTATCACAAAGTGGCTATCCCATTTATTTTTTACCATGGCTAAGAGGCTGAAGAAACCCTAACATCACCACCTCCATCTCATTCCCCCTGAATTACTACTTTGTTTCTCTCTGCAAAGTCACTACTACTGTGACTTTCACAAACAACCACACATGTTTATGCCTAGTTGTGTCTTCTGTAAAAGGTCAAAGAATTCCTATTCTTTGCAACCCTCTATGTGACAGTTAGCTATGGATGTTGGGGATCAAGTCTTAGTATCAGTTTACAGTTAGATCCCTGCAGAATTGCCTCAAGCGTGGATTCTAACTGGAGCAGAAGCTCAGCAAATCCCAAGCAAGATAAACAAAAGAAATCCACACCCAGACAATGGTAAGAAGCTCTGACACCTAAAGACAAAGAAAGGGAACATAAAACAATCAAAGGACTGGTTTCTTATTGGGATCGAAGACACAAAGGCTGTGGCTTTCTCAATAGAAACCAGAGGCCAGAAGAAAATGTAGACTTTTTTTTTTTTAATAGTGCCAAAAGTGTTGCCAATACATAATTTTGAATTCAGGAAAAATATCTTTTAAGAATGCAGGTGAAATAAAGACACTCCCAGGGCTATGGGTATAGATCTAAAGTAGAGTGGGCCCTGGGATCCATCTACTATATTGCAAAACAAAAACCCCAAACCCACAACAACCAACCAACCAACCAAACAAACAAACACATTGTCAGTGGGTCTACACTCAAACCATCATTCAAGGAAGTTCTTCAGACAGAAAGGAAAAGGAGACCCTCAGAGTCTGGTTTTTTGATATGCATAGCATAATATAGAAGACAACTACAAATGAACAGAGGGTAAAGAGCCTGTGAGGCCAAAGTTGAATATTGATCCTAAGCAGATTGTAAAACTTTGAGTGTAAACTGGGAGTAGTGGCTCACGCCTTTAATCCCGGCACTCAAAAGGCAGGGGGACCTCTTGGAGTTCAAGGCCAGCTTGGTCAACACAGTGGGTTCCAGGACAGCAGCTAAGACTCCATACCCTGACCCCGTCTCAACAGACAACAAAACTTAAAAGTTAAAGAAATGATAATTTGAGTCTGTACAGTCATTCCTAATAAGCAAGAAAATGATTTATGCAAAGAAACAATAAAATGTACAATAGATAAAATGTAATTCTGAATAATTTCACCTATAAATTATAGAACACAAACAAAAGACAAAGCTTTAGAGGCAGAGGATTAGTCAGCCAGTGGCCTCTAGAGGTGGGGCAGGGAGCTAGCATGAGGAAGGTTGGGAGAAAGTGGACTTGGGGCAGTGGCTACACAAATCCAGACATGTATAAAGTTCCTCAGAATTATATATGCACAGAATAACTTTGTTGTATATTCATTTAAGAATTAAAACAAAAAATAATAAGTAGAGAGAAGTATGGGTCCAGACAATCTTAAAGAATATCAGCATTTAAGGAGAGAAATGGGCTCCTGAGATGGCACAGTGGGTTACCACCTAAGTGTCAGCCCCAGAAGCTACATGGTAAAGAGTCTGTGTACCACAAACTCCTCTGGTGCCCTTTGAAGCCAGAAGGGGACAGCAGATTTTCTGGGGCTGGCGTTACAGATGGCTGTGAGCTGTGTTACATGGGTGCTGAGAATCAAATCTGGGTCTTCTAGAAGATCAGCCAGAGTGCTTAACTGCTGAGTTTTCTCTCTAGCCCAACAAAACAAACCTTAAGACATTAGAGGGCAGCAGAGTAAGGGAGCTCATGGTAGAGAAATGGATGGTAAATGTGCCGTGCCTACATGAGAACCCAAGCTGGGTTCCCCAGATGCCATTAGAGAGCAGAATGTGGTGACGCACTTGTAATCCCACCAATAGCAAGACAGGTCTCCAGGGACAGCAGGGGCCACTGACCAGCCTGCCTGCTTGGCAGCATTCCAGGCCAAGGAGACAGCTAGTTTCAAATAAAATAAGGGAGGCACCTGAGCAAGGACATCTGTAGTTGTCCTCTGACCACACACATGTTCCTATGAGCCTGCATGAACACGTGTACGTGTGTACCTGTGTGTGTGTGTGTGTGTGTGTGTGAATGTGTGTGTGTACACATATGGAGTGTGCAGAATGTGCTTTATCTACCAGAATGGCCAGAGACAGCTGATGCTGGCCATGCTAAGAGCTGATCTGAGCACAGGAGGAAGGAGAGGGAGAGAGTCATCAACCTGACTTGCGGCAGCGAACATGCCAAATGTGGGAAGGGAAGACAGCCAGACCAGACTAGCCCATTACTAAAACCTCAGAGCATTTAAAACCATAACAACAACGACTAATATTTACTGAAAACTTGCCATGTGCGAGGCCATCATTTCCCAATCTTGAGGTGTAGAGAGTTAGTTATAAAGGTATAGGAAATTCTGCACGATTATTGATCAGCTACCATATTTAAGTTATCAAATACAAAATTCAAGCAAAATTTTTCTTTTGGTTTATGGATCATTAGGTTTGTAAAATGTAAGAAATATGAAAAGCACAGGCTGAGGGTGCCTTCTGTGGTAGAAAATGCATGAGACCCTGAGTTTGCTCCTCAAAGCTGCCAGTAACAACTACAATTCTATTTACCAGCAGCATTAACAATTAAGATTATTTTGTACATGCTAAACTGCTGCTTAAGACATGAATATGGCCCAGAGTGCAGCATAGGTCCTGAGGCTTTCTTGCTATCCAGCTCTGTGCCATCCTTTACGAGTCGACCGTCTTTGGTCTTGGAAGGAAATCATTACATGTTAACAATACCTTCTGTTTGCAACAACCAAGACAATTACACACAAATATAAATGTGGGCTGAAACTGCACAGCAAGCCACAATATAGGATCACCTAGGTTAGTGACTGTGAAGATAATCTACAGTATCAGGGACGGGTGTAGATGGAGGTGGGGTGTCAACAGAAACTAGGGGAGCACATCTGATGCCCACCTCTATCATTCTCTCCCTTGTTCCTTTGAGACAGGGTCTCCTGAGAGCTGCACCGGTGCCCAGCTAGCCCTACTGTCTTCCTATGCCCTCCTATAGGCACATGTTCAACCACATCCATGAGAGCTGGAATCCAAACTTCATGCTTGCACAAGCACTCTAGCCACTGAGCCTCTCCCCAGCCTCCAGTCCATAGTTCCTGCTTAGCTCAGTTTGTGTGTGCCCATGTATCTATACTATGTGTGCAATGTATAAATATGCACATTTGTGTGTGAATGCGGGCATACAATTTCATGACATCTGTGTGGAGCAGAGGACAACTTTGGGTGCTGGTCCACACTTTCCACTTTCTTTGATAAAAGATCTCTTCATTTTGTTTTCTTTTTATTTATTTATTTTCTTGCCATGCTGCTGTATAGCAGGCTAGGTGGCCTGTAAGCTTCCAGAGATTTCCCTCTCATCTCTTTGGGTTACAGACATGGGTGCTATGACACCCTGTTTTACATGGGTCCTGGGGACTCAAACCCAGGACCTTACACTTATGTGGAAGTGGTTTACCTACTGAACTGTCTCCTCAGACTCACAATATTCTTTTAATTTAAAAATGTAAGGAGTTGGAGAGATGGCTTATGGGTTAAGCACACACTTCTCTTGCAGAGACCGGAGTTCAGTTCCCACCTCTTAGGTCAGATGATTCACAAATGCCTGTGACTCTAGCTGCAGGAAGTCTGACACCCTCTTTTAGACTCTGCAGGTGCTGAGCTTAAGTGCACACACACACACACACACACACACACACACACACACACACACACACACAAGCTAAAAAAGAAAAGCAAAGCAAAGCCCATCTTCCATCATTTGAGAAGCCTGGAATCCTGAGGCTAACTTGCTTAGCTAGGACCGCAATGATTTACAGATAACCAACATGTGTTTCCTAGCAACCCGAATGCATAAAAGGTTACGATACACCGTATGATTTCAATTATATGACATCTCAGAAAAGACACAACTACAGAGAGAGTAAAACAGTCTGTGGTTGCCAGGAGTTTAGGAAGGGGAGAGGGCTGAGGAGGTGACTCACAGGAATTTTTAGGGTAGTGAAAATATTCTGTATGATATTGTAATAAAATCATACATTTGTCAGAACTCATGGAATGCACAGAGTGAGCCTTAATTTACATTACTTAAAAAAAAGTCATTTTGGCGGTTGGGGGTTTTAGGAAGTAATGTAGACTGTTAAAAGAGCAACTATCTAATAAATGCTTTAAAGACATTGATGAAAAAGTATAGGAAGAAGTGCTGACCTACATGGCTTTAGGAAGGATGCTATCTACAGGGCCAAAAGGCTAAAGGACCAACACAAAGGCCCTGAGTTCTAGGTAATCATGCTGGTTTCCATGGGGACAGGGTAACAGTCCTCACACTATGCTATACTTATCCAGCAGAACTCAAGCACTAAGGAAAAGGATGGCTGATGGAGGGAGCCAAATTCTCACTGGTAAGTGAAGTTTACAGATGAGCAAGGGGATGAGTCTAGAACAACACCCACGGCTATGGAATAGAATAGAAACATCAGTGTGAACTCATGTTTAGTTTAATACAGATATGGGCAGTCATGTATGGATATGGATACTAAGTTATACATGTATTATGTTAGTAAATGCATGTATCATTCTATGCTTGGTCTATCTAGAAGACTTAAGAAAACTAATATTCCTTATAGCAACAAGTATACCAACATCCTGGCTTGGTTTCTAATAACCATCATCCAATAAAAACAACCAGAAATCCCTACAAAAACAATGGGTTTTAAAACCAAGGCAGAAAATACAAACTATAACCCTGAAAGTAGCCTGTAGATCATTTCAGATAAAATGTGGTCAAAAAGCCCAGTGGGAGGTAGGTCAGATGCCAACCACAGGAATTCCCAGAGGCCAAGTGTGAGGAGTCAAACACCAAAGTAAATAGTTTGGAACTAAAATACAGAGGAAAGAGGCTGGTATGAGTGCTCACCGAGTAAACCGTTTGCTGCATACGCCCAGCTACCTGAGTTTGATTCCTGGAACTTATTTTAAGGTAGCAGGAAAGAATCAACTCCAAAAATTTGTTCTTTGCATGCACCACCTCACTCACAATAATAAATAAAGTTTTTAAAAGTCCAACAAGTATAAAAATAAATATCCAGGTGTTCACACTGACCTAAACATATGACTGAACAAATTCATAACCGAGGGAGGAGAAACAAATCCTTCTTGTTGAATTCCAAATAGTTTACACAGACACTACACTTCCAAAGAGCAGAGTGTAACTCCCCACTGGGGTACAGGCTGCATGCTGTGACTACCTTTTAAAGAACAGTCTAGAAACCAAGCAGAAGAGAAAGGAATATTAGTGACCCTATGGTGAAGAAGCCTGAAAGACATAATGAAGTGAGCCACAAATCCAATTGCTAGCATGGCACCTTGATGTGATAGAATAAAAATGGCACATCCCTGTGCTTTTCTTCCCAATAGCTCACAGTCTATGTTAGCACAAGGAAACCATCACAGCAACTCAAACCATGCAAGATTCCATAAAACCCCTGAGCATGGTGTTTATGAGACAGCTCAGCGGGTAAAGGTTCTTGCTGCCAAGTTGGATGACCTGTGTTTGATCCCCAAACCTCACATGGTAGGAGAGAATAAACTCTCACAGGTTGTTCTCTGACCTGCACAGGTGTGCTGTGACACACCAGCATCCACGTACATGTATGCATGCACACACACTCTAAAAAAATGCCTGACTAGTACTCCTCAAAAGTGTCAGCACCATAGAAAAGAAGGACAGTATGAGAAACTGTCACAAGAGGTGACAATAAAAGAACTGTCCTAGATGAGATCATGGACAGAAATGACAGTGAATGAAAACTGGGGGTGTAATTCCTAACACTTCCACACAGGCTCACTAGTGGTCACTAACAGACCACATCACACTAACACATTTACTGGGGAAGCCAGGTGTGGGCCATGGGAGAACTGGAGGTACTGTTCTCATTTCTCTGTTGCTCTAAAAACTATGCTAGAAACAAACCAAACTTACAATTCAATTGGACTTAAGAATGACACATTAAGTAAGGCCCTTGTCCTACAATAAGGACACTGCAGATACACTAAAAGCAGGCTAACACCTCCTATGAGCAAGGCCAATCAATCTCTATCAGTCCCAGGACAAAGCTGTGCGGAAAACATTGCTCAGAGGTCACATGATCTGCCCAAGGTCACATGGATGGTTATAGGTAAAAACATGTCTGCTTAATTCTAGAGGCTTTTTTCAGAATACCCCAAAAGAAAAAGACATAAACTCACACCCCTCAAGATGCCTTGTTTCTTCTTGTTTGCTCTGCTTTGTTTGAAAGATGAGACTGTCTAACTTTCCCTTATTCCTATCTCCTATTAGGAAATGTCAATTGCTACTTACAAAAATGAACATTTTACCCGTTTAGGCTGCTCTCGCTTCATTTCCGTTGCTGTGATAAAATGCCCTGACAAAAAGAAACCTGGGGGATAAAGGGCTTACTTTAGCTCACAGTTCCACATTACAGCCCATAATAGCCAGGGAATCAAGGTAGCAGGAACCTGAAATAGCTATCATATCACATTCACGATCAGAGCAGAGAGAAATGAATGCATATGTGTCCAGTTGCTTGACTATATGCAGCTATATTTTTCCATCTTTCTACAGCTCAGAACTGCCTGCCTAGGGAATGGTGCCACCAATAAAGGGCTTGAACTTGCCACATCAATTAACTTTATTAAGACAATCCCTCATTGAGTAGGTTGTTCAAATTGACAATTAAAGCAAGCAATTACAACGTTTGCTCATGGAACAGAATTGTCCAAATCTTATAAACCATTACTTATTACTTTTATATTACATATTACTTATTCTCAAAATGTCTGAGTAGTGCTTTTTAATGTTTATTTTATTTTATTATTTTAGTTGCGGGAATGGGTGTGTGAAGGGGACAGAGTTTCTCTCTGTAACAGTTCTAGCTGTCTTGGAACTCAGTCTGTAGACCAGGCTGGCCTTGAACTCACAGAGATCTGCCTGCCTCTATCTCCCAAATGCTGGTATTAAAGGTGTGCGCCACCACTGCTCAGCTAAGCAGTGCTTTCGTGCTGGGTTTTGTTAGGCAAGCAATGATTATCAAACATCAAGTAGTAGATCAGAATACAACTCCCAATGGTTAGGCACAGCTACTTGCCAACATTTCGTTACTCACAATGATAAAAGCCATGGATAATGTTTATACCTCTAGTATATCACTTAGTCCTCTCAAGAGTCTTTCATTAAGAATCTAGACTGACCACCAAAGCTCTGGACCTACCAAATCTTGGACAAGCCAACCCTGAAAGTACTGATGCTTGAACAGAAGCCACAAGCTACACTTACTCATGTATCCTTCCATCCCACCAACTGGAACTCTGTTCTCTTTAAAAAAAGAGCCTCCATCTCAGATTCCATAGGCTCTGTACCAGTGACATTTCATTTACTCTGGGACTTGCCCATACCAATCAGCTCTCAGCCTTCCCTTCCTGTATCTCATTGTCTACAGCATGTTCAAATTTGTATGACATGGGGACTGACTGAGTTAGCTTTTCTGCTTCTTGCAATAGATGCCCACTGTGTTTCTTTGGCTAGCCTGGACCTCTCTATGTAGATCAAGCTGAGGTCAAACACACAGAGATCTGCCTGCTTCTATCTCTGCCTCTAGAATTAAAGGCATTGACCCCTTAGTTAGTTTAGTGTCATCTCAGACAGCATTGAGCAAATCAGATTGTCCTGGGAAGTATCTATGGGGTCATCCTGCTAACTGATGTGGGAGCATCCAGCCTGCTGTAGGTGGTCCTTGGATGTATAAAGAGCTAGCCAAGCACAGGACAGTGAGTGAACCAGCAAGCAGTGTTTCTCCATGGTTTCTGCTTCAAGTTCCTGCCCAGACTTCCCTTAAGAACTACTGCCTGTAAGCTGAAATAAATCCTTTCCTTCCTTAAGATGCTTTGGTCTGAGTGCTTTATCACAGCGACAGAAAGGAAACTAGAATACATGGCTAAAAGAAAACATGTTAGTCCCCAAAGAGGACACAAGAGGCTGGGCCCTCCTCAATGTCATTTCTGGGCTCTTTGTTTTGGACCTTTACAAAAAAGACTAGCTTTTCATGAAATTCAAAAAACTACATTACTTCTAAATTAGCTTTGTATTATCTGTCCCCATATGTTTTCATGTACTTGGGGAGTGTTAAAATACACAGTGATGACTCCATAAAGTGGCATACAGTGCCGTACCTCATTTGGGCCTCCCATCAATGAGAGTGAACAGGAAAACTGTGGTGTGCTTTACAGATGTTAAAACGAGCTTATGGAGACTCTGTGGCTTGTCCACTTTAGATCTCTAACATGTGGTGAGGCACAAGATGTTAGGGAGGGGTGTCTCTGGATTTCAGTGCAAAGGCTTTGCTCAGGGGCGCATGCCATGCGCAGCTCAGATTTCGGGCTAACTGCAGACTAAACATAGTCTGCATTTTTCTCATTCCTTAGAAACATCACCTTGACTTCTCCATATTTCCTTTTCTTACAGATTTTAGAGATGCCCAGGTAGTTGGGTAAGATTTGGGTTCAGACTAGGGCATCTGTGGTGGGAAAGTTAACCATTTATTATCACTTTTCTCCTAGAAACTCTTCCTTGTTCTCTGATAGGACTTTTTCATACCATCTGTTTCAATTTTACAAACGCATTGTTTTCTATCTCTAAAAAACCTGTGGAGGGAGGAAGGGACGGGGGGGAGGGAGGAGAGAGATTAACACTTGGATACATTCTTTCTTCCCCATTTCAGTATGACTATAATCTAAGAGAGGAGGAAGAGAAACTGCGTGCTTGTGTGCGTGTGTGCGTGCGTGCGTGCGTGCGTGCGTGCGTGCGTGCGTGCGTGCGTGTGTGTGTGTGTGTGTGTGTATGTGTGTGTATGCGCATTCTTGTGCTGTCTTTCCTCTAACTTTCTTCCCTTCAAACTACCTGTAGGTTTTAGTTTTAGTAAATGTTCTCAGGCTATCTGTTGATTGAGGCGCCTGAACAATGAATTTGAGAGTACTAAAATGAAGAGAATTTGTCCAAGCATTCAGAGAGAAGGCAGAAAAATAGCTTACATACAGTAGAGAACTGAATAAGGAGCTGTATGGAGAAACCTGGAAGATAACAGAGCACCTTCACAATTCAGACCAGACAGACACCTGATTCCCAAACCTTCCAGCCTGCAGGGTTGTACACAGTCCACAAAACTGCCCTTCAGATGCTCTCAGAGTGTGCTCTACCACAACAGCAGCAGCAAGAAGAAGACACATCCAGCAGACAGGGAATATGCAGGTGTGTGCGTCAGAGCCAAAAGGTACTGAGTTCCCCATGTGATGGAACAGGAAGTCGGGAGAGCCAGGCAGGAGTCCAGATAGCTGCCCAGACTGAACCAGGGAGTTGAAGGATCCAGGAAAACAAAGACTGGCCAATTAAAAGATGACTTTCATAGCTGAGCTACAGACATCAGCACCAGCACACAGGAATCCCACAATCCCAGCTTGAGCATAGGGCGAGGCGGGGAAGGTGTCAACACAGGTAACTAAGCAAAGCCAAAGCCAAGAGGCAATTAGAGGGAAAGGGTGTGCTAATGAAATAAAGATCTAACCGCAGCACATGCTGCGGCTCAACCACAAACAGTATTTCCATAGTCACAATGCCATCAACACTGATTTCCTGGAAACGTGTGCGGGACGGGGAGAGGAGGAACTCTGTGTAGAATTACTCTAAGTTATGGTGACCTCTCCCTTAGGAAGAAATAAACATGCCCAACATGGAAAACACTATGAAATAGCATCACATTCTGCTGAAAAATGGATACCAGTGGGCATGGTGGTGTACACCTTTGATCCCAGCACTTGGCACACAGAGGCAGGTGGATCTCTGTGGATTTGAGGCTAGCCTGGTCTGTTTAACCAGCTCTAGGCTGAAGCTACATAGTGAGATTTTGGCTGAAAAAAAAAAAAAGAAAAAAAGAAAACCAATTAAAAAAAAGAAATATGACTATCAGTGAACTCAGAAGCACAAAGAACGGCAAGAATTGCTTGCAGGGAGTGAGGCTTTGGGGGTAAGAAAAGAACTGTTACACTTGGAATGCCTAATTCTTATTCTCAAACTACAAAGGGACATTATTTTGATGACAACTAAAATTAAATTTTAGAAGCTCAGATCCAAAGAACATTAAGTGACAGACTCTACAGGCTGATAGGGAAAGGGTGATGTCTGGGCAGTGCTGCTGAGACAATGAAGAGTGAGGGCAACTCAGTGAGCCGATCGGAGCCACAGTCTTACGTAGGCTTGTTCTAGCAGCCTATGTAAGCACCACATGCCAACGCGGTGCCCACAGAGCCAGAAGAGCATGTTGGATCCCTGGAACTGGAGTTAAGGAGAGTTATGAGCTTCCATGTGGATGCTGAGAACTAACCTGGGTCCTTTATAGGGCAGCAAATGAGTCATCTCTCTAGTGCCCAGAGCTACATTTCAAAAAAGTATTATTGAGATACAAAACACCCAAAACAAAACAAACCCCCCCACAGCAGATGAACTAAAAGAGGAAGAACTGAAATTGGGAGTGGCATCTAAAACTTTATAGCAAACACTGAACTGGACCAAGTGCAGGCTGGGCTCTTTGTTTTCAGGGTCTGCAAAGGCACTAGAGCTCATGATGCAAATGTTCTACCACTGAGCTACAGTCGAAGTGCTGGACTCTCTTTGCGACAGAGTATCAGAAACAGACGGCCACACTGAGGCCGTCTTCATCTCTAGTAATTCCTTCATGATCCATTTGTTTGCCATAATTAGGAAGGGGACAGCCAGTCAGCAGATGGAATCATAGATTTTCTTGTGGAATGTTCTCTCTGCAGATAAAGAACTGCCAGGGCTATGAGCCAGTCTTCCAAGGAACTTCACTGAATGTGGACCATAACTGTGTTTTAATCTGACCACCCTTGAGTACACTGAAGGTGTACATCAGAGCCTGAACCACTGAGCTCAGCTGCCTAACTCTGGAAGTAGATGTTGGATGGAAGCCGCAAAGCTACACTTACTCACCAGGGTATCAGCTAATCGGCTCTTCTTTCTAACCCAGTTAGAAAAGATGGGCTGAGAAAACAAGGCAGGAGAATGTCTGCATCCTAAGAAAGCATGTAACAAAAGCCCCATGCCATTATCTCCTGTGAACAATGAGAAGTATGTCGTTTTTCAGCAGAAAAAATAAAAAGAATTGAGAATTCTGAGAATTAAGTGAGGACATACACTACAAAGGGAAGCAAGATATATATATATATATTCATCTAAACGTGCTCAGGAACAGGCTATACATTGGAAATCAAAATTAAATCAGGTCTCAACCCTACATCTCTTCCTACTGCTGCCTAGAACCTCCCTATTGCAGATGTAGTCCTGGGCCAGCCACAGCCCCTGGGAGCTTGTTAGACATGCAGAACCGCAGACCCTACCTCAAGCTAATGACCCCAAATCTTCATTTTAATAAGCTCCCAGGTGCTCTCTAACCCATTAAAGTTGGAGAATCACATACTTAGAAAGATGGGAGAAGTTTGGAGTTTGTACTGGGCCACCCCCATTCCCCCGCAGATGTAGACAGAAACTTAGGTGAACTCCAGGTGTCTAGAGCTGCCTACACAGGACAGTCATTTACATGACAGGAAAGTCATAAGCAGAGTCTAGATGAGGCATTATTCCAAGATGCCTAGCTATTTCCTGGGAGCTCACTTCCAGGGTCAAGCAGGAACACACGCATGGAACACAGTATGAACCACACATTTCCCTCTATAGCTGCCTATTTTATTTAAGCAAAGAAAAAAAGGGCTAAACATTAATTTTAGTTGTACTTAATTGAATAATTTCTCAGGGGAATAGTTCAGGGAGAGTTTAAAACTGACTGTTTCCAAAAGCCATTACAAATTGGCATATACTATAATGTCACTGTGCCAACCCAAACAGTGCGCTTTTAATGTCCCCTGGGCTGCCTTCACTCCAGATGTGTTCAGAACTCGAAGTAATATAACACAGGCAAAAACCATATTTACATGAAACAGTATTTGGGATATCCTTTTCTAATTATCTGGAATGAGATAATAGACCCCTAATAGGAAGCACGGGGGTTGGGGAAGCCAGGTCGGTGGCTCCTCCCTCGTGATGCTTTTGTTAGTAAGAAAGGAAACAGTGTGTACACGAGCAAGGGGAATCTACTTGGCCATGGTTAATCATCTGAATGTCTAGGAACTTTGAATGTGCCCTACGATCACCTCTAATTAGCTAGCTGATTTGTAAACGCCTGATCTTGTCTTTTCTTATGAATCATAAGTAGGCGAGGGCTGGGGTTGGGAGGAGGGGGATGGGAAGGAAGTGGAATTCTCCGAGACCCTTCTGTTGAGAGAGAACTGACTCCGGTGATGAGTGGACAGGTGTCGCCTCACCCCCCACTCCCCACCCCCTGCTTCAATGGTGTTTAGTGGCACATGAAGTCATTTTATTTTTAACTAATAATGGTCATTGCACAAGTGCTAGGGAAGTCAACTTATCGCTGACATGTACTTCACAGGGCAAACTAAGGCCATTAATGAGGAATCATCCTTCGAGTCCTGAACTTGAGCGCATCGAAATAAAAACTGATTAGTGTAGTATATACTTTCTGCTAACATTGGGAGGCTCTGTTCTTACCATTTATTACTAAACAGAAATGAAATTTAAGTCAAATAAGTATTTTAATACACGTAAGCATGGTGTTCTGTCCCAGTGGAGACCCTGGACTCCATACATCACAGAATGGCGCAGCACGTCCTGCACTCAGGCATGCTCAGCTACTGACGTCTGTTTTCACAGATGTCACTGAGAAGCCATCTGAAAAGCAATGTACGATGCAGCTGTTCTTGGCTAGGAGCAAGATACACTTGGAAACCTTGTCCCTAAATGTTCAAAACTGGACTGAGTTTTCCAAATACAAATTAATTACCAAATTCTACGTGTTGACAAGCAAATGCTCCAATGTTTATGCTTCAATTTGACAAAGGAAATTTTAGCATATTACTCTTAAGCCTCTAAAGCAAACAAGCTCCGTGTATAGGATTTACTTCATTACAACTCTAACTAAAATATTTAAAAACACTTTAATCCTGAAATCCAACATGTAAGAAGAAAACCAAAAGATCTATATATACAGTTTAACAAAACAGTTACAAAGCAAAAGCTGGGTAACCATGACTTGCTGCCCCAGCTTGGCTCAGCGTGGCAGTGCCGTAACTAGACTCATCAGCCTTATAAAACTCCACACTCACTTAGCCATAAGCAATCAACAGACATCTCCAATATGTCAGGCTGTGTGTTGGGCATATATCTGAGCACTTGGCCAGTTGTTACTTGCTAGCATGTTTGCTCAAATAACAGCTACCACAGAGTTCTTGATCGCTGCTTATCTGGGTTTCAGAGCAGATAAACACACAACTTTATCATAAGGACAAGGAACATTTTGGTCCAATAAATCCACCCAGAGGCTTGAGACTGAGGGGTGTGGAAGGATATAACTACATGGAAAGGACCAGGAGAAAGGCTTGGTGGTCGCCAACACCCAGATGTGAACTCTTCTCTCTGACCCCCATGAGCACTGACTGGTTAACCCCTGAGCTTAGGCCTCTCCACTCAGGAGCTACTTAGAACTTTCCCAAGCACCTTACAGAGAGCTTTATTTATCATGTCAGAATTAGATTCCAAAAAACATTCCACTATAAAGACAGTAAAAATCCCTCGTTAGAAGACTAATGTTCTTTTAATCTGGGGAAAAAAAAAAAAAAAAAAAGAAAGAAACAAGAACCAAAAACCATGGCTCTGCCTGAAGGAGAAATAGTTTTACCTTATTAATCACCAAGTTCTCAAGTCAACTCAGCTTACGAGAGCCTCCAAAGTAACTCAGCTGTTTCCACATCGCAATCAGAAGACCCCAACAGCACACAGCCTAGGGTAATGTTAAAACAATATACATAGCAGCATCATTTCCTTTCTAGGCTGCATTTCTGCTGGGAAAGGGGGAAATTTAAGCCAAATGACAATTTACACCAAGAATCCCCAGAGAAGGATGGACAAGATGAGCCACTGGAATGTGGAACCAAAATCTCTTCTAAATTCTTTTAGAATCCACAAAATACACAGAGCAATCATATATATAATTTTATAGAAACAATTATAAAGAATGATCTAGAACTTCACTGACAAATATTTTTACTTTTGCTTTATTAGTGCTGGTGATTAAACTTGGAGCCTTGTGTGTGATACAAACACATGCTATCACTACTGAGCTGCACCCTTGGCCACAACTAATGGGATATGTGACTAAAATATTCTAAAGGAGATCTGAGAGTCTCCTATGTGTAAGGTTCTGGGGACCTAGTCTCAGCACTGTGAGACAGGAGGAAGAGGAAGGGGCAGAGAAGAGGAAGGGGGTGAGGAAGAGGAGGAAATGTTGGAGGCCCATGCATTAAGAGTGGTGAAGGTAATCTATAAAAGAATACACGAATATATAGCCCAAGAGTCTAAAAGGTAAATATCTTTGTCATTATTCAAGAAAGTGTGAGAATCCTAAAGTCAACAGTGAATGTTCAGTCAGCTTGAGCTGCAAAGTCCATAAACATACAGCGGTGCAGACACCCTTCTCCCTCACTGCCATTTTCCTGCCAGCGTGAGCTTCCATTCTGACACATGTCCGTGCATGCACAATTGTTTTTATGGGCAAAAACTAATGCACATATACAAGTAAATGTAGGGGTAGGGAAAAGCCCAAGATGCCATCCACTTCATGGGGTGGGGTTGAGGATGTCCATGTGAAAAGACGTGACTAGACCACTGAGGTAGTTCTTAGGCTAACTGGCCCTCCCTGGTCAAGACCTCACATCTGCGCAGTCTTCATCCTCACATGGTCCATAATCACACATGGTAGCAAGGCTGGTAAACTGCCCTCAGAGCAAATCTTCCTCGCCGTCTCTTGCTGTAGTTTTTATATAATACATTAGAATCCAGCTGCATTCATTTGGTTACACATTAACTATTTGAGTTTTTTTTTTTTAAAAAAAGATTTATTTATTTATTATGTATACAGTATATAGAGGAGGGTACCAGATGTCATCATAGATGGTTGTGAGCCATCATGTGGATGCTGGGAATTGAACTCAGGAATTGAACTGTAAGAATAGTCAGTGCTCTTAACCTCTAAGCCATCTCTCCAGCACTCATTGTTTTGTTTTTTTAACTAAGCTACTTTTGTCACACTTTATATGTGATTTTTTTTCCTAAATCACTTTTACTTTTCTTTGCACAATGGTGTGTTGATGGGGCCTAATGTTCTCACTAAACAGTAGAGAACCCAAAATTTGTCTTTCTCAGAGAACTGAATAAAAAAAAACTTACATAAATTAAAAAGATGAATACATTCACAGGTGTCAATGCAAATGTTCCAAACTCAAGGCAAGCAACAACCCATGGCTTCAGGAAGGAAAACTTCAGAACAGAAACTGGGTCCTAAGGCTCAGACTTTCCCACCCTGTTAGACCAGCAAGACAGAATCGGTAACTGGTTCAGGAAACCTGGAAGCCAGCTGTCAGCTAATACCCTGTACAGACCACTGATGGTCATACAGATCCACCAGGCTGGCGATTTCTCTTCCACACTGTGCTCTCCCCAGCCACCAAGGACTTGTCCACATGGACTAAGGACTAAATCAAGATACGTACAGGATATTAGACATACACCAAGGAAACAGTTAACTTGAATACAAGATCAAACATCAGCAACAAATTTAATGATCCAGTGCTGATATTGAATACAAGCTTCAAGGGCAAATTTCTTTTAAGGCTTTTTCAGTTTTGTGAGGCTAGCATGTAGTGTACTTACCAGGGTGAACTACTACTTTAGAATCAGCTCCTAGAGCAGATGCCTGGCACCTGCTCAGTCCATCAAGAACCATTTGCAGAGGATGGTGGAGGGGACCGACTCATTCTACTGATCTACATTTGCTGGAAAATGAACAGTGAGGTCAGGATGGAACTGCCAGTCCAGACTGAGTACCTTCGCACAGGGGGAGCAATAATCTTTATCTTCATTGTGCTGGGTTTTGGGCTGTGATCTTCTGCATCCTGCAGCCAATGTCTGGATACACAGTAGTACCAATAGACATCACTGTGTAGGCATGCATACAGGTCCTTGCAGATGTTCATATCACACTTCATGATGAATCTGAAGGTGGTCTCATGGATTCCACAAGTCTCCATGGCCAGGAGGAGAGCTAGACGGCACCACTAGACACCGGAATCGTTCATTGCTGATGGTGATCACCTGCCCATCAGGCAGCACTCATAGCTCTTCTCCAAGGAGAAGGAGGATGCAGCAGTACCCATTTCTTGTTCAAAATCCTGGACAACATAGAACAGTTTCTCCTTAATGTCACACACAATCTCCCAGTGAGCCATGGAGGTGAAGCAACAGCCCTGCTCAGTCAGGATCTTCATGATGATATCTGACAGGTCCCAACTAGTCAGGTCCAGCTGCAAGACGGCATACATGGGCACAGCATGTGTGACCCTGTTGCCAGAGTTTATGACAATGCCAATGGTGTGATCAGATGCATAAAGGGACAGGATGGCCTACATGGCCACATACATGGTTTGGGTACTGAAGGTTTCAACCATTTATTTGTGTTACCTTTCTATGAGTTTGGGGGCCCAGGGGAACCTCAGTCAGAAGCATCAAGTACTCCTCAGGGGCTACATGCAGCTTAATGTAGAAGGTGGTGGCAGCCCTTCTCCAGGGCATCCTAGGTGATGACAATGTCATGCTTGATAGGGCACTAAAGAGTCAGGATACCACTCTTGCCCTGTGCCTCGTCACCCACATATGAAAGAGTCTTTCTGACCCATGCCTACCATGATGCTCAGGTACCAAAGATACCCAATGATGGAAGGAAATGTGACCCTAAGGGCATCATTACCAACAGAGCCAGCTTTGTACATGCAGGAGCCACCGTCAATGACAAGTGCTGTGGTTTCTTCTTTCATTTTGATTGGAGAAGGATGGGGCACAGGATAGCAAAAAGACATGTAGGGTAAACTGACAGCTGAGTGTGAGGAATTTTTTTTCTTTTATTGAAGCAAAGTCAGTATGACATAGAAGTAGCACTTTGTTTAAATTAAGCAATTCAGTAGCATTTAGTACACTCATAATATCAAACAGCCACTAGCTTCATTCTCTTCACCCTTAAAGCAACTCACACCCATCGCCTCTTCTTCCAGCTCCTGTGTAGTTGATATTCTCTTTGGGCTGCCAACCAGCTCCCAAATAAAGATGTGGAGACTCACTGTTTGTTAATTATGAATGCTCGGCCTTAGCTTAGGCTTGTCCCACTGTCCCACTAGCTCTTTAAACTTAATTTAACCTGTTTCTATTCATCCACACTTTGCCTCGGGGCTTTTTTTTTTTTTTTAAACTTAGGTCTTTCTTTTTTTTTTTTTAAACTTTATTTATTTATTTGCCTTGGTGTTTGCCTGGAACTGGAACTACAGACAGTTGTTAGCAGCCATGTGGGTGCTGGGAATCGAACCCGGGTCCTCTGGAAGAGCAGACGGTGCTCTTAACCCCTGAGCCATCTCTCCCGCCCCGCCTCAGGGCTTTTTTACCTTTCTTTCATTCTGTGTGTCCTACTTTCCTGCTTCCTCCATGTCTGTCTGTCTGGCTTCTGTCATCTCCTTTTATTTCTCTCAAGTCTAAATTTCTCCTCCTACTTATTCTCCCTGCTCAGAAGTTCTGCAGATACCTCCTCCCTCACTCATTCAACTTTTTATTAGACCAATTAGGTGCCTTAGGCAGGCAAGACATCTTTACATAATTAAACAAATATTATGCAACATTCTTGCGAATTCTCAATCTCGAGTTTTACAGTGTGTGTGTGTATGTGCACCATTCTCTCTTTTACTCTATTCTTCTCACATACACAGAGGAAAAGATAATCAAATGTTGTCCAGGAAGAAAAACAGAAAAGAAAACAGTATGATACGATGTTCAAACTTGACATGAGTTACTTACTTTATGAACTATCGGTTTTTAATTATTTTATTTTTATTCTTGGAGGCTGAGGACCTTCCCCAGAATCTTCCAAGAGAAATGAAGCTGCTTGCCCAAGGTTAAATTTTTATCTGTTAGAAAAATTTGAAATGTGGTCCCTGTGTTCTGTGCTGAGACTGTCCCAATTGTCCTCTGTTATTGCAAAGCATGCCACACCTGCTGAGGTGCACACTGTAAAGCATGCCACACCTGCTGAGGTGCACACTGCAAAGCATGCCACACCTGTTGAGGTGCACACTGCAAAGCATGCCACACCTGTTGAGGTGCACACTGCAAAGCATGCCACACCTGCTGAGGTGCACACTACAAAGCATGCCACACCTGTTGAGATGCACACTGCAAAGAATGCCACACCTGCTGAGGTGCACACTGCAAAGCATGGCACACCTGTTAAGCTGGACACTGCACAGTGTGCCACACTTGAACACTGCAAATCTTCCACACCACAGAGTTCAGTGCAGCAGTGTGTCAGACTTTAGCACTAAGTCAGAGAGATGTGTTGACCTCATAAAACACTTTACAGGCTGTGAACTGCTCCAAAACGGGCTCCCTATCCCCCAATTCCATGGATTTGCCTGCTTGTAGTCCCCTAAGTTTTGAAGTCTGGACATCTGAACAACAGCACAGTAGTTCAGTGGTGAGACACTTTCACATCTGTCCACATCTCACCCTGTGTGCCCCAGTGCCAGGAATTAGCCCACTCCCTGTATCTACTTTGCTCTGAATTCCTGAAAGATGGCTGCCTACTTTCTCAAATGGTTAGGTTAATCTGTCTCTCAGCCTTCTCTCTGGGATGAAATTGCTGCAACTCCCCTACCACAATCAGATTGACAGATGCCCAGCCAGGGCAACACTGCAATCCCCTTGCTTGCCCCCAACTCATGGTACATGTAAACACTCGAGAGTACAGGTTCACATGGAGATCAGACTGGAGAGTCCCCTGTCACTGGAACTATGGATAGCTGTGAACTACCTGATATGGATGCTGGGAATTGAACCTGGGTCCTCCGCAAGAGCAGTACAAGCTCTTAGCCACAGAGTCATCTTTCCAACCGCTCTAACACAGATTAACAGTAACAAGTCATTGAGCCACAATCTATCAGGATATATGCATGCCTCAGCACTATCACTGCACCAGAATGGGTATGCATCATCTTTGTGTTTCCAGTACAAGGACCTTGGCAACCTGAGAGATTTGTCACTGAAAAGAACAAAGTTCATGTGGTATTTCAGCTATATCTCAATATATACAGCCGTAGAAAACCTCACATCTCAACAAATTGCAGTTTTAAGCCACTTAGTCTGTGGTGGAAAACAAAGTTGGGTGAGCCATTATAAGCAGAGTACTAAACAGAGAATAATTAAGACCCAGGGAGGTGACTTGCAGTCCACGAAAGCAGCTTGGCTGTGGCTACCATAGAGATTGAATGTACAAATGACAACAGAGTAGCAATACTGATTCAGACATAGTCAAGTTCTGAGCCAGAGGACTGGCATTTAAAGATGGGCACGGGAGGAAGACTTCTGCCTAGAGCCCAGGATAGGGGGGCACGGACTATGGGGGTGAGCTGTGAGCACAGGGAGGGAGTCAAAAGAGCTGATGTGTGCTGCCTGTGAGCGCACCCTTCCTGTGATGAAATTCTACTGCTAATCCTGCACTCTTGCCAGAGACAAGCTGCCCTTGAACCAATCAGGTATCCCGAAGATAAATGATGTCATGGTCCCTTCCCACCTTCCTGCTTCACAGTTGAAGTGTGACAGGAAGCCATGGGGCAGATCACACAGTGACCAGCCTGTTCTTGGTAGCTGCAGACTCTTCTAGGCTCTCTGCTGGGTTAGAGCAGCCTCCTTCTAAGTCTGCTTTCCCAGGAACCCCAAGAGAAGAGAGACAGGTACCCCAACTCAAGGAATGTCTTGTGTTCTGCTTAGCCAGGAGTAAATAGTCTTAATCTCTCTCCAGGTACATTAATCCCAGCAGATGTGTTTGATTTCTAGGTAAGCAAGTCCAAAGGCAGTGATTCAAGCTACAGTTTCTTTCTTTCTTTCTTTCTTTTTTTTTTTTTTAAAAAAAAGATTTATTTATTTATTATGTATACAGTATACAGAAGAGGGCACCAGATGTCATCATAGATGGTTGTGAGCCACCATGTGGTTGCTGGGAATTGAACTCGGGATCTCTGAAAGAACAGTCAGTGCTCTTAACCTCTGAGCCATCTTTCCAGCCCGAGCTATAGTTTCTTAAAAATGTTACTTGCCATATATACATGTTGAGAGACAAATTATACCTAGTGGCATATTTTCCTTAACTCAATATTCTAACATGTCTTGTGTGCTAAGGGCTGCTTCACCACTGGACTATTGTCCTCCCTATCCCCAGTCATCAAGAGGAAGGCTAGAAATGTCTCATGTTTTTACAGTAAGCCTTTCAAGTCCAAAGTTACTGCAAACTTAGAGCACATGCCAATTCAGATCAGCCACATTTCAGGTACTCAAAGCTACAAGTGGCTTCTTTACTGAATGGCACTACTGTCAGAGGCTATGGAGACACCACTATGTCATAAGTTGAAAAATCATAACTCAGGATATGCAATCCAAAGAGCAAGAAACGTTTTCAAGTTCATAGCCATATTCACAAAATAGTCCTTTTGACTATGTTAGCTCCAGTGCAAACCTACTGACCTTCCATTATCCAGAACTTCCAGTTAACCACAGCACTCCACTTTCTAGCTACACTCAGGGTTTTTTACAAACACAACTTTAGTGAATATCATTTACATACTACCAATCTGCCAAAAGTATATAATAATCAAATTATTTTGGTATGTCATTATTTTATTCATGGTGAATATATAGCATAATTTGTCACTTTAAAAATACACGACTCAGTGGCATTATTAAATCCATGTTGCTGTATGGCCAGCCACTGCATCCTTCCTGAGCCTCTTTGTCTCCTGAGAAGCTCTAATCTGTGCATCCAACCTCCATAACTCGCCATGTTCTCCCACTCGGAGCCTTTGGTTATCTCCACCACACTCTCTTTCTCTATAAATCTGCTTCTTCTGGCTGTTCCCCATGACTGGGATCACACTGTCATTTTGTGGCTGGCTTATTTCAGCTACTATCTTCGGAACCAGTCTCCACTACTGCATGCATGAGACAGGAAATGTTCCCTTTGCAAGTTCATCTAGCAATGGACATTGGGTCACATGGCTTTTGTTTTAATGATGAGCATTTCAGGGAGTGGTAAAATCTGAGGAAAAACCAAACATCTGTTGCTGCTACTCTTTGATAGAACCCTCAAAGCCAGCCTCCCCCAGTTACTGAGAAATGTGATAAAGTTCACTCATTTATCAAGTCAATACAGTACCGTGACATCAAATGTCTTGGTATCAGTACACAGTGCTGGATCACAAACACCTTACTTTCTCCAAATATTGCTTGACGCATTTTGATGGCTACTCTTCACTGCTGACTTGACTAGATTTAGAATCACACAAGAGTCACACCTCTGAGTCTATTTCTAAGGGGATTTCCAGAGACTTTAGGAGGGAAGGATTGCCCCCCAATGTGGGTGGCATTATCCCCTGTACCGGGACTGTAGACTGAATAAAATGATAAAGGTAAGGAGGACAAAGCCTTCATCTCCTTCTCTCTATCCATGGCTGCAGATACCATGTGTGACCAGCGGCCTCTCAAATTGTGAGCCAAACAAAATAAACCCTCCCATATGCTGCTTCTTCTTAGGACGTTTCATGACAGCAGCGAGAAAAGGAACTGATGCACCAGGCTTGCTCGGGTGTCTCGGAAGGCTCCTTCCTTCCCTCCTCTAAAGCAGGAGCATCCCTTGACACTCTGAGCACCCCGGTGTGTGGCAGTCCCCTCTCTAGTCAAGTTTCATCTCAACATAAAATCAAGTGATTTTTTAAATGTAGAAACAGACAAGAGACCCACATCTGCACCACAATTTCCAGTTAGAAAGAAAAGCTGGGAAGAATAAATCCTAATTCTAATGTTTATTATTCTCAAGCTTTAAAGCAAGAAAACACTGCACTGCAAAGTCTTTCTTCACTTAGCTGTTTGTTTGGTTTGGTTTTGTTGGGCTTTTGTTTGTTGGTTGGTTTTTTTGTTTTTGTTTTTGTTTTTTTAGTTCTCAAATGAAAATAAAGAATTTCCCATTCATTTTATAAGTTTTATTATGGCAAAACAAGATGTGGAGCAAACATTTCAGAGTCCCAAACACAGCTAATTAATTCCAGTAGAACTTCCTCACATAAGGCCAGTGCCTGTAAGCAGATGTGCTGGCTAAATATTTCAGGTCAATCTTAGCACATTATTGAAAGTCACCTCCCATTCCTCAGAAAAAGTCTGGCATGCAGCTTGCAATCTAGGGCAAGCAGCTCAGACACATGGAAAAATGGAATTTAACATCGCCTGCTTTGGGCTCTCACTCACTTCCAAATCTTGCATCTGCCTAGGAAAAAAAAAGTCCCATAACGTTGTATTTACCAGACTATTAGCCACTAAAATAAAAGATGGACAAGCAGTTTTGAATGCAGTTACCACGAATGTGTTTGGGGAACTTTCACCTTGTTTCTCATAAACTAGAAAGTGTACTTCATGTTCCTTTTGATTTCTAATGACCACTGCATTTAAACTGTTAACATTTCATTTCCAACACGTGTCTGCTTCAGAGCTGGCGGCTGGACTATTTATTTTGCTAGCTGGTGATAGAATTAAATGCAGAGACTTTGAAAACATTTACAAGCTTTCCCTTTAACCTCCTGTATACTTTCCAAATTAGACTGCTTTGATTTTTATTAGCTAAAGGTTTACATACTGCAGTACTAACACTGTTACCTTCAGGATACATTGTTTATGGGTCAGGTGTGTCTTAAAACATTCTCTGCCTTGGAATACCCAGGAGGCCGAGAACAAGAAAGTTGAGAGTTCACTCCAGATCCACAAGTTTTCCTTGTGAATCAAACACGAGCAAGGCCACACAAGATAAGGGTGTAGTCAGGAAAGCAGGTGTGAAAATAGTTCTCGTCTCCTACAAAACCACAGGCTTCCTTTGTTGGCTCCCCATTGGTTTCCAATCAAAGGCACTATCCTCTCAATGAACTCTTAAGGTAGACTCTCTGACACTGGCATCTTGACAAGGTGAAGAAGGCATAAGCTTGGACTCTAGACCAACCTGAGCTGAAGCCCTGACTCTTTGCTATTAGCTATGTAACCATATCAAACACTTCACTATCTCTACAGAACAGTGGTCATGTTCACCCCACAGCATTAATGTGTGTATCTGCATTTGAACAGCTGCTTGATTACTAGTTTTGGATGAAGTCAAGGATTCTCTATCATAGCTGAGGCTGTAGCTTAGTGGTAGAATGCTTGCCTGGTGTGTGTAAGGCCTCAGGTTTAATCCTAACACTACACACATATTACATACAAAATAAATCCTTTATCAGAAGCCTTTCTCGGCACCCATACATATACATACATTATATACATCCAACAAACTTAGTCCCTTTTTCTGAGGAACATACCAAGTTCCTGGTGATAGGGCACACAGATGCTAAAATGAGGCACTCCAAAATGGTGTCTCCAAGCTGCTGCCTAACAAATCATAGGGTAATCAAGAGGGAACAACTCTGCCTTAGGATGGTGCAGAAAAGTTTCATGAAGAAAGATGACATCTCAACGATGATGTCTCTCAGGTAAAGCAAGACGATCATACTCAGAGTGAACAATGTATACAGGAGGGAGTGGCGGATGATAGGGTCAGTTTAGCTGCATGCCAGACTGCCAGGGCCATGGTGGAGAGCAGGTTGTCAGGTGTTGGCAGCTGTTATTTTAACTTCCATGTAAGAAACCACCAGAAGTTTTTAGTGGGAAAAATAACACAGATCAGGTTAATTTTTTATGAAGAGAATTCTGTCAGAAGGAGGAGTGGCAATGTCTCTGGAAGAAGGTGGCTGGCAAAGCTGGTCAGCATGGCTCTCTGAAAAGAGGAGGAGGCCTCAAATCAAGGCAGAGCCCATGGGAGTTCAGGTGAGGGGCTACCTACAGATTTCTAATCTATAAGAAAAGTTGGGATAGTGACATTGGTAAAAAGATAATGAATGGGGGCTGGACAGATAGTTTACAGAGCACCTGGTGCTCCTGTAAGGGGCCTTCGTCCAATTTCTAGTACCCACACAGTCACTTACAAACCACCTCTACCTCCAATTCCAGGGATTCCAATGCCCTTTTCTGGCCTCTGTGGGCCCCAGGCATGTATATGGTACATAGACATATGTGTAAGCAAAACACTCATTCATGTCAAATAAAAAAATAAATAAATCTCTATTTTTGGTTATAAGCCTAGTCTGTAATGGCTAAACCATCTCCTAACCCTAGAAATAGTGATGAGGGTGCCTGAGCTGGCCTATTCCTGTAATCAGATTGATGAATACCCTAAGTACCATCACAGAGTCTTTATCTAGTAACTGATGGAAGCAGATACAAAGATTGACAGCCAAGCACCAGGCTGAGTTTCGGGAGTCCAGTCAAAGAGAAAGAAGAGGGATTATGTGTGTTGGGGGTGGGGGGTGGGGGGATGGGGGTGGTGATGAAGATTGTCAAGATCATCATGGGGAAATCTATAGACAACTGAACAGAGCTAGTGGGAACTCACAAACTTCAGACAGCTCTGAAGACAGTTGTGTAGCTTGGTCTGTTTGTGGGGTCCCTGGCAGTGGAATCAGGATCTATCCTTGATGCAGAAGCTGGCTTTTTGAAGCCCTTTACCTATGGTGGAACACCTTGTAAAACCTTGATGGGGGGAGGGGCTTGGACCTGATTCAACTGATGCCTTTGCTGACTCCCCATGGAAGGCTTTACCCTTTTGGAGGAAAAGGGATGGGGGGAGAGGTTGGGAAGGGGGCAAGAGGGGGGACGAGAGGGAGATCTGTAGTCGATATGTAAAATGAATATTAAAACTTTTTTAAATAAAAAAAGTTTAAATCTTAAAACAATAAGGAATGGAAGGAGTGTGGCAGGCTGGTGAGGAGGGCTATTGAGCTGCATTTCCTCAGACTGCACCTTGTAGGGCTTCTTCAGGTGAAGATGTTGAGTAAACTTGGAAATGAGGATCTGGAAATCATGGCCGAAAACACAGAAAGTGTTATGCAAGGCTGCAGCCATAGAAGGGATTAGGATCTGTTACCTGTGAAGACCGGTGAGGAGCCCAATAAGAGCATGTAGATGAGGGGAAACAGGGACAGAGTCCTGCAGAGACTAGACTTCATCCTGTGAAGCAGGCTATGCTCCATGGGCTGCATGCCGCCTTTGTGTTATTTATCTGCATTGTGAAAACACACCAGTTCCCTATAAACCCCTAAGAGTTGGAGAACTGTGAAATGGATTACTGTAGTCAGTGTGGCTTAACTTGGTACCACTTAGATAACACCTAGGACAGAAATAGGTAAGAAAAAGATACATGTAGAACTCTTTTTAAAAGCAGTTTAGATGCGCAAAGAAAAATAGGGTTGGATTTTAAGGACCTTAAATAATACCTAACAGATTTTATCTTCATTCTTTATAATAGTAAGAAAATAACCAAAGTCTTTTTAAGTATAAAAATCATGCAACAAGAAAAGTGTTTTAAAAGTCTGACTTTGTGAAGGGGTCAGTATGCTAATTAGCTTGATACATCACACATTATATAGTCACAATGTATACATATTTCAAAACATGTTATATGTGGTAAATAAAGACTTGGGCTAGTAAAACAATGTGAAATCAAGAATGAATTTCAAGAACTGAGTGTATATAAAGTAAGAGAAGACAGGGGTTTTTTGGGAAGGAGTCCTTCAAAGTGACACAGGAGTTGTGCTTCTGGTCCAGGGATAGGGGAAGACAAGGAGAATACAGGCCTTGCAGTGGACTGATTAGCATGGATCCAAAATAATCTATCAACTGGCAAAACCCTTGAAGCTTTTTAATTTGACATGTGATAACTGTACATGCTAATGCAGTCCATGTGGTGCTGTAATTCCTATGCCTATTTATAGGAGTAAACTCAAAATAATAAATATATTACCACCTCAAACTTCCTGTCCCTTATGAGGCTAGGTCCTAATTATTTTCTTTTCACTGCTGTAGATACACAATGCCTTGTCACCATTAATAGTACTTTGCAAAGATGAGGCTTGAACTCAGGTCTTTGTATATAGCAGGCAAGTATTATCCTGACCTTATTTTTATTGTTAATCTTAGATATTGTCTTAGTGTATGCCTTCTCTGACTTATAAAGGTGAGTGAGTATGATAAGCCTAGGGACGGCAGGAGAGGAGCCCAGGAATGGGCAGGGCACTGAGGAGAACAGACAGGGTTACTGGGCAGCTAACTTCATGATTTTAAAAATGTTTTTATGACATTACACATCTATCATAAGTATGTGTGTGGCTATGTGCGTGTGACTGTGTGTGTGGCTATGTGCGTGTGACTGTGTGTACGGAGGTCAGAGGCCAGTCAGCCCGCTCCTTCCACCTTGATCTTGGAGATCAAGCTCAGGTCATCAGCCTCGGCAGCAAACGTCCTTACCTGCTGAGCCGTCTGCCCAGCTAGTGATTATGATTTTGAACATGTCAATACACAGATAAAAAGAATTGGTGAAGAACAGATCACTGACATGCTTAGAACAGAACCCAGACAGCAGCTCAGGCTCACAGTCTAGACAACAGTCAGGATAGTGACCAGCATGATAGTGTAGGTGCTGAGCAACAGGCGTAAATGTCTGGGGCCGGGGGTGGTTGAAGATACTTGGCTGGATCATCAGGTGGAGCTCTGGATGGAGGGATCCAGGCCAGTTTATTAAAGAAAAAGCAGCACTGTTTGCATGCTGCCTCCCACATCTGTCCCTCCCCCAAGTCCGTGGAATGAAGCAGTCTCTGGGCAAGGTACTGATTCACGTTCCTCAAGTGCTGACTCCTGGTCTGGATACACAGCTGAGGTCAGAATGCTCAGGTCCTTTTCCAGCCAAACTGATTTTAGAACAGGCAAGCAATCACAGAATTCTCTTCCGTGCAATAAATATGAAAATACTTAACTTCCCGGGAGTATTAAGAAACATAAATCATGTCTTCAAAGGCCTGTGATGAACTGAAATAGAGAATTCAAAGTAGAAAAATACAAGACAGGCATTTCAACAGTCACTGGGTTGTGAGCAGATAGCTGGACTATGAACTTAATGAGTTTTATGATTCTGAAATTCATCAATGGTTAAATATCAGGCCGTTTAAACCCTGATGACTTATTCACCTGTCTATATGTGCTTGGTGTCCAACATTCATCAGCTTGCTCAAAACAGCTAGTTTCTTTTCCTCCTATTTCTCCCCCAAGGGATGTCTTAAAGGAGCCAGCCATCAGCAAGAGGATCCACTCCTCAGGACCTAAAATGACTTGCAGCTGGCAAATCCAACTACAACTGTCTATCTGCGAGGCTGAGAAAACAGCCTTGGGGCAGCGGGGTGTGGGAGAAAGGAAGCAAGGGGGAAGAAAGGAGAGCGGAGACTGTTAACTGGTTTGTGAGTGAACAGCTAAGGTGTGCAAGTCCGCCAACCCAGCCAGGGTTGTAATAGCAGTCATAACAAAGATTAAAATTCACAGCGGAGGGGCTGGGGAAACAGATGGCTCAGGGGTCAGAAGCCTTTGCTACTCCTGCAGAGGACGAGTTCAATTCCCAGCACCCACATTGGGCAGCTCACAACCATCTATGACTCCAGCTCTGGGACATGACACCATTTTCTAACCTCTGCAGGCACTCCACAAACATGTGGCACACAGGAACACACACACACGTAAATGAAAATAAAACTTTTCCCTAAATCTCAGTGTAACATTTACTCTCGAAGAGTTTACTTACAGCCAGCTTCAGTGACTCACTGTTCTTGCTTACAGAGATAAGCCAACCACAATGTCATGTCAGAGAGACTGACTGCCCTAACACCGTACCTGTCAGACTGAGCCTCCTGTCTGCCTTCCTACACCACTTCTGGCTGTCAACTAAAGAAACTAAGCTGAGCAGATGTGGTGGTGCAAACCTCTGTTCCAGCCCTTGGGAGACTGAAGCAGGAGGATTTCAAGTTTGAGCCAGTCACTATAAGAAGACTGGAATGGCGGACGGAGGGACGGAGGCGAGAGGAAGCAATGCAGACACAGGTGGAAAGGATCAAAACCAATGGTCCGGTAACCTCCCCCAGGGTGTGCCTCCTCTAACATTCTCCAGTTCAGCTGTTGCTTGCAGCCACCTCGGTGGCTTTACAGGTATCTTGAATAGTTACAGAGTTGTTCCTAACATAAAACACAAAACTGTTGGTCTTTATTTTTCCCTCGGGAATGAAATGAAATAAACCTATTTCTGCTTCAAAAATTAGATTAACTTCTTAGGACACACTGGGAGAGGGGTGTGTGCATGTGTGTGCTGGGATTGAGTTTAGGGTCATGTGCTGTTAAACACATGCTCAACCACTAATCTTTCCTCCTAAAGCCTTGAAAATTCAGGTGTGGTCCAAGGACCAGGAGCTTCAGCATCCTCTACAAAAGTGTCCAAAATGTAGACTCTCACCGCCCAATCTTGAGTTTCTTGAACCAGAACCTGTGCTTTAGCACATTTGCTCAGTAATTCACATGCATGACAATTTGGGAGATTTTACTTAGATTCAGGGTTGGTGAACATTTTCTGCAAAGGGCTAGGCTTTGCAGGCCATGAATTTCTGTCACACTATCAACACTGTGTTCTTGCACAAAAGGAGTAGTGGACAATATTAAACTTTTAAGGATACTGACTTTGAATTTCCTATAATTTTTCATGTCATAAAACAATATTCTTTTGAGTGTTTTTAACTATTAAATTATTTTTCTTAGCTCACAGGCCAAAGACAAGCAACAAGCTTTAGTTTACAGGCTCCAGCTCTATTCTCTGATACTTTACAGAATATTAGAGAGACCTACTAGCATCTGGTCCCCAACTACAGAGGATACAGTCCTCCAATGTGGCACGTATAACTGCATTAGCTATAACAAATGGAGATGGAGGTGAAATTCAGTATGTGCATATTATGTGTCTGGGCCCCAGGTTCAATCATACCCAAACATACACACATACACACACACATACACACACACACACACACACACACACACACACACACGAATGATTCTTTGTCAGTTGCACTAAATAGGACAAAATCATTGTTTCTCAAGGTTTTTCTTTAGTGTGTTTAATTGTGTATGGGGTGTGCATATATGCGTGTGTGTGTGTGTGTGTGTGTGTGTGTGTGTGTGTGTGTGTGTGTGTGTTGAGATGTGTGTACTTTTGCGAACCATAAGGAGGCCAGAAGAAGGTGCTAGATTCATTGAACTAGATTTACAGGTATTTGTGAGATGCCTGACTTGCTACATGGGTAGCTGGATCTAAACTATGGTCCTCATGATTGAGCAGCAAATGTTCTCAACTGCTGAGCCATCTCTCCAGCCCCATTTCTCAGGATTCAACACAGTATTTCTTTTAGTATAAAGCAATACCTAACACAATACTGCTGTGGAATTATGCTTTTTTACACTGTAAATACTTGTCATTGTAAAAATTGGTTTAATAAAATGCTGATTGGTAAAGTAGGTAGACAGGAAATAGAGGTGAGGCAATCAGACCAAGAGAATTCTGGGAAGCTGAAGAGCAGAGGCGAGAAGACAGCTGGATGCAGAGGAAACAGGTTGAGAATGTTGTACTCAGCCAAAAGGCACCAAGCCACATGGCTATATATGGCCCATGATCATGGATTAGTTTAAGGGTAAGAGTTAGCAAGCAATAAGCCTGAGCCATAGGCCAAATGGCTTGTAATTAATATAAGCCTTTGTGTGATTCTTTGGGACTAAGGGACTGCAAGTCAGGACTTTGGGGCTAGTCTGGGTCAGAAACTTCTGATGGCATAATACTGAATACATTTTTTTTTCCTTTTTTTTGCGTGTGTTAGGGATCAAACTCAGAATCTTGCACATGCTAGGCAAGAATATTACCACTGAGCTATATGCTCAGATCATAGTTCTCTTTGCATTCAATGTATCAGTATGTAGTAAGGTACCAGGTGATGATACACATTCATCATTCTAGCACTCAGGAGGCTGAGGTATAAAGATTTCAAGTTTGAGGCCAGTATAGCTTAAACAGTCAGACCTTGTCTCAGAAACAAAATAAACAATACAACATAGTTGAATGACATGTTTATGAGCAACTAAAGAGCAGATGCCGTTTCAGAAAGTGGCCTTCCATCTTCAGCCATCCTATCTTCTCCAGAGAGCAGCCCTTGACGGCTACTATCAACACTGCACTTTCCTCCACGTTAGATTCCTGCGTTCTTGTCAGGAGAGCACCAGCAATGCTTTCCTGGTAGGGAAGGGGATGTGTGGTGCTGGAACATTTACCCTCCAACCTCTTTTTCTTTTTAATCTACCAGACTACATAGAAACTATAGAGAAAAGTTATAGGGCAAGGACTATTCTATACCTGAGTTCCTGTCCACACAAGATGTCCAGCCTCAGCTGGGTGGTGGGGAAGCTGCTGGTGTAGAGGCTCATTCATTTCTAGAGCCCTGGACCACGTCACTAGGCTTCTTGAGAAAATGGGAAAAAGAAGAGAACTCGAAAGAGCGGAGGGTTACTCTACACTGATGGCTTGCAACTGGGTAATCTGCCAGAACCTATCTGGGAAGCCCTGAACCAGATGCCACTAAAGAAATGTTCATAACTGTCTGTGACTCCTGTTCCAGAGATCTGACACCTTCATACCAATGCACATAAATAAGGCTAAATACATTTAAAAAAAATGTTCTTTTAATCTGGGGGCTTGTTTATGCTGACACTTGTGCAAGCTCCAGGCCTGAGCCTCCTTTCTCACTTGTTGCTTCCTCTCATCATCAGAGCTCTCCATCCCTCTTCAAGGTCCCGCTTATCCTCAGTGCCACCATTCCAGTTATTCTCCCCCTAAATGCACCCCAGTTATCTCCAGTAGGGCGCTTATATCCACAGCACTCCACGTCACCATCAGTTACTTCCTAACAGCTCAGCTCTCTCCTTGCATTCCGTATGATCTCTAGCAGCTTCACAGAAATCATAGTAACAGCCTCGACTAACCTCCCCAAAGTGACCCCTCCCCATTCATTTTGCTAGGACGGCCTCCTCGGGCTCTAGCATCCAGGGCTTAACCCCCACTCCTGGGTTTCAATCTTGCCTCCTGCTTCCCTCACCTCAAAGCTAAACTCCACATTTCCTCCTTGAGCCAAACAGGAGACATTGAAAAATAATCTGATTTTGAGTATGAAAGGCTAAAATGGGTACAATAGAGTACACTGAGAAGGAATGCTTAGACGGTTGGTCCAATGTTAACCACTCTAATTCCCCTCATGCTCTGTTCACCATCTGCATTACTGAGCACATACATGGAGGTCTCTCCAGAGCTCTGCCTAGATAAACAACACCAGAATCTTAAAATTGCTAAGAAACCTCACAATTATTTGGAATGTGACTAATTATTTACCTGTCTTTGAAATCTCAGAACGTATCAGAGTGTTCACACTACAGATATAAGGTCTTTTTCTTCTGGCTTTTATCTTAGAGCACAGTAGACAATTCATCTAGGAGGAAAACTTTAAAAATGCAAAACTTCTAATATATCCTATATTAAACTTTCTAATCATAGAATTCAGAGTTTATAAAGGATAAAAATACCACTGTAATTCATGTAACATAACATGTATATTATATACTCTTATTACAAATCAGGATTATACACAGTAGAAACTTAAAGAGTCTTGTGAAACCTTAAGTGCAGTTTTTAATCATATCAAATATCATGGAGTTTATATTTAAATAAAAGACTGCAATAGTAAAAAAAAAAAAAAAATCCTCTGCATTCATTACTGTAACTGTGATGCATGCCTCAATTTCCAGGCACAGTTCTCAGCTGAACTCCAGCCTCTAAAGGAGCATATAATCTTTAAAATAACTAAGATGATCTTAGGCATCCTTGAACTCAACGTGTCTCCTTCTTATCTCCACGTCCTCTTCCTCGGCCTCCTGTACCATGAACAATATTGTCATCTATTTTATCACTCAGAATCCAACTAACCCCTTATTCCTACTAACTGACCTCCTGTCATACCTGACAGCCCTCTTCTTATTGTCTTGTTTCAAATGCTGCAGTTTAGGCTAGCTCCATCTTAGACTGAACTTCAAGCCTCTCTGGACAGTTTCCCAACATTTGATCTCAACCCTACAAAATGCATTACTCTAAAGTCATACTGTCTTTACTGTAAAAGAAAAATAATTTTTGGGGGGAGGAGGAACAAGGTCTCATTATATATTAGAGGCTAACTTGGATTGCTCTATGTATCTCAGACTAGTATAGTCTGCTCAATCCTCCTGCCTCTACCTCTGAAGTGCCAGGATTATATGTGAGCCAACACATCTGGCTTTACTTATGGCAATTTACACCTTGTTTATATAAACTTAAATTGTCATCTTTAAGCAAAAAGGGTGAATGGTGGTGAAGTGTCAGTGGTGGACTGTTTACCAGCTTGGACTCCTAAGGATGTAAGATACCTCTCAAGACTTAAAATATTTAAAGAAGGGTGTCAAGGAGATGTGACTATCAATGTTACAGCCTCACTGGGCATTAATGTTAATGAGAATTCATTTACACTCAAAAGCCTGAGGGATTTGGAAAGCTGGTTGAAGACTGAGAGGCTTAAATTCAAAAATAAAGGAGCTGGTGGCCAGCATGGCGTTTAACTTACACCAAGCCTGATGATCCACGTTCAATCCAGGATCTATACAATGGAAGGGGAGTTGTCCTCTGACCTCCACACACTTGCCATGGTACTTATTCCTCCTGACCCCCTCACATACACGCAAACAAAAAAATAAACAAAATGTATTTTTTCTATGAAAGTACTTTAAAAAAAGAAGTCTGAACAAAGGGTAGAAGCACCCTACATGAGTGGATAATGCTGCTCCCAGACAACATGGTTTGCTAAAAAGAGCCCAAAAAAATCTTAACGCAAGACATGGAAGATCAATACCTATTAGAGATACTGGTTAGGCAGGCTTTAGAGAGCTCCGAA
The DNA here is from genome assembly GCA_004025045.1 of Sigmodon hispidus. Taxonomy (NCBI): domain Eukaryota; kingdom Metazoa; phylum Chordata; class Mammalia; order Rodentia; family Cricetidae; genus Sigmodon; species Sigmodon hispidus. The sequence goes on from PVIH01000241.1 coordinate 335,108, forward strand.
ACAACAAACATAATCTTTAGTTTGAATTGACACAATCCAGAATCACCTGGGAAGGATTATGTACATGGGTTGGCCTATGGGCATGACTATGGAGGGTTCTTAATTAAGTTAATTGACGTAGGAGGACCCAGTCCACTGTAGGTAGCACCATTCCTTAGGCAAGGTGACCCCAAACTGTCTAAGAGTGAAGAAATTGAGCTTAGCACAAACAAGCAAATGGGATTTCATATACTTATTCTCTCTTTGCTCTTGGATAAAATGTGACTACTGTCTCAAGTTCTTGCCTTGATTTTCCCACAATGATTGACTATAACTTGGAATTGTAAGATAAATCCCTAAGCAGCTTTTTGTCATGGTGTTTTGTCACAGCAACAGATATGAAACTAGAACACCCTTGGTCTCAGTTGCCCACCATAAGTAGATGATACCTCACACTTTGCAAGACACCGAGAAACTGGTCTCTCTGAAAATCTCCTCTCTTCTGGCTTGCCTTCACAGTACCAGAAGGTGCTATATAGGCCACTGAGGAAGAAGAGACATCAATGGTTTTACTCTGCACTTGACCCTTAAAACTACAATAGTGACCTGCCAGGCAAGTGTGCCCACTGGTACAATAGTGGCATGATAGTTGTAGGAGGTAACCAACCACTCTCAGAGGCCTACTCCACCCAGGGTAGAGAATTCATGACTAGTAGTGGAAACCTGGTGGAACACCTGGAGATGGGTAAGTCATGGGCCCTAGGAGAAACCTACTACTAGTTTTGCTAACTGGTCATCTTATCGAAATGTAGTCAGAAGTTTCTGTCCCACCAGAAACTCAAGTACTCGGAAGCCATTTCCCAAATAATTGACTCAGAGGCTTAATTTTACAGTGAATACTGGGCCAGTAGTTCAGGCATATTACTGACTAGCTCTTACCCATGATTCTATTTATGTTTAGCCATAAGGCTTGGTACCTTTTCTCAATGCAGCATTCTCATCTTGTTTTCTTTGTATCTGGCTGGGGTCTGCTGCTCTGTCTTTCCTCCTCCCAGAATTTTCCTAGTCTGGTTTCCCTACCTCTACGTCCTGCCTGACTACTGGCCAATCAGCATTTTATTAAACCAATGTGAATAACAAATCTTTACTCATATTACACAATAGCATTTTCCCACATCAAACAGCTTTTAAATGTGTGTGTTTATACCCAGAGATTTGTGCTTCTCTCAGTCTTGGTCAAAGAAGTTTCATTTTTGTGATGGGCAGTGGTCAATGCAGAGACCCATACTTAGTCTAAATGTTGAGAATAAGTGGCTGTGGCTACTTAGTCCTAAGTAGGGCATCTACTCCCTCTCCCTCAAAGCTCAAAATACATCATAGAAGAGAGAATGGAAAGAATGGAGGAGCTGGAGAATAGACAAGTGCTATGAAAAATGTGGTCTTTTAGATATGACATGGCTGCTGCATTCATGAACTTACAGAAGCTGTGGTCACACACACAAGACCTACATGAGGTCAAGGAAGTCAAAATTCCAACATGGATGAAGGAAAGGCCCATGAGGCCTCATCTCTAGCTGTGGAGCTACTAGCCACTGATGGCTGCTGAGGGAAGAAAGGTATTTTTTTTTCTTTGTTGGTGTGTCCACTGGTAGGTATCCCACATTCCAGCAGATAACCCACTGCTTAGCACTAATTAGACTCTGAGGGGTTTTTGTTGTTATTGTTGCTGTTGTTTCTTAAGGAAGAGGATGTGCATTCAGAGAGGAAAGTGTTGGAGGCATCTGGAGGGGCCTTGGAAGGAGGAAATGGAGAGGATACATTGCATATATGCATGAAATTTTTTTCTTCTTCTGGATTTTCAAGATAGGGTCTCATTTATGTAGGCCTACCTGTCCTATAACTCATTGTGTAGTCCTAGCCGGCTTTGAATTCAGATATCAGATATTTGCCTGCCTTTTCCTCCTAAATGCTGAGATTAAAGGCATGTGCTACTTCATGTGATATGAATTTTTTGACAAATAAATTTAAAATATTATTTTAAAAAAGAGGTAACTTTAGCTAGAAAGAATTACTTAAATGCATGAAAAAATATTAGCAGTCATAGCTATTAACACTAAAAAAGATAATCAAGCCCTTCTGTAACATGTCCTCCTTGTAACCAGCCTGAGAGAGAGGCTTGAGGACTAGAAAAATTGTATGAACCACTCGGTAGGCAACACCAGAATTCCTGAGTTGAGACTGTCTGTGTTTGGACCTGACTTTTTAAGTTGGTTACTGAAGCAGCTGTAGAGCCTTGGGTTCTTTTCTCTATGCCATAGGGAACCAAATGTTGATTCACTTGTCTATCAAAAAGTTGACTCCTACTTTGTGTAAATAGAGAGCATTAAAAATGGTGACACACAGTTTCCATTCCAAGGAATCTTCAAATTTGGCCACATGTATAGTCTCCTATAAGTTCACAAAGTTTAATTCTGGAAGGTTCCATTAAGTTTATCTATGGCATTGCCACGGCCCAAGAGGACCCAGCTGAGCAGCAGTGTGCAGCAGAAATAACTTCCTTTTTTCAGATTCATTCATATTCTCTCTGCTGGTTCCTTCATGCATCTGGAGAGCTTTCCCCCACAAAGGAGAAATGAGAACCTTACCTACTATAAAAGACAAAACCTTCTGTGTTCTTCTGTACTGTTCTACTAAATGACAACCACACAATCTGTTTACCCAGTGAGCTGCCATGATCAGAGATATGAACCAAGAGCTATTGTTCCTAACTCCATCAAATACACACTTTCTCTCTGAACTTCAAAGGTTTTTTTTTTTTTTTTTTTTACTTTGCTATTATCTACTCCTGTTACCTTCTGTAGTGATATATATTTAATAAAATTAGTATGGAATATCAGAGGACAAGTCATTTCTTTAACCTTTTTTTGTTTTGTTTTGCTTTTGGTTTTATTTTGAGACAGGTTTTTCTTGTAATGGTCCTGGCTGTCCTGGAACTTGCTTTGTAGACTAGGCTAGCCTCAAACTCAGAGAGATCCTCCTGCCTCTGACTCCCAAGTGCTGGGACTAACAATGTGTGCCACCACTGCCCGGCTAGCACAGTCGATAGATCATGAGACTCTAATCTCAGGGTCATGGGTTCCAGCTCCACATTGAGTGCCAGCTATAACATAAACTCTACTTGGTATATAATTAAAAATCCAGAGCCAGATATTGGAGAATATCAGGGGAGAATCAGTCACAGAGCCAAGCCATGAAGGTCAGGGAGTGGGGACCAACACCTCTAATCCTAGCTTTAGGAACGCTGTAAGAGGAAGTTAAGATAGCTGGGAAGAGGGAGAGAGGGAGGTTTTCAGCTTTCCCAGACACTTCTTTGGTGGGCTGAGAGGTTTGGAACCAGAGAATTTCATGGAGACAGGCCTAAGAAGTTGGCGGTTGAGAAGTGGCTGTGGTTTGTTTCTCTATATCTATGATATTCCAGCTTTTCCCCAATATCTGGCTCTGAGTTTTTACTATATACCAAACAGAATTTGTGCTATAATAAATCATGCTACAACCACCAGGTATGCAGGTACCCAGCACTGCCCCATAGCTCACTGTGCACAGGAAAGCCTCCTCTATCCATCCACTCTCCCCACTCCATTACTTTCTACAGTCTTCTCTTACTCCTTCAGCTCTGACAAATCCAAGTTCATCTACTAACCATGCCTGCTGAGTTATCCAAGCCCCTCTCGGCCATAACAAACCATCAGAAAAACCTTCCGTGTTCTTAGCTGGTGAGACCTGGACCTGTGCTCCCTGCAGCACTGACTCAGTAGAAATCAGAAGCACAGATCTTTCATTTTGTAGCCTAGAAAAAAAATCATAAAAAGCCTCTAGCAAAGCTTGGTATATTTCTATACCACTGCCTTCAACCTGAGCACAGAAAAGTCACCAAACATCCCAAGCCCCAGAATCCAGAATCTTTATATTTACATGAGACCTTTCCAGAATGGTGCATCTGGAATTATAAACAAGCACATTATCTTTACTAAAAAGAAAACAGATGTTTACTTTGCAGGTATGTGTGCATATACATACTATCCATATCCGCCTGACCCCCACCTCCACATTTTGGATAACTTCCTGGCTTCTCAATTTTTTTTTTCAGAGGATACTGGCTGTGAATTTTTGTGTGGATTGTTCAATAGCTGGTGGGTAAAGAGAGACAGGTCTTTTGTCTTTACTCCGAAAAGAACTGAAACAGACTCTTTCTTTCAAAAGTTGGCAGAGATGTGTGGCAGAGGCCCCAGCTCGTTCGTAGAGGCAAATATGTTGCTGTCCGGTACAGATTGATCACTGGCTGGGAGGCAAGTCATTCCACTGTCGGCTCACAATAACATTGGCTCTTCACTGCACTGCTGACCACCAGTGACAGATTGATGTAGGTCCCGTAGCCGAGAAGCCGTTGAAGAGGAGGACTCGGGAAACTAAGCAGGTTGCAAGTGTATTATACACGCTCTCACTGCCTAGAAAAACAACACTTCCCACCTTTCTGACCTGCACTTGGAGGAGGCCTTCGGGACTGAGCTGGCTCTGTGACTTAGGAGGCTGCTTATAGCTTTCCAGAACAACATAAAAAGTGAAGACGTACTGGCACTTCCCAAAGAAAGCCAAAATCCACAAAGAGAACGATGAAGAAGCTTTTCTTCCCCCTTCTCCCACTGAGAGTGAGAAAGAAAAGACATGATATTTCATGTCAGTGCTGCAGAGTTTGCATTGTGAGAACAAATGAAGAGGTTAGGCTTGCCACACCATGTGAGCCAGTCAGTCCAGGGTCTCAAAAAAGAATGACACGTTGCTGGGTTTCCTTTAGAACATGGAGCAGGGTGAAGACCCACAAGGCCCAGAGCCTGTAGCGCTGTCTATGCAGAGACGAGACATAATTACTTGTTGAAGGAAATGGGTACATATGCAAATTTGAAAACCTTGTAAAATGTTTTACTTTGCATAAATTTGAGATATTAAAAATTTCGAAAGGTCTTTATATTTTGTTCCTTTTTTGTAGACCACTTTTCCACTGGCCTACTTTTGAAGCTAGTGAGAGTTTAGGTAGGCTGCTCTTCCCACCCTTGCTGGAGCTCCTCCATTGGGTTCCAATGCAGGATGTGTGACAATGCAGGATGGGGGGCACTTAGCATTAGAAAGCAGAATAATTACATGGGGGTCAGCAACAATCTTACCCACCATTCTTGGTGTCACCAAGCCCAGAAGAAAATTTGCCACATAATAGATTCTCACTAAATATTTGCTGACTGACCCACCATCCATTAGAAGCCAACATAGCAACACCATGGCTTTGTGTTGCTGAGCCTCATGGACGGTTTAGTGAGATAGTCTCAGGGGCATTTTCCCCACACATTTCTGCCACTGCCACCTGGACAACAGTTGAAATCATTGACACAAAGGAAAGCTAGAAGGCAAGAAGAGATTTAGCCCATGGGATCCATTTTCTCAAAGCTAGTGTGTGTGAGGGAGGTGTGGAGCAAACTACTGTTTTCCTTGTCATGGGAGTGCTGTGGGTTACTGTCCACCAAGCTAGAAAGGAATAAATATGGACTAGTTATATAAATATGGAGTAGTTAATGACGACAAAAGCAACAGGTTTTTGGCAGCAGTACAAAGCTGGGGAATTTCACAGTTTCCAGAGAGCTGCATATGCTTTTCTGTAGAAAGGTCCTAAGCAGGAGCTAAAGCTATTCGGAGAAGGACTGAGTAGCAATGGTTTTCCCCCTGGAGAGTGAGATTGGAGACACAGGACGTTTCATGTAGCAGCAGAGCTGGTGTGTTTGGTAACAATATACACAGAGAGAAAGCTTGTTACACTGAATGTACTATACTATCTATGTGTTAGCATTTTAATAGGTAATTTATCTTGATTTGATAGGGTTTAAGATTTCTATTTCTTGGCACATATGTTCAAGCTATTATGTTATAAATCTCAGGCATTTCAACGAATGTCATTCTGTTCCCCACTGCATACGGCACTACCAATGAAATATTCAAGGTCAAGAACTCGGTTTCTTTACCCAGTATATTCAGGAAAACCAATTTATTGTCCTGTCCCTGAAAAGAAAAGTGATTTCTTTGGGACCTATATCATATTGGCAGTCAATCTAGAAAACTTCTAATTAGTTGCTAGCAAAGGAGGTTTGGAAAGTGCATTAATCTGTCTCTGAATATTAAACACATACTCTACAGCTAGAGGTTTCACAAAGCTTGGGTCTCAGCATTTACATTATAAGAATCAAGTGTGTACTATTGTTTGACTGTCATGAAAGATCTCTGAATATAGAAGTTAAAGTATGTGACTGCACTAGTGTGTAAAAAAATCTAAGGAAAGATTTGAAGTGGGTTGTTTTGTTTGTTTTGATTTTTAGAGAGCATCCTCACTATGTAGCCCTGGATGGTCTGGAATTCACTATATAGACCAGGGTAGCCTTGAACTCACAGAAATCTGTTTGTCTCTGCTTCACAAATGCTGAGATTAAAAGCACATGCCGCCATGCCCAGTTTGAGATTTAATGTGTTTCATACGGCCTAGTCCGCACTTGGGAAGCTAATTTCCTTATCAACAGCTGGCACAAACAGAAACACAATGAAAGCAAGATTACACATTAAATGGTTGACTAAAACTCAGGTTCTAGGAACCTGATTTCCATCTGACTAAGAACGAAGGCATGATGTCCACTAATTGATGTCCATTGGAGATTTTACACAGAATAACTGCCACAGACAATAAGAACTGACTCCAATCATCTTACATGACCTTACTACAAAATTATCACTATTTAGGAAGAGGCTGTGCTTTGGAAAGGCAAGAACACTAAAAAAATTAAGTGTGTTTCATAATATAAAGAGATACTAAGAATGGGGGTGGGGTTCAGTCTGTGAAATGCCTGCTGCTCAACCATGAGGACCTGAGTTGGAGCCTCGGGGTTCATGTATGGTTGTCACACATGTAATCATGGTACTGGGGAGACACAGACAGGTGGGTCTGAGAATCATGGACCAGGTCCCAGTGAGAGACACCTGTTTTAAAAACATCTCTGAAGGAACAACCCAAGATAGAACTGTCTCAACACCCCCCCCCAATCCTCCCTTCACACACTCCACATATCTCCACACACGCACATACCCCCACACCAATAAGGTGACTCTTACAGAAACACACAAACATCAGCAATGCAATCACGGTGCCTTGCAGGTGGAGGCTGACTGTATGCTGCATCATCCACAAGGTGGACTAACCTTACACACAGTCCTCCATCCAAGAGTCTAAAATTACTTAACCTTTCTAACTCACCACTAGAAAACAAAGTCTGCAACCTCTAACTGAGGTCCTGAGAATTTCTCCTGTGAGAGACCAGATCGAATAATGAGCAGTGGGATGAACTCATCACCCAGCTTAACTGTTAGGGCAGTTTACAGATCCCAGTAAACCCTGACCACACTAACATTTGAACCGTGTAGCCCAGCAGATTCAAATTCTGGTAGGCATGCGCCTGAGCAAGGCCATTAGGCAAAGAAATTAGCTCATCAGAACCCCCAGTAGATTGGCAGTGACTGGGCCTGACAACAAGAGAACTTCTCCCTCCCCAAGGTCATGAACTAACTCCAGGAAAACAGATCTCTGGTGAAAGAGGGAGGAAGGAGAGAAGGCCGAACAAGTCCACCCGGTGGGGGGGAGGGGGGAGCAAATCCGGGGGGGGGGGTAGAGGGTGATTATGAGCCTCACCATGGTCTTTGGAACAGAAACTACAAAAATTAATTTGAACCCCAGAAGTGGTGGAGAAAAGCGTTGGAAACCAACGGAAATAGCATTTGACCTTTGGCCCCTCTCATCTTGAGCTGGGCCGGGCCTCCAGCTGAGTTCACAGAGGCCACTGAACAGCTGTCTGATGATAACCATAGTTGGGGTAGTCAGCAACATTTGTTTAAAGCCAGTACTCATCTGCTCCGACTCTGGGAAGACAGAAAAACAGCCCATGCTTCCCTTCATTTCTACCTCTGCCTGAGTGATCCAAAATTAGGAAATCATCTGGATTTGTAAAAATAATCACTTCTTGGCATGTTCACAGAGCCTGCTGAAACGCTCTTTCAGAAAAGAGAATTTGGAAGACTGGAGGTCACAATAGGAAATGAATCTGGCAATCTGAAACTGCACCTGCTGGTCTTCCAGCCATCTTGGCATTCAAATAATGTATCCATCTTTCCAAACGTCCTTTGTGTTTTTGCTTGAAAAGAGTTCTGAGTTATCACACTTCCTCCAAATCAGAAGGCAGCCATGCTTCCCTCCCCAGATGAGGATTCTGGGTCTCTTCTCATAACCTCTCTTTACTCAACAATATTCACTTAAGGTCCAGTCGATATACAGTGCTCTACTAGATACATAAGGATTGTGTGCAGAACAATTTAGAGTATAAGCAGAAAAATGTTGTGGGATATTTGTACACTGTGTGAAAATGTATTGCTGTAATTGATATAATAAAAAGTTGAATGGCCAATAGCTAGGAAGAGGTTAGGCTAGACTTCTAGGAACAGAGAGGACTCTGGGAAGAAGAAGGTAAAAATCACTAGCCAGCTGGAAAGGAAACAGGAAGTGCAAGATTAAAGGGAGGTATCACCATGCAAGAGAACGTAGATTAATATACATGGGTTAACATAATTGATAAGAACTGTTTGAGACAAGCCTAAACTAAAGGCCAAGCTTTCATAATTAATAGGAAGTCTTTGTATCATTATTTGGGTCTGGCAGCAGAAGAGTCCATCCACATATGGCATCCAAACATTGGACCTAAGAAAGCTAAGAAAAGTTCTGGACTCCTTAGTCAGATGTGGTTTCCTAGTCCTGCAGTCTCTCAGAAAGGCCAGCCCACATACAAAGACAGGGTTTCTGGCTACTGCCTGAGGGCTAGAGCCAGCTGCCAGGACCTGGCACTAAGCTGAGCCCCACCAACAGCTAACATGGCAGTTTAAGATTTGTCTCCTGCGATGTAGTAGTATGCAAGCCTTTAATCCCAGGGGAGACAGAGGTAGGCAAATCTCAGTGAGTTCGAGGCCAGCCTGGTCTACAAAGCGAGTTCTAGGATAGTCAGGACCTGTTACCTAGACAAACCCTGTTTTGAAAAAACAAACAAATAAAGATTTGTCTCCTGAGGATAGAGGTCAGAGAATACTGTAGCCACTTAGTAAAGCCAGGTCCAGATACAGAAAACCTCTAAAAAAGGTATGGTATGTTTTAAAAAAAATTTGCTTAGATGCTAAAGAAAGAAAAAAAAGGGCATAGACAATCATGGAAAAAAAACCAAAAAGTTTAAAAATAATAAAGTCTTTAAAGACAGAGTAAAGAAATCAAAAATAAGCTGTGTAAAGATGAAAAATATTCACGGTATCTGGATCCTGTATTGTGCTTTGTTGTCTCTGAATTTTTATAAAATGCAAATATACAAAAAAACAACGAGAGACATTAGATTATGGAAACTGCTAAACTAAGCCAACCTATTTTAAGAGTGTTTTAACTTCAAAATGGAAGTCAGAAAATATGTTGCATTGTGGAAGAGGTTATATCTTTGTTTCTATAGGGGAGAAAACTATGGTTCTCTTCAAAATTAATAAAGATCATATTTGACTGAGGGAGACCTCCTGAAAATCTTGGCTGGAGACACAAAGGAAAAACAAAACTACAAAATAGGTGACTTATATGCTGATCCCTCTGCATGGGACTAGCTCTAAGACTGGTTGAGACATGATAAATCTTGTTGGCTACAGAATCCTCATGAGTTATTACTATATGCCATCCTTTCATATGACATGGATAGAAGTTTGGTTATATAGTTCAGACTTATAAAGTTGACGGATGCCTTTTATCTGCTCAAACATAAAACAAAAATATCTTTAGCTGACTTATACATACCCTACATTCCATGTTTGTGTGTGGGACTGTCGTTGGCCCAGACAACCAAAACCAACCTTCACCTCTCAGGCCCTTACATGTTAGTCACATGTACAAAGCTTTTGTTTCTTTTTCAGATGGGGTCTGCTATGGAGTCAGGGTCTTGAACTCACCATCCTTTGCCTCAAGCCTCCTCAACTATGGGATTCCAGCACATACCATGTCTCTGGACACAAAGGCTCTTTGACCATGTAGACATCTGCCCATGGGTTTCAGAGGTGAGGGCATGGATGTCCGGGTCGCATCATTCTGCCCACCACCATCTATGTGTGTTTTGGAGAATTTCTTTATGCTGTGTGAAGATGTGTCACTGTAATTGGTTTAATAAAGAGGTTAATGGTCAATAGCTAGGCAGAAAGAGGTTAGGTGGGGCTTCTGATGACAGAGAGGACTCTGGGAAGAAGAAAGGTGGAGTTGCCAGATAGACACGGAGAAGAAACACGAGGTGGAAGATGGAAGAGAGGTAATGCCACATGACAGAACATAGATTAATATAAATGAGATAATTTAAGATTTAAGAGCTAGCAGGACCAGCCTAAGCTAATGGAGAAGCTTTTATAATTATTAAGAAGTCTCTGTGTCATTATTTGTGAGCTGGCTGCCAACGAAAAAGCATGTTCCATCTGTGCTCCTCCAGCTGCAGTGAGAGCTTTCCCTTCAGGGTGGTTTCTTTGTTGGTTCATAAGATAATAATTAGCCTCAGGCTTTCCCGCAGATGCACCTTCCAGAAGACACAATAACAGGCCAATTCCTTCTTACACACTGTTCTTTAAAAGAGAAAACTTGTCAGAACCCTGAGAACTGATTGCCTTCATGAGAAGCTGCCTAAGACGGGCAGTGGCCCTTTGCTAATCCATCTCTTAAATATTTTTGAGCTAATAATTTGATCTGGTCATTAGTCTATGGCCATACCACCCTGAACGCGCCCGATCTCGTCTGATCTGGTCATTAAAGAATTGGTCTCCCTGTGGAGCTCAGAGGAGCAAGTACCATGAAGTTCAGGTGTTCCTCTTTATAGGTAGTTCTGTGCTAAAGGGCATACGTGTCATCTCACTCGCTCAGTGACTGGAAAGAAAGGTATTAATCTAACTTAAGAAAACCAATTTTCAGCTAGAAGCTTCCTATGTATTCAATTTATAGCTATGTGTCTATCGAGGACTACAGTCAGACCTATTTTATACTGAATTCAACCATCTTCATATTGAAAATTAACGGAGAAAAGCACCTGTAATGATGGTGTGAGGCCTTTTCTCTTGTCACTATTGTCTAAACAGTCCAGCATAACAACCACTTTCATAGCATTTACATTGTAGATGATGTAAGTAATCCAGAGACCATTAAAAATACACAGAAAGATATACTTAAGTCATATGCAAATGTCACCCTTTTACACAAGGCCTTGAACATTTCCAGACTTTGGTATCTGTGGGGGGCCTGGAAGTAATCCCTTGTGGACACCAGAGGATGACTGCATTACCATATATGGAGATAGAGGTGCATCTATTAGAAACAAGAGTGAGCCGAACTCCACTGTCTATCAAAATAGGGCTCATCCAGCTACGGCTGTCAGAGGGAGCCAGTGCCTTGGAAATCCACCCTACAGCTCCAAGAAAACACATCAGATATGCAAGGTAGAGTCTGTCAGCACGTTCTTGTTCTTGAAGGTTATCAGAAGAGCAGCATTCCCGCTGTGGCTAAACACACCTCTGAAGCTGCTGAGAGGAACAGCTTGCTCACATGAAGATTTTAACAGCGAAACGGAAGCTGAGCAGCAGAAGTCTGAATCTTAGAGGCTTACCAGTCAGGGTCCAGCAAAGAGGTAAAATTCCCACCAGTTACTTTTTTATAAGAGAAAATGTAGTACAGAAAATTGTTAACTAGGCACAATGGGTTTAAAAACAAACACAAACACCTCCACATACCCCAGGTGCAGAACAGGTCTGAAAAATAAAACAAAGGTTTGGGGTGTAAATGAAGATACAGCAAGAGAGCTCCTCAGAGCTCCTGAGGAGGGGCACAAACGGCCAGCTCTGCATGTGGGAGGAAAAGTGTACTGAGCTCAGGAGCTGCTCCCATAGCTACTACTGGAGAGAAGCAGGACTGCCTGAGATTCAGTCCAGGCAGCAAGCGGAAAAACCCAGCACTCCTCTCTTTCAGCTCCACGTCTTCTAGCACTCCCTGCAAGCATGGCTTAATAAAACAGACAAACTCCTGCTTCAGCATCTCTAGGGAGCATGCTCACGGCTGTGCTTGGAGTCAAGACATAACCAACGGCTTAATGAGAGATACAACAGACAGCCATCCCAAGAAGCCCGTGGCAAAGTTTCTTCATTTCATGGTTGTGGTACATCCTTAGCGATGATAAAGGCGGCACCTATGCTATAGCCTATACTTTAAAAAGCTTTTCCAGTTCAGAACTGCCTGCCATGCTTATCCCTCCACATTGGCCACTACTAATCCCTGGATGTTACTATCACCCCCATGACAGTATAGGAGGGTAAGCTAGAAAATAGTGAAATTATATTTGCTTTTCAACGCCTTAAAAAGAATTGTTACATTGTAAAGAAAGACATATATAACTGTAATCTTAGCCCTTGGAAAGCACAGACAGGAAGATCAGGAGTTTAAGGTTATCATGGCTACATAATTGAGATCCAGAGTGACTTCAACTACATGAGGCTGTCTTAAACAGGCAGAGGGAGGGAAGGAGGAAGGATGGGGGAGAGAAAACATTGTCTTATCACACTTACAATGACTTATAAGCATTATTGAAAAAACAAATATGCATAGTGGTTGAAGCTGGGGATATGGCCCAGTGGATAAAACAGTGCTGTACAAACATGAGGACCCGAGCTGAGATCTCCAGCACTGACATAAGCGCTGCTGCATGGGTGTGGCATCCTGCCTGCAATCTGGAGTTCCCAAAAGAAACTGCTCAACTAGACTAGCTGAATTGGTGAGAGCTCTGGGTCTCAATCAACATCCCTACCTTAATACATAATGTAGAGACTGGAAAAGGAGGTGTTGAGGAAAACACCTGATCTTAACCTTTAGCCTCCACATGTGGACATTTGTTTAAAAAATGCAAGCAAGCGCGCGCACACACACACACACACACACACACACACACACACACACACACGTAAAAACAAGTCTAAAAACAAAACCTACTTGGTCAGCAAATGAGTCTGGGGTCAAGTCCAGATTTGAGACTATGTAACTACTTAATCTCCCTCAGCTTTACTCCCTCTGTTATTATGAGGATTAATAATAATGCTAACTTTATTGGGTCAATAAAATTAATATGCCATCATCAAAATCATTAAGTTGGTCATCAGCTGTGTTTTATCATTTTCAATGCCTTAACAGCCTGGTAAAGAAAAGCATTGCCCATCCTTGCTTATGAGGAACGTGCGGCCTTTCCACAGCATTCCAATCTCAATGACAGCAGCAACCTCCAAGTCTTCAAATTCACTTTCTATAAGCAACAATCCTCCCAATGGAAATGAGAGTTGTTCAAAGCATGTTGTATAGTCTTAAACATAAGCACAGCTCCTGAAAACATGCTAAGTTTTTGACAGATTCAAGCAATGGCTCCGACCCAAAACACAGGCTGATGCGCAGGATGCCATGTGGGAGGCACTGAGGAGATGGAGGTGCTACACAGGGCACTTTCTGTAAGTGGAGGGGAGAGGGCTGGGCATCAGAATCATAGAGCTATTTTCAGGAACATCCTCAGCCTGCATCTAGCACCATCCCTAGATTCTGGCAAGGATGTCTTAGGAAATTAGGCGTTACAGTGTTACATGAGGAGAAAGAGACAGAAACCAAGTTGGAGTCAAAAAGACAGACTTGTGTTGTCTGGAAGAGGAAGACACAGAAATCCTAGAGGGTGTTGAGCTATTGAGACTCAAGTACCAGGAGAAAGTGGCAATCTGGGAGTCCTCACTCTGTACAGGAACTGAGGGAACACACACCACAGTAGCTGCTTCTGTGACAGCAGTTCTCAACCTTCCTAATGCTGTGACCCCTTAATATAGTTCCTCATATTGTAGTGACCCCCCCAAACCATAAAATTGTTTTCATTGTTACTTCATAATGGTAAATTTGCCACTCTTATAAAATGAAACATAAATATCTGTTTTCTGATGGTCTTAGGCAACCCACATGAAAGAGTCATTTGACAACCCCACAGGGGTCATGATCCACAGGTTGAGAACCACTGTTCTAATAGAGCTAGCACAAAGAGGTTTCTCTTGCTTAGCCACACAGAGAGCTTTACGTGCAAAGGCTTTTTTATGTCAAGAAGACTCTGGAAGGGGCCCCAGAAGAAGGGGCCCACAGAGTCTCAGTGAATCTAAAACAAAGTATCAGGTCTTGCTCAAGTTCCCCACAAGCTGCCAGTATGAAAGCCCTGTGTCCTAAGGCAGCAGGAATGGAAGGGGGCAATGCTGAGGAAATGAAGCCCATGAGAACTTGAAGTCAAGAGAGTTACACCTTAGAGAGAGACTGTGGTACCCTGGACACTTTCTTCCTCTTTCTTATTGCTAGACTCATCATTCATTCTATCATGTGCTTGTGCCATGATATACTGTCTTACCATAGACCAAAGCAACAAAGCCCAGTTGATTATGGCTTGGCACCTCTAAAGTTACCAGCCAAAGTAAACCTTTTATTGTTATAAGCTGATACTCTGGGGTATGTTGTTATAGTGGCGAAAAGTCGGTTTACAGGCCAAGGCAGAAGGTCTGTGAGTGAAGTAAGAAAAAAACCCTCATTTCAGTTCAGATTCTTTTCTCTTTCCAAAAATTTCCATTAGGGCAAAGAACAGGAGCTGGTAAAACATCCAATAAACAAACAATCCTGGGGGTAAAGGTCATCTCCTGATAGAGAACATGGGAAGGGGATGCTGTGACATATTCTAGACTCCTGACATTGGGCCAGGATGAGCTGAGATAGTCAGAATCATCCAGAAGCTGAGGAGCTGGTCATACTTCCAAGATGTCATTAGAGGGACATAGCTCTCTAATGTCCAAAGAATCCATTCGGCCTGAACCCTACAGGCCAAGGCCTACTTAGAGAAGAAGGCTGCATCAAGAAGTAAATAAACAATCTCCCTGCCAGAGCAGGTCCCCACTGGGCAAATGGTGCAGAGCTTAAACAGACAGGGTCATTTATTAGCCATATGTGCCTAGGCAAGTATGGATCCTCCAAGTGTGTTTTCTCACCTGTCAGATGGGGCTGGCACTACCACATTGGCGGCTGCTGTCATGACCAAATCCATCACTTCCTATTACTAAAAAGAATGGTTTCCACGGCCCCAGGAGCTTTGTCTGCCTACCACAGAATTAAGGCTCCAAGCAATCTATTTCATTCTTTTTTCTTTCCAATCAAATTTTTCTTTGCCAATTCATACTCAAATATTTTATTTGCCAGAGGGTTGAAATACCTGCTTTGAGACAGTTAACAAAAGTATGTTCCAGTATCTTTCTAAGTCTGATTCTGAAAAAGCAACAACTGCAGAAAGACAACTGTCTTTCTGTTTTCTACAAAAAGATTTCACCAGTAGTCTCATAACATAGCTGAGGGGTTCAAATTATGATCTTTAATTATGCCATCCAGTTACATTAAAAAAAAAAAAAAAAGACAAACCAGGTATAACCCAAGAGATTTGTTTGAAGTACATCCACATTATAAATCAACCATAAGGTCCAAGCCTTAGACCCCAATCTTAGCTCAAAGCCTCACACATGGGAGGCTGAGTGACTAACTGCTGGAGGACCAGAAATCAGGAAGTCACACCGTGCTCTCTGGTCTCTCGATCCCACTAAGTCACACTTGAACACTGAGGTTCCTGGAAGGTTGCACATGCTGAAAACCTCAAGTGTGGTCCCAAATGAGGGGCATCAGTAATGGCCACATTATAAATGTTCAAAACAAGCACAGGAGGCAGACCAGAGACCAGCTACCGAAATGAAGTGCCCTCAGAGGGCAAGCTGTCCTTTTATATACACACTCTCCGGCATGCCTTCAAGTCTTAGGTTTTAAGGAATCCTCCACCATGAAGCTATTTGAAAAGCATCCTTCCTCCTGAGATGTCCATCTTTTCCCTCTTTTCTTACCCAAAACACTTTCTTGGTTATAAGCTGAGGATTCCAACTTGAGTTTGGGGTATATGTGTCTGTGGGGGGGGGCTCAAACCAGAAAAATGTCAGGCATATCTTTTCAGCATGATTTGTACAGCTTCAGTGTTATAACTAAGCAGAAAGAACAAAGGATACTTACATATTAATCATTCTGCCCCGCTGCCCTCTGGGAGTCACTGAAAATGGCAACACACTGCTGGCTCCTGGCCTCGGTGCACATTGCTGCTGTGAAACTCACAGACACTCCTCTTCCTGAACATATGGAGAGATCGCAGGAAAGAATTTGCCTCAGTGAACCCTAACTAGCCAATCAAAACCAGAAGGTTCCAAGTTCAGTGACTAATATCAGGAACGAACTGTGCGTGGTGAAAAGGAAATTTTGTGTGCTGGGGAAATTTATACCCTGAGATCAGCCATGTCACAGGTGTGCGGATCACCTGGAGACACTGAACTTTAAAAAAGGCTACTTCAAACATTTCTTCCAGCAGCATGCCTGTCATCACCGAGCATGAGAACCCAACAGTGCCTCGTCGTATCTGAGACCCCCAGGCCCGACAGGGGCAGCCTTCCACACCAAGCCTGCAACTTCATGAGTGTATTTACTTTGGTGCTCTCAGCCCATAAGGGAGGGATTATCATCCCCATTTTTTGGGAGGGGACCAAAGCCTGGAGAGATTAAGTCCGTTGCTCTTAGACATACAGCTGGGAAAGAGGGGGCGGGCCTCTCTGATTCCAAAGCCTTGCCCTGTACCTCTGTACATCTGGCATTCCTTCCCCCTCTCTTATGCCCTAGGATTCACAGAAAGGTAAAAAATAGAGAATTGGGCAGAGGAAACATTCAAACATAAATAGGTTCTGGCTGTTCAAGATGACCTCGGAAACATGGAGACATCTACTTCCAAAGGGTGACCTGAACTCATTAGTTACCTTGGAAGATAAATTAACTATGGTACTTTGAGCATTCCTAAGATGAAGCCTGAAATTTAAAATGCTCCCTAATCCAAAGCTTTCTAAGAGCTGGCTTTTTTTTTTTTTTTAAGTGGAAAATTCCACCTCTGACCTCATGTCAAAACACAGGTGCGGGCCAGTGCCATGGATTGGTGGGTAAAGGTGCTTGTCACCAAACTTGAGTTTAGTCTCCAGGACTCATATAGTGCAAGGACAGTACCACTGACATCTGAACTGTTCTCCAACCTCTATATGCATGGTGTGGCATGTGCATGCTTTTATACACACACACACACAAATAAATAAATACAGCCCTCTGCTCTTCTCCATTTCAGAGGCAGCCGAATCTTCTTATGTAGTGCCAGCCTTGTCCCTGAGACACAATGATGAGGTTGGAGTGAACAGATTGCACCACTGGTCACCTGGTCACCAGGGCTGCTTTCAATTCTGGTAAAATGGATACTGTTGCCATTAACGACCCATTCGTTGATCTTAACTACATGGTCTACATGTTCCAGTATGAGTCTATGTATGGCAGTTCCATTGCACAGCTAAGACTGAGAATGGAAAACATCTCTATCTCCATCTTCCAGGTGCGGCTTGAGATCAAGGGAGCTTTATTTTTTAAACAAAACATAACAAAAATGGCTACTCTTAGGCTCTTTGATCGAAGAGATGACAAAAACAGTATACTGGGAATTCCCTCCGCTCCTCTCCTGCTGGAGATAGATAGCCATATTGGAATGAGTTCAGCTGCACGAATTCTGAGTCAGGACTGAGGCCAGAAGCAAAGCTGAGGGTTCTTCCTCAGGCCTCAAATGATCTTATCCAAAAGACCCCACTGGGACCCGCCCTCATACCTTACTCAAAGACAGACATCAAACCTGACTAGACACAAGCACTGTAGGACCAGTTGTTGTTGGCTCTTAAGTATATAATAAACACTTTTTGAGCTGTTTATGTATTTTAAACTTAAAAAAAAAATCAACAGAACTATTCACTGATGCTGTCAATTCAGTTTCCAAATTACTGTCTGAAATGGTTAAACAAGATAAAATGTCCTTATCTCTGCATCCATAATGTCTCCTCTAAGATTTCACTCTCTTGGCAGGACAGTAGATAAAGAATGGATGCTGTCATGGCTGCCTGGCCCCACAACAAACTGAGAAGAGCAAGTTGCCTTCCAGCTCAAGCTCCCTTGATCTCAAGCCGCATCAGCCCCTGTCTTCCTGTCTCTCCCAGCTTGAGCACTTGGTTCCAATCAGACCACCTCTGTCCTGGGGTTTTGCTTTTCATTACTAATGTTCTCTGATCCTATTCAACACCCATATGCTCAGTGAGTTCTTTCAGAAGTACACTCTCTGTGCCTGTACAGAGAAGCCAAGCCCAAGCAAAGGTTATCATTTCAATAATGGACTTTTCATCTGCTCTAGCTGAGGGTGATGATAGTGAAAGCCTAGAATCTATCTTCTACATCTTCACCTTCTGAAGAATACAGTTCTACCTTTCTCAGGAAAATGTGCTTCCAACACTATAAATGCAAGTAAAGCATATGTGGAACAGGCTTGTACAGAAGGGTACATGGTATGCCTGCATGACCTTCTAAGGCTGGTCCTTGGCAGGTATCTTGGAACTTGGATGTTGGGGGGGGGGTCACTGTTAACTGATTAAGTGTGGCTCATGGTGCCTGGGCTGCATAAACAATATGACTTATGCTGAACCCTTGCTTTTCTTCTGGGTGTCCAAGATCTGGATACCCACCAGGGAGGAGGTAACACTCCTATGTGATAGGTGCCTTGAAAAAAGTCTGTACGGGGCTGGAGAGATGGCTCAGCGGTTAAGATCACTGACTGCTCTTCCAGAGGACCGGGGTTCAATTCCCAGCACCCACATGGCAGCTCACAACTGTCTGTAGTTCCAGTTCCAGGCAAACACCAAGGAAAATAAATACATAAATAAAATTTTTTTAAAAAAAAAGAAAAGAAAAGAAAAAAGTCTGTACATACATCTACTGAGATTCCATGATTAGCAACATTTCACATGTTGTTACAACTTATTTTGCAGGGGTGGGGAGGAGATTAAGCATATTGGGTTCAATGTCCTTGGGAGGCTGCCCCTGGGTGCCCTTGAACTTCTCATGGGCTTGGCTCTTGGCTGACTCTAAGGGAAACATGCAATTTCTGTGTTCATATCTCATGTGGATTAGAATATGTTGTCCTAAAAGGAACTCACTACTGTGATTCTATTTTCTTTATATTTCAAAAGAAAAACCAAGGATCAGAAGTATTTGGTGTCTTGCCCGAGGCTGACTCACTAAGGAGAGTGAAGGCTGGACCTGAAATCTGTGTGTCACGTGTCCCATCACGGTCACTTTACCTCACAAGAAACAAATGGTAGGAGTGGGCTGACTTTGGCTCAGTCTGAGGACACAGGCCACCATGGTGGAAGCACAGCAGCCAGAGCCTAAGGAGCTGGTCACACCATGTCCAGAGCCAGGAAGGGAGTGCTAGGCACAGTGCTCAGGTTGCTTTCTCCTTTTATCTGGGACCCCAGCCTGAGGGACAGTGTCACCCATATTTAGGTCTTCCTACCTAGATCAACTTGATATAAAAGCTTCCACATGTGTCCAGAGATTATCCTCTAGGTTCTGTGATTCTAGAAACTGCTAAGTTGACAATTACTGTTGGTCACCACAAAACCTTGCAACAGGACCCAGGGCCAGAACCTTCAGGTCTCTTTGCAAGAAAGAGGAACTAGAAATCCCGCCTTCTCTGACCTTAGAACATGCTCACAGAGTGACTCAAATTCTGTTACCTAACTAGCACTCAAGAATTGCAAAAGCACCACCTGTGCAAACACAAGGGTTACAAATACATTTTAGTGAGCAGCAGACATTGGGGAAGGCTCCAGGCCTCCCTCCTTACAGAAGCACCGAGAAAAGAAACTACTTTGTGCCACGCTGTGCGGCTGATTGTGTGGTGTCAGGGTAGGGTAGTCTGTCTTTTTGCTGTGCTGTGCTGAAGTGTATGCTTCAATTGTGCAGCTACAGCTGGAGGGACTGTGGTTGCCTCCTCCTTCTTAGAGGTCAAATAGGATCTGTGGGGAAGCCCAAGGGAAAAGAACCCTGATGAGTCACCCCCCAGCTGTCCCGAGGTCTGAGCCTGAATGTCTTTTTCTTTGACTAACATGTCCAAAGCTTTCCTTCTGAAAAGCCCTGGCCCCACTAGTTACATGGCAAGCTGGCTGCCGTGCTAGGGTCATATAGATCCAGAGAAAAATGAAGAGGGTATTAGTCTAAAAATGGCAAAGAAGTCCTTGTGGCTCAAAGGGGACCGATCCCAGCTCATCATCAGCACTAAAGCTAGCAGCAAAGCCTGTGACAAGCACCACATCTGTTTCTGCATAGGCAACAGATTCACAAACACTAGCTTTTGGCTGGACTGTTTAAAAAAAAAGGGGGAGTGGTATAATATTGATCTTTATTCCTGGTTCTTGGCAAGAGCTTCAAAAACCCTGGAATTTCCTCGTAATAGTGTTTTTTGGTTTGTTTGTTTGTTTGTTTTGCTGTAAGAAGTGATTTTAGATTTGTGCAAACGAGTTGACTCCTGGTAGGCCTTTAAATAAATTGAGGGGAGGGCTTAATTATATATGGATGATTAGAGCATTGAAAATTTCAGGCCCAATTTCACCTCCAATGGTGAGGAAAGAGGCCAGGGACTGAGGCCTAGGGCATGGACAATGATGGCTTAAGTAAAGAAGCCGTCACAAAAGCCTACCAGTCAGATCCAGGCAGCTTCTAGGTCAGGGAACACATGGGTGTGCTGTGAGCAGGACACCGTGAAAAGGGCAGGGAGGCACCACACCGTCTCCCCCTGACTCCTCGCCCTGTACATTACTCTACTTGGCTGTTCCTGAGTAGCATCCGCCACAATAAAACATGAATCAAAAGTACGGTACTCTCCAGAGTTCCATGAATGTTCTCAGAAAGTACCAAATTCAGAAGGGGAGGCGTCATGAGAATTTATAGCCAATCAGATGGAAGGACTGGGGATGCCCAGGATCTGCAGTTGTATGCAGTGGGACAGAGACCGCAGACCTGGAACACTAGAGAGCGCTGGATGCCCAGCTGACGTGGACAGCCGTCGGGGTGATGGACTGTCTTGTTCTCTTCACTCCCACTCTGTTACCTCTCATCTTCCTCTATACAAAGATTGTGCGCCCTCAAGTACCTAAAACCATGACTACAGGACCACGGTTGCCTTCCCCCTCCCTAATTCTACTGATTTAGGGAAATTCATCTATGGGGATGATGCCAGGTGATAATCTGATGTGACAGTCAGAGAAACCCTAGAAAACAAGGTCCACAGACACCATGGGAAGCGTTTGTTCTTTTGAAGCCTCCACAGCACCGGCTGCTTTGGTAAAATTTATATCACCACTGTTACTTCAGCAAAGACATAATTTTAAGTTCTAGACAGAAGAGCTCAGCGTGATTGCTCCCTCCTTCCTTCCAGAGAGCACAATCACAAGGCAGACTTCTGAACCTAAGCATGAGTCCACAGTGTCAGCAAAAACACGAGGGAGAGCTATCAATGAACAAGTCACTGGGAAGACACACTTGCCTAAAGAGGAGACCTGGACTGTATTGACAACCACAATGCAGGGGAAGCTCCAACTTGAAATACACACAGCTACAGAGACTCTTTTTCTTCTCCAATAGCGAGCCCTGGAGAGACGCCAGGCTCAGAGGCAATGGCTACTGGCAGCCACAGAATGTTCTACAAAGAAAGTGGTTGTAAGGCAGAAACTAGGGCCTCTGAGCAGAGTCGTCTATGGAGCAGCTGGGCCCAACTACCCTGAGCCCTGCCCTGTGTGGGCTGCAGCCTCCGGGTCTACTCCCAGATGGAACCCTTGGACAGCCCTCTTTGGAGAGGAAGGGCTGCTTGTGGAAGGAAGGCCCATGGGAGCTGGTGTCCAGGCGAGGAAATGAGTCAGAGACTCTGGGACAGCTACAGGGTAAAAAGAGGTCAATGAAGAAGTCATGTCACCCCAGGTTAAAGTTCTAACTCCATTACCTCTGTGGTCAGGGTCGCAGCAAAGGTCCCAAATCTCCTTGTGCCCTCATTTTACATACCTTGATGGGAAGCCTGCCTACAGTACAACCCGGTTCATAGCAAGTTGTCTTAGGCAAGAAAGAAGCCTCGTGGGTAAATCAATCTACCACCATATAAAAAGCCCATCCCATCTGTCTCTACACATTAGCATGGTCCTCTGTTCAAAGGATGAAGTGTCCATAGAAAATTTGCAGATATGTAAGGAAAATCAAGGGTAGGGACTATAATCACTACATGCAAACATGCAACTACAAAACAACAGTCATTTTCTCACCAGCCCAAAGACTGTAAGTCAGCTGGTCTCTAAGGCCTTTCTTGGTGTGTCTTCCTTGAGTCTTCCCATGGGTCTTGTTCTAGTCACTTTACAAAGGTCACTAGTCATACTGGATTAGAGCCCATCCAAACGACCTCAGTTTAACTTAATTACTTCTTTTAAAAGCCTCTCTCCAAATATAGTCACATTCTTGAGAGTAAGCCATTAGAACACCAAAATATGAATGGAATATATATATATATATATACATATATACGTGTGTGTGTATATATATACATATATATATATGTATATATATATATATGTTAGTGGCATAATTCAGCCCATAACAGCATGAAAGAAAAAGTCTGGGATGAACAACCCAAAGCCTGCTAAGAAAAGACAGGAAATAATACAAGGAGAGAAAAAAAGTTTAAGCTAGTACCATTTAAAAGTTAAGAGAAGATCTCACAACCGGATAAACACTTCACTGAAAAAAAAAAAATCAATTGTGAAAATGAAATCTTTCTTAATGTTTAAAACTCTACCAACACACATACACAAACACACACACATACACACACACACACACACACACACACACACACACACACACACACCCCAATCAGAAGAGCCATGGACAAGGAGAAAGAACCATTACAAAAGTCCGCAAATCTACATAAAACTCTGGCCCAGACAAAGAGGGGCTTCTGTTGAAAACAGCATGAAAAATGGGGAGCTTGAAGTGAAGAATTCTAAACTTGATTTATTCAGTGATACTTATTTGCTTTAGACTTTTTTAGAAAAAACATACAAACTTAGGTATGCATGTTAAAATGTTGTGGACCAAGGTGGGTGGCCTGACTAAGTATCCCACTCTTGGGTGGGGACGGAAGAAATTAGTTTTCCCATAAAACTGCCATTTCCCAGCTCCTAGATTTATCTGGAAAGTCCACTTTCATCTGCTCACAGTCACAGGAAGCCCAGCCGCACTCCCTGCCCTTGCATGCGCGTACACACACTAGGCACTGAGGCCCACATCTGGCTGAGTTATCTCAGGACCACAAGGCTTCTAGACACCACTGGCAAGAATTAGAACTCTCCGAGTTGCTTCCAAGCTTGGCTAAGAATTGAAGGGCTGTCTTAAAAGATGTCTTACCTAACCTTTTCTATGTAAGATATAACTTAGAGAAGGCCATTGATTTGGACAAGGGACCAAAACAATGCAGAGTGCAGAGTGCTTAAGTAAAATAAATACAATAAGCAACCCATATTACAAGGGTTGAGCTTTACAGTCTCTCCTAAGCAGACACCTGCCTCAAACAAGGTGACTCAAACAAGCACTCTGACCTCACTGATGTCATCTCATCGCTGTTCTCTGTCCATACATGCTGCCTGTCCATGTTGTAGTCTCAGGGCACAGGGACACTTCTCCATTTATAGAATCACTCATTTGAACTAAGTTTGCTATGATTCTGTCTGTAACTTGCCTGTCCTGGAACTTGCTCTCTAGACCAGGCTGTCCTCGAACTCAGAGATCCACCTGCCTCTGCCTCCAGAGTGCTGGGATCAAAGGCGTGTGCCACCACTGCCCAGCAAGATTCTGCCTTTTGACAGTCTTCAGAAAGGAAAGTGGTGAGGCATACCCATGAACTCAGTCTGCGGGTCTTTTTTTTTTTTTTTTTTTTTTTTAAATAAAGATCTTTTATTTAAAAGATAAGGCACAGTGAAGGATCCCCTTGGACTGCTTCCAGTGTGGGTACCACACACTGACCGGCTTTATGTTCTTAACCTTGCAAAATGGGTCCTGTGAATCCCAGATGTGAACAGACAGTGAAGACTGGCTACCTTGCTCTAGACCATTAGGCTAGTAGGTCTGAGGGTTCCATCATGTGGAGTATTACCACTGTGATATTTACATGGACAATTCAACAGTAGTTCCAGTCTGCTCCTGCCCCCGCCAGATATATGGTGGGCTATACCTCATGGTGGCTGACCACTGTGGTCACTGAGGCAGGAAAGAAGCTGATTTGTCACTTTGGGAGCAGGGTATGTAACTGCAGAGACAAGAGCTCCAGTGGGGTCTGAAACAACAGTTGTCCAACACCAGCCAGCACAAGGACAGACCAGAGGACGCAGGGTCAGAACCACAGCAGACCTTCCAGAAACTACTTGTTAGATTTTGCTGTCATAGTGAAGAACAAAAACTTCCTTTTTGGAAAGATTTTTAAAATTTTTTTTCCAATTACATTTCTATGTGGAATGTATTTTATTTGTAACATCCAAAATGATGTATTGCTAGGCACCAAATACAGAAACACAAACAAGAATCCAGCTAGCTTTACTTCTCCAAACACAAACATCCAGACAGCTGTAGGGCAATGTGATTATA
Organism: Sigmodon hispidus; assembly: GCA_004025045.1. Classification (NCBI taxonomy): domain Eukaryota; kingdom Metazoa; phylum Chordata; class Mammalia; order Rodentia; family Cricetidae; genus Sigmodon; species Sigmodon hispidus. The sequence continues at coordinate 359,931 of PVIH01000241.1, forward strand.
AGAATATTTTTGAAAAACAGTTAGCTTTCATGAGTTTATTTATACCAACATGTAACTTATTATTTTAAACTTACATTTACATTTAAAAACTTTTACATGTCTCTTAATTTTAAAAGCAGTAGCAAAAGAAATAGAAAAAAAAAACTCTCAGGATTTCTCAATAATTTTTAAAATCATAAAAGAGTCCCAGACCACAGATTTTGAGAACTAGTTACTAGATAAAAGTTAACAAAAATTAAGTTTATACAGTAATATTAATAGCTAAATAGCCTAAAGCAAAATGTATTAATGACTTTGATATCCAACAAGGTTACTCTTTATGTATGTGCATGTATGCCTGTGGGTCTGACTTCCTCTTAAACTTAAAAAAAAAAAAAAAGGATTGAATCAAATAGGAAGTTGCTATTCAGAAACACTGGAGGATATTTTATCACACATCTCACAATGGCTAACACTTCTCATTTTAGAAAGACACATTAGTAAGCCCGGTAAAGTAAATATACATAAGCCCTGTGCACACCATGACACATGTATGGAGGTCAAAGGGCAACTCTCTAGAATTTGCTCTCTCCTGCCACCTTGTGGGACCCGGGGACTAAGGGCAGGTTGGTCTGGGCTAAGCAAGTGCTTGGCCTTCTGACTCATCTCAAAGCCCAGCTTCTTTCTTTCATCAGTTTGCTCTTCTTCTAGCTTACACAATCTAACAGGATAGACAAATTTTAAACTCGCATGAAATCACTGGTTTCTAATACTCCCCATTTTTACCTCTAGCACAACAGTGAAATACACAAAAATGGAAGATGTTTTTCTACAGGTGATAAAAAGAAAGTTGCCTGATATACTTTGGAAGAGTCTGACACTGAGGCTGGGGAGATGACTCGGTGTTTAAGAGCACTGTTTGCTCCTCTAGAGGACCTGGGTTCAGTTCCCAGCCCCTACATGTTAGCTCACAACCATCCATAACTCCAGTTCCAGGGGATCTGATGCCTCTTCTAATGTCTGTGGACTCCTACATGTGGTGCACATATATAAATACAGTCTTTCAAATACACATGGATATATAATACATATTTTTATAAAGAATTCTTAAAGAATCCTGGCTAAAACAGGAACAAGTTCCCCCTCTTCATCTGCCTTATTGGTACCAGACCGTCATAGAAGCATAAGGAAACACCTCAAGAGACTTCAAGTACAGTTAACTAGAGCGACTTCCTCCTGTAAAGCTTAAAGAAATCGCCCAAGGGGCTGGAGACCAGCCCAGGAGTTAAGAGCACTGTCTGCTCTTGCAGAGGATACAGGTTCAGTTTCCAGCATCCACATGGTGGCCCTCAACCATCCTTAATTCCAGGTCCTGGGAATCTGACACCACTTTCTGACCTCCATGGGCACCAGGCACACGTGTGGTACACATGCATACATAAAGGCAAAACATTCATACACATAAAATAATCTTTAAAAAGTTTTGTTTTATTGAAATAAATCATCTCAAAGAGTAAGACAGTATAGATGTATGGGTAACAAGCATTTTAGTGTAAATCTGAATTATGTGGCCACTGACAAAAAGACACAGTAATTTCTCAAATTCCCTGTTGTCCAACAACAGTAGTAGAGACAGAGGCTGAAACTGGTTTCACTGGCTTTGAAGATGCTCCTCCAGAGATCTGAGGGGAGACTTTCCCAGGTGGCAGAGCCTTCGTACCCCTTTCTTTGTGACCCTTCCGCTCTCTTCAGAGCTAAAGAATACCATCTTGTTCTTTGTCAGATCTCCCTCTATCTCTCACCTATGGCCTCTCTTTCCTTTTGGTGGTGCTAGACATAAAATTTAAGGCCTAGTGCCTGTTTAGGAAGTGCTCTACCACAGAGCTACACACTCAGATCTTGAGTCTCTTTGAAGTGGATTCTTCTAACGGCACTTGGGGTCTAACTGCATAATCACAGATACCTTTCCTGTCCCGATAGACTTGACTTCACAAACCTGTAAAGTCCCTTTTGCCCCAGAGGGCAATATTTTACTGACAGAGTGCTGTGGAATAATGTTCTGGTACACTGTAAAGATATTACTCATATTAGTTTAATAAAGCACTGATGGGCTGGAGAGATGGCTCAGCGGTTAAGAGCACCGTCTGCTCTTCCAGAGGACCCGGGTTCAATTCCCAGCACCCACATGGCAGCTAACAACTGTCTGTAGTTCCAGTTCCATGCAAACACCAAGGCAAATAAATAAATAAATGAATAATAAAGCACTGATTGGCCAGTAGGCAGGCAGGAAGCATAGGTGGGGTAACAAGATGAGGAGAATTCTGGAAAGGTAGAGCAGCAGATGCTGGCCAGATGCAGAGGAAGCAAGATGCTAGTGCTGGATTGACAAAAGGAACCAAGCATATGGCTAAATATTGATAAGAATCATGGGTTAATTTAAGAGTAAGAGCTAGATAGTAAAAAGCCTGAACTACTGGCCCAGCAATTACTATAATAATAAGCCTCCAACTCAATTATTTGGGAAGCAGCTGTTGGATATTTGAAAGATTTGTCTGGATCATGGCCTGGCAGGACAGAAAAACTTCTGACTACAATGAAAATGTGCCTCTATTGCTAAGTATCAGGGAGGTAAATACACAATTTATTCTCACTTCTCACAATAAAAATTCAGCTAGGAATTCTAACTATCTGTAAGAGGTGATCCATTGATGTGTATGTGAAGGGGTTTTTGTTGTTCTTTTTTTGAGACCAGGTTTCTCTGTATAGTTTGGCTGTCCTGGAAATCACTATGTAGACAGGCTGGCCTCAAATGCACAGAACTGCCTGCCTCTGCCTCCTGAGTGCTAGGATTAAAGGCATGCACTGCACCACCCATAAAGTTTTGATAGCACCATGTCCTTCAATAAGCAGTTATATTTCTAGCTCCCTGAAGGACTCACTGGTTTCCCTGCCACCCTGCTCTCCCATCCCCTACATATACACAGGCCAGTGACATATGGGATCTCATTACTGGGAATTCCCCTTCACTGCTACTCTGTCCTTTCTTAGGCCTGGTCATTGCACATGAACATGTAACTGGCATTGGCCAGATACTCTCAATTCCCTACGGTAAGAATAAAAACTGAATTCCTAAAATGAATCTAATTTGATCCTCTGATTCTGTGACTATATTCTAAGTACAATAAATTTATTGGTAAGGTTTGACCCTTCATTCCAAAATGGTCTGGCAGGTCATTATTCTAGCCAATTGCTTCTCAAAGGAAAACCAAGACAACAATTCTGGAGCTCCATAAATCATAAAGAGACATTTACAACAAAAGTATCCTCTGCCTGTGGTCCTGACTTCTGTGACACACACAAGTCACAGTGAAGATCCAGGTGGGCTGCAGGCCTGATCCACCTAGAGATACTGCCAGCCTTGCTTCAGTGTAGCAAAAGGAACTGAGGCTGACCATAAGCCTCTCGGGATGGATTTTGTTTTGTTTTTTATTCTGAGAGTGTCAATTCTTGTGAGAGAAAATGGCTGAGTCTGCCCTATCTCTGAGGAGAAAACACACACACACCAGGAAACCACCCATGTAAGTAACTGCTGGCTCCCTGGGAGGCCACCACCGAGAAACCCAGCTTATGTTGGCAGCTCATGGAAAATAACCCATGTTTGTCTAGATACACATGTATCTATCTGACTGTGGGATGGAGATGGGAGATACAAGGGGGTGAATGGGGTAAGCAATGTGATGCACAGAGAAAGAACTCAGCCAGTGATCATAAACTCTATGTGACATGTATAACCAGGAAGGTTCTGCACATATGTGACATGAGCTTATGGAAGTGTGTGAAAGTGTGGTACTAACTTCATCCTCTCAGTAAAGCTGACAAGATGGCAACACAATGAAATCAATGTGTTCTCACCCTTGATGTGAGAACTTTACCTTTACTTGTAAAGTTCTGTGGTAGACAGCAGACGGGCTCATCAAGGCTGCAGGTGAGACTTAACTTCCAGCAGGCTGACCACAGGGGAGTGTCTGGGTGGGTGCAGTGTAAACATGAGGGTCTTCAAAGGTGAAGGGAGCATTTGTAACTTTGGTAGTATCAGGATGCAGTATCAGCAGGATGCCTATTGTTGTTGGCTTTGAACACAGATGGGACATAAGCCAAGGAATGTGGGTGGTCACTAAGACACTGGAAAAGGCAAGGAAACCAATCCTTCCCTGGAGCCTTCAGAAAGGAATGCTGATCTCTTGTTGATACATTGGTTTTCACCCAGGGAGACTCAAGTCAGACTTGTGAGCTACTGAATGTAAGACACTGGACTGTATTATTTTAAGGCACTACTTTTATGATTGTATCATAACAGGAATCAGACACTCATCAAGACATGACCTAGGATTTGAGGGGTGTTAAAGCACCCCAAGTAATTCTGATAACCACTTAAAAGGAAGGCATGCTGGTAAGCTTGTGTGTGGTGGGAAACACATGGCAGTTTTACCTGAGAAGGTAGTGAGTCCCACACAAAACCACGCATTTTCATTCTTAGTCACAAGTCCCCCATTCTGTGGCCTGCACACACCACAGGACCCACCCACAGGCACATGCCCACAGGCACATGTCTTTGAGATAAAATAAATAAACAAACACCAGATAGCCAAGGTTGTCTTTTTCAAATAAAGCTTATTATTTTCCTAATGCTGAAGAAACTGACCAAATGCCTGGATCAAACAAATCCATAATTGGTCTATTCATAGCACCAGTGGAAGGAACAAACTGTCCCCCAAGCTGTCACAAGCCACATTACAACGGTAGAGACAGAGGGTCCTCCATTTGCTTATGAGTCTATTTGCGTGTGACAGATGCTCAGCAGCTGGATTTGTTTACTTATGATAGAGAAATGGACTGAAACCATGGGAACGATGACCACATTCCTTCTTGGGATCAAGGAGGGATGGGCCTGTTGTATGGTTTTGGCAAGTGCAGCCTCCCTGCAGAGAGTGACTCCGGTCCACTATCAGGCCTTCCATACCTACCCACACATGATGCTTCAACAACACATTTGCCTCCCTCCCTCCCCTGTCTTCCTTGGCTAGGAAGCAGCAGCCATATCAGAAAAGAGCTTTAGCCCTGCCTTTTATAAAAGCTATGGCATGCAGAGGGCTTCCTGCAACCTACATTGAGGACATCATTACCTTCCTTTCCTCATGTAGTGTACGTGACATGAGGTGGACAAGAGTGCTGAGCATGTAATGAGAGCCACATCTCTGCTGAAGCCCCTCCCACTTCCCATCTTCTCACTGGGCTGTGACTGCACCAACTGTGTATACTGAATGTCTCTGTTTGGATCTCTCATTGCATCTCTGGTTGGATGCATCTAATTTGGACTCCCAGTCTTCACTCACAAACCCCTGGATTTTGCTGTGTCCCTCACTGTGAGGGCATTGGTTGTTTTCGGCATGCATCCCATTCTCTGTTTCCATGGTTACTCCTGTTCAAGCTCTTACTCCCTACATAATTCAAGCACAGGAGCCTCTCAAGTCCTAAGGCTCCAGACCACCACAGCCTAAAGGTTTCTCTTTCTCAGTGCACATCTGTTACATCAAGCCCTTAACAGACCGCTTGCAACATTTTTGTCCTGTGCCCTGGTCATTTATCATGAAGGAAGAGCAAATGCGACTGGATGCAGAGATGCTGTGAGGCCCACACAGCTTTATGATGCTTTGTATCAAGGGACCAAACATCGAGCAAATTCATGTCCTCCACAGAGAGGAAAAGCTCTTGGAATAAAAAGATCATAAAGTATTTCTCAAAGTAGTAGGGCCAGGTACAGTGGGCACATGATTGTGATGATCCCAGCACTTGAGAAGCAGATGCAGGGGGAAGCCATGCAAATTCAAGGCTAGCCTGATCCACAGAGACAGCTCAAGGCCACATGGGCAATAAAACACAAAATTAATTAAAGTAATCACTGAGTACTGGAAAGATTTTAGTGACATTTCTTTATACAGTATTTGATAACTGCCCACAAACCTTCACAGCCAAAATAGACCACAGCAGTCCACTGGCTGCAGACCCCCTCTAGGCCTCATAATTGAAAGTGATTCAGCAGACACTTGAACCTGGGGGCAAGCTGGTTAGTCTCAGATTCATCCCTACCGTTCTGCTCATCCAGTTCATTTCCGATTTCCTGGCCCATTTGTTTTTGGCGACTAATGATGGAGGAAAGGGCATCAAGACCCGCATCCTGTTCTGAAAGAAAAGGAAAACCAGTTGACTAAATATCACAGGGAAATATTTTAAAGATAATAGAAATATGCAGATACACACATATAAATATTGATACCACATACACATACATAGAGATACATCCATCCAGGTAAATAACGCTATTCAACATGTGACACAATGGTCGGCATCACTGAAACAAAAACTCAAATACTTACGTCACACCTCATACTGAAATGACTTCCTGATAAATTAAATATTTAAATATGAAACAGAAATCTTATTAAATTTGGCTAAATCAACATTTAACTCTCCCGTATGTAATACAAATAAAACAGGTATACATTAATAATAACAGTGTGATGTTCTGATTTTTAAAATGGAGAATATAGGCAAAAACCATTTCAAAGAACTTTAAAAGGGAAATAAGCACATAAACCCACTGGCATCATTGATTAAAACTTTTGCATTTGTTTATAATTTGTGAGTGTGCGTGCGCACGCGCGCGCCTGTGCATGTATACAGGTACACACATGTTGTAGTCAGAGGACAATTTGTGGAGTTGGTTCCCTGTCTCAGGGCTCATACGTGGTGGACCATCTTGCCAGCCTGGATTTGCTAATTTTCTAAAAATACAAATAAAAAACAATAATAAGATTTGAGGACTTTGCAGATTTGTAAATATGAAAAGAATAAGGATAGGTAAAGCTAGCTGAAGTGTGAAGGTTCTGTAGTCCTGAGCACTGTGAGGTACTGGAGGTGAGTTCAACTCCCTGACAGAAATCCTCAAGATTTCATTCCTTCTAAGTCTAGAAAAGGTGTGTAAGAAAATAAACAACAAAGCAATAAAGCATCTACAAGGGTCTCCCCAAAACATGTCCCTCATGCTGGAAATCCACTCGCTGCCTCTCAGTTTATCTCTCTGACTACCCTGAACTCTTTCTGGAGTCCTCAGTTGATTTTTCTTTGTAGCAGGCGCAATATTTAATATTGGTTATCGATTTGATAGGCCCTAAAAATCACCTAAAAGACAAGCCTCTGGCTTATCTTGCTTAGGTTACATGGGGATGGGTGGAACTCCTCCTAACGTGGACTAGGGCCCTAGACTATGTAAAAAGGGGAAGCTGGCTGTGCATTAGCATGTAACCCATTGCTTCATATTCCTGCCACAGGAATTTCCCCACCATGACAGACTGTACCCTTCAATGTATGTGTCTTCAAAGCAGGTCATCCTGCTGATGTCTCTGCAAGAGCCTTGTTACTTTGCTCCCAGGTGGCCTGAACAGAGACTGTGGGGTGAGTACTTCACCAGAGCAGCACCTACTAGTTGATGGTAACGGTGTATCAGCCACGGCCTCATCTCTTTATGCTTTTTAAATGACTGTCTCACATAATGGCTTCTCTGTGAAAGCAAAACCACAAAGGTCTTCTCACTCAGGAGCTCACTCACGTCTACTTAAAGTTTTGTAGAAATCTTTGGATGGAATTAAATCATTATACATAGCTCTTTGATTCACCTGGAATTTATTTAAACTTAAGGTGTGAGGCAAGGACCCCTTGGTGACATTTTTTTGACACAATGTACTTTTTAAAAACTATAAACAGCCTGCTGTGCCTGGGGACCATTCCAAGGCACCATTTTATAGCAAAATCACTTTATAATGAGGTCCTCTTGGTCCTTAGTAGCAGCCTCCTGGATGGTCTCCAAGATAAATCTATCATCACACTTGCACTGCTGAAGGATGCCTATGCTACAGCAGAAGTCTAAATGCATCTGAGGAATGATCCATAGATGGACTGAGGACCAGCACACTGTGAAATGGTGGAAAAAACGGTTGGAAAATGGGAAGCAATTGCCTCTAAGGTTGTCCACTAGGAAAAGACACTGAAGCCCTGACGTTGTTTCACTCAGTGAGAGCACAAATTGTCAGTGAAAAATGGGATACACTAACCTTTTCTCTCAAATTTATTGTCTCCAAAAGGTCTCCCTAATTCACAACAGAAAGGAGAGTAGGAATTCTCCCCTACACCCATAACTCCCATCAGACTAGAGGACCTCCTCAGTGCATGATATTGTTACAGTAAATTTTCATCCCACAGCCCAGACACGGAAGATGCCAGGTATGTCAAAATGATAACGTCAACCACCTGAGCTGCTCTGGACTATAAACTGACGGCTCTAACAGGCAATGCTTTGGCCACTCGGTAATAATTAAAATAAAAGGCTGTTTCCAACAAAAACATCGACAGGACTCATTGCAGACAATCTACTTATAAACAGCAAAAGGGTGTGACACTGTGACAGTTCATTCTCCATAATCTACCTCACTCTACCACAGTGTCCAAGGCTAATGCCTTAGTAATGGTGTCACAATAAGTCATTTGCAACATTCCAATAGTGCAACTTTACAATAGTGTAGATTTTTAAGACATGATCACTGTGGAAGAAAGAATAATGCTCACACACGCATACACACACACTCAGACAGAGCTAAGATGTCCAAGTCCTGATCCCTGGAACCTGCCACTAGATTATTTTCCATGGAAAAGGCGACTTTGCAGATGTGGTGAAGATGAAGGAGGCTGAGATAGGAGATGAGCCAGAGAATCTAGGTGAACCCAACACAGTTCTATTGGTTCTGAGAAACAGAGGTTGCCCAGCTGCGGTCAGAGGGAGACATGACAGAGGGTTAAAGAGGTGTATGTGCTGGCTTTGAAGGCGGAGCTATGTGCCAAGGAAAGTGGGGATCTTCTAGAAGCAGGACAAGGCAAGAGAACAGATTCTGCCCTAGGGCCTCCAGAAAAGAATGCAGCCAGCTGACACCTTGATCCGAGCCCCTGGAGACCCAAGCTGAACTTCTGGCCTTTAAACCGTAGTAATGTGAGTTTTAAGTCACTACGTGTGTGCTAATTTATTGTGGGAGCACTAATACAATCATTTTTGAAAGTCCCTTTGGAACAATTAGGTGTGTAGATACTTCCTATATTTAGACATCCAGGAAACCATCCTCTAAACAACCATCAGTCAACTGTGGGAGGACAGCTTGGTGGCAGTAGATAAAAAACAAAGGGACAGTCATCAGAACATATTATTATGCCAAAAATAACAAGCCTGTTTCTAAGCAAGCCACTAAATCTAACCAATTTACAGAAAATTTTCTAACCAATTTATAGAAAATATGCAGGTCATAGAATATGCTCAACAACTTATGGGAATACATACTGCAAAACTAGCTAAGGGGAAACTACAGTGCGAGCAATAAAGAAACAGCAGAAAAAAGTAAAATAGTTTCAAAAGCATCACTCATCTTACTAAGGCAGTTCAGGGATGCATCTATTAGTCACAATGTATGGCCCACATTCAAAGCCTAAGCCAGACAATCTGCTTATTTCATTGGACCAAGGAATTATTTCTAATTTGGTAGGAGTAAAAACTGCATTGTAAACCTTTTTATAAAACAGTTCTGGATGTAGAGAGATGACTCAGAGGTTAAAAGGCACATACTGCTTTTGCATAGGGCTTGAATTCAGTTCCCAGCACCCACACTGGGCAGCTCAGAATCACCTGTAACTTCAGCAGATCCAACAGGCTCTTGTAAACTCCATTGGTACCCATATTCACATGTGTACATAACCACATACAGACACATGCATATATACATAATTCAAAAAACATAGCTTTTAAGAAGTTCTTATATTTTATAAACATATTTAGAGAAGTTTAAACATTCTGGATTATCACTCCGGAAATGACATAATGTCTAGGGTTCACTTTAAAAATAAAACCAGGGTTATTTTTTTTAATATTTATTTATTTATTATGTATACACTGTACAGAAGAGGGTACCAGATGTCATTATAGATGGTTGTGAGCCACCATGTGGTTGCTGGGAATCAAACTCAGGACCTCTGGAAGAACAGTCAGCACTCTTAACCTCTGAGCCATCTCTCCAGCCCATAAACCAGGGTTATTTTTAAAGGATTAGAGTTCAGCTCCCAGAGCCCACAGTAAAAGCTAGGTGTGTTACAGAATAGTATTTTAAATAGGCAAAGATGTGTTACATTTGTTTATGCTGTGGAATATATTATGTAAAGGTGTGTTACACTTGCTTCTGCTGCCTTTGTTAATGAAGAAAAGATAGGGTTACTTTTATTTATACTATATTTGTTTAACGATGTAAAGATGTGTTGCATTTGTTTCACCTTGCCCTGTTTAAGGCACCTGATTGGTCTAATAAGAAGCTGAACAGCCAATAGCTAGACAGAGAAAGAAATAGGCAGGGCTGGCGGGCAGAGAGAATAAATAGGAGAAATCTAGGCTGAGAGAGAAGCAGAGGAAGAGGAAGAGAAGAGAGGGATGGGGGCTGGGGTAAGAAGCCAGGCAGACACCAGCCAGGCAGACATGAGAAGTAAAATCTACAGAAGAAAAAAAGTAAAAAGCCCTGAGGCAAAAGGTAGATAAGGAGAAACAGGTTAGTTTAAGTTAAAAGAGCCAGAATTGTGCCTATGTTAGAGCATCCAAGACTAATAAGTCTCTGTGTCATAATTTGGGAGCTGGTTAGTAACTTAAAAGAAAAAGCCTGCTACATAGGTGTGGTGGCATGTACTCAGTACCCCAGCAGTTAGGTGGTAGAGAAAGGGGATGAGTCTGGCTGACCCAGCAGCCTAGAAACTGGCAGGCCTCAGGTCCCAGGAGGAGGAAAAGGCAGGAATAGTAGACAGCTCCTGAGGAACAATAACCCAAAGCTGATTTTTAACCTGCATATGTATGAAAAACATGTGTACGGGCATCACACATATATATACACATACAATCCCAGAGGTAGGTAAGTGGGTACATACAGATAAAACCAAACTAGCTATGAGGAGATAATTACTGCAGCAGGCTGATGAAAATAACATACCTAAAAAAAAAAAAAGAAAAGAAAAGAAAATAACATACCTTACTCTACCATGTCTGAAACTGCTCACAGCAAAAGGTCACCAATATATTTATTAAGTAAACAAAAAGGAGGCAGCTAGGGATGTGGCATGGTTGTAGAATACGTGCCTAGCATGCACAAGGCCCTGGGTTCAGTCCCCAGCACCATTTAAACAAAAGCAAGCAAAGGGACCAGAGCGAAGAAGCACAGTCCTCTGGTCTGCATGTGTGACAAGGACCTAAAGGTTGAGAATGTCTTCCTCTCTTTAGAGTCCAGCAGGTGACAAAGACATTCCACATGCTAGTGGGAACTTACACAGGTCCCTTTTGCTGTTTAAATCGGGTGACCACAGAGGGCCTTTCCAGGGGAGTGGGCGGGAGAGCAAAACTGAATACAGTTTCTGCAAGATGTAAAGGGTTCTGCCAATACTGGATAGTGTTAGGAAGCCCCCCTTCCCCTACCCCTCCACAAAACCCACTTTATATTATGCTATCCAATACCCAGAGAGAAACAATTGTCACCTCAAACTTAACATATGGAAGGGATGCTCCTTAGAGAAGAGCAGGAAGAATGAGGAAAAGATGAAGTTCAATGAAAAACCTAATAATAAGAAAAGATGAAGTCGGGGCTGGAGAGATGGCTCAGAGGTTAAGAGCACTGACTGTTCTTCCAGAGATCCTGAGTTCAGTTCCCAGCAACCACATGGTGGCTCACAACTGTCTATGATGACATCTGCTACCTACTTCTTTATACTGTATACATAATAAGTAAATCTTAAAAAAAAAAAAAAAAAAAAGATGGGCTGGACAAAGGAATTCATCACTGTGTTAAGAAGATCCTCAGAGCAAGTTTTAAGAAAAAATGGTTTTATTTTGGTTTAATTTTAAAACTTTGGGGAATCTCCTAATACATGTGGTGGCTGCAAGGAAGAGTATCTTCCAAGAATGCTGTCTGTAATTAGAACTATCCAAGATTTCCTACCAAGACTTCTCACTATAAAATGGAGTCCAGCTAGTCACCTTCCCTGACCCATTTCACAGAAAAATATTTACGGGCTGCCAGAGTTGATCTTGATTGACAATTTGATGGAATTTCGAATCACTATGAAAACAAGGTTGTGAGCAGGCCTGTGAGGAATTGCCTAGATTAGGTTAACTGAGGCAGGATGCCCCACCTTCAATGTAGGCAGTGCCATTTCATGGGCTGGAGCCCAGACTGAACTAAAAAGGAGGGAGGAAGCTGCAGACAGCATTTGTCTCCTTCCTGCCTCCCTGGCTGGCCGCAGATGCAATGCCCTTAATCAAGTTCCTTCGCTGTCACTTCCCCATAGTGGACTCTGTATGTCTTCAAATTAGGAGCCCAAACCATCTCTCCTTCCATAGCTGCTGTCAGGCACTGTGTCCCAGCAGCTAAAAAAGCAACTCCCTGAGACCAGGAAGTCGATAGCAAATGCTCAATCTAGAAAGATCAGCTACAAAATAATGGAGACTAGGCTGTGCTAATGAGGAACCTCGCCAGCAGAGGTGGGTGTGACAGAGGTACACGGGCCTGCACTGACCACTGTCTCCTTTTTTGGCTTTGTCTCAGATCCCGAGGAGATCAAGCTACTGTCATTACCACGGTCACCTCTACTAAGGCCTGTGTATATTCCAAACTACTGCTTAAGTATTGGGCTAGCCTTAGGTAACTGGCTGTCTTGAGGTCTAGCTTCTGGGCTGAGCAAGAAAGGTAGGTATTCAGTGCCTTCAAGTCTACAATCTAGCAATTAGATTATTTATTTGAGAGTGATTTCCAGAGTATTTTTCAGTCTCCACATTAACGTACAGCAAGGCAAGTAAATTCCATAGGCCAAAAGGTAACCAGAAATGGTTTTTTTCTGACTCTTCTTATATAGGATCCAGCAATAGAGTAGAGCCTCAGGACATTATAAGGTTCCTGGAGTACAGGAAAGGGTACTGAGCTTCTGGGGCAAAGGTTACTTTCATGTATTTGTTTAGCTTGAAAGGTAGCTTGCTACACTAGCACTACAACAAGGAACCCAGCATTTCAAATCCCATTTGGAAAGAGCAGCTTAATAAAATTCCCCCAAACATGGGCAATTCCACTCCCTGTCCCAACACTCAGAGCCAGAGGGCTTGCAAGGGGCAGAAATCTCAGTGCAGGAGGTACTATGGTTTGGAGATGCCACTAAGAAGCATACAGGGCATGCACTCATACCCAACCTGAGCAATCCCCGAGTGCAGCACATTCTCAGGGACAAAAATACTTTTCCTGACTGAAAACAGCTTTCCTTGGCAAAGAGCAAAGACAGGAAAATCTACTTGTATAGCGCTAGGCAGTCCTCCCAGAAACCGTGGCCACCGCATAACAAAGCGCTGCGGGTGAGTGGTACTCGGAGTTAAACCGCATTGCCCCATCATCTTTTCACTTCCTGTCAAACACGGTAATGAGGGATGTATGCACAATTAAGGGCATGGAGAGCCAGTGCTTGGTGTACTAAGTAATTTCATTGTGAAGAAGAGTTCAAAATAGAATTATACTCCTGTTTATGGCCAAGATGGACTGACAGAAACCAGATTTCCTTCTGGCCTGGATGAACATGGAGCAGAAAACACAGGCAAAAATATTTGAATCCACTGTTTCAAGAAATGTACATCAGCAGACAAGGCAAGATCTCAGAGGGGGAAACAAATGCAATTCGTACTAAGTTTGCTCAGCCTGCTGCCTTGTAAATGCTCCCGTCATGGGAGCACGAGGCGGGAGCGGTGCTGGGTTCCCACTGGAATCCCGTGGATATCCTGAATTGAGTCCAAAGGGGTCAATAGCTGGAGTCCTAGAGAGAAGAAAGTTGCACAGAGAAAGCCCTGTGGTCTGGCAAGACGTGTGCACCAAGTTCTCACAGGGGTCAGGGCTCATAAGAAGTGAGAAGAGACCAAAGGCTGAGTCACTTCAAAGACTAGAAGGAATCTCGTTCTAAACTCAACCATGGTAAGACACTGTCCCCATCCCACTGAGCAGATCACCTCGGTATTCTTAGAGCATCATGCAGAGTATCCAGAGTGGTTATGCTCAGTAGGGCAGTAAATTACCTCTAGACTGGAGGCAAACATGTTCTGTAGGGGCCACATAGGAAGCATTTGAGGCTTTGTGGTTCATACGGTCCCTAAAGCAGTTATTCAACTCTACTACTGCCAAATGGGAAAGTATCTATGGATATTGTGTAAGTGAGTGAGCATGGCTGTGTTCCCATAAAATTGAATTTATGAGCCCTGAACTTTTAATCTCATATAATTTTTACAAGTCACAAAATATTCTTCTGATTATTTTTTACCATTAAAAAAATTTAAAGCTGTTTTTGACTTGCACGCCATACAAAAATAAGATTTGGCTCATAGGCCAGAGTTTACTGATCCATGTTCTAAAATACTTTTAAACACCTCTTTCATCGATCTTTAAAAGCAGGAACCGGACCGGAGAGATGGCTTAAGTTAGAAACAGTTCTTGCCGCCTCATGGGCCTGATGATCTGCGTTTGGTCCCAGAGCCCATGAAAAGCTGAAAGGAAAGCACTAACTCCACAAAGTTGACCTCTGGCCTCTGAATGGGCACTGTGGCATGCACGGCTCTACACACTGCAATATGTGCATACATCATACATGCAATAAAATATAAAATATTTAAAGTATATAAAAATAAAAACATGACCCAAATAATACTACTGAATCCTACAATTCACAAAAATATTTCTAGAAAATTAAAAAATATCCACCATTGAAAAAACAGGTAGGCTGTTTGCTGGCAGTGAACACAGTTCCTTTAAGAGGAGATAAAGACAAGTCCTGCTATAAGGCACTTGAGTGGGGTTTATGGGTAGTGTGCTATAAGCTGCTTGGTGGTGGCATGAACCCACTGCTTCCCAAAATTGAGGTGGAGAAGATGGCTCCCAGAATTGGTGGTGAATGCTCCTCTGCCATGTGGAGAAGCCAAATGGGGCAGACTAGCAGCCCATGTTGTACTTTGGTCCTAGCCATACAGCTTAACAGTTTAAAAACTCTCACAGTCAGAAAACAATTACAGATACACATAAAGACAAATTCAGATGGGGGGAAACTCTCTAAATGGGTTACAAGATGTTTAAAAATATATAAGGCTTAAGAGAGAAAAGAACAAGAGTTAGAGAAAGTCCTTTAAAAAGAAATACAATAAAAAAGATGGAAAATATGCAGAGAGTCTGAATGCTATGTATTATTGTGGTACCTTTGAGATTTTTAACTGCTATGAGATATTTAATTGTAAAGACTGCTAAATTAAACATATATACATATATACATATACATATATATGCATATATACATATATATTATACATATTTAAAGGTACCCTGACTTCAAAAAATTAGACCTAAGAATATGTTGCTTTGGAAAAGAGGTTCTGCTTTTACCTCCAAAGAAGACACCTGTGGATTGCTTCTAGGCTAATATGATTTAATCAACCAAGACCCCTTGAAGGTGTGCGATGACAGCCATGACCCAGATGATCTAACATTCTATTTCAGCTTCAAGGCAACTAGCTGAGATGGTGTAGCCTCACAGACAACTATAGCCAAGATTTAACCATAATTTTACATTTTCTCAGGATCCCCATAAGATTGCCAGTGCCCCCAACCAGCAGGAAGTAATATAAAAAACTATGGTCAAATCCCCAAAATATTGTTTATAAATGTTTGTTTTTATTTAAAGGAGATTGATGATACTGATTGATGGCCATAGTCACTATTTTTCTAAATAAAACAGGGGATATGACAGAAATAATGAAAAAAGGTCGATTAATTAATTAATCCACAAAACAACTGTTAATCTCAAAATATTTTACATTGATGTGGATTTTAGTTTATTGACACAAATTTAAGTCAACTTTGTTATACTGTGTATACATTTCTACTCTTGTTTAAGATATTATGTTTACACAACTCATTTAAAATATAATGTAAAATTAAGAAATACAGATTAATAGTCACCTATAATAGCAAATTTATAGTCATGTTAGATTTTCTATATATGCAAAAATATATTTCATTTATATAAGTAATCTTCAAACACTTCAAAGACCTACAGAATATTGCATTTAAAATGTTTTGAAAATTGACTTTTCTGGACAGTGAGACATGTCTGCTCCTGGTAGCACCAATCTCCTTCAAGAGGATGATGGGCATCAAAGAAACTCCATATGTAGTTTATTATCTTGTGGCAAAAGTTAGCTGGACCCTTGCCTCAACTGTGTGACAGTATGTTATATAAACTGGACATAAAAGGCCCATTGGGAAGTGACCACTGAACTTTGCCAAATCAAGGCAAGATGGTCCTTCAGGTTCACAGAAGAAACTGCCAGACATTCTGCAGGACACAGAGGACAATGACTAATGGATTTTGCCAATAAAAAAGACAACCCTTTATATTTCCTGTTTCACTAAAAAATCTTCCAGAGACTGTAGGCCTGTAGGCTGAAGATCAGTGCCCCAAAGTTACAGAGAAATTTTGGGTGATTGTTTAGGTAGCCAGATGTGTCTGTTATTTCTAGAACTTTGGAAGTTGCTTACAATGCACTTCCTGTTTACTCAGGTAATCCTTCTGTGGTCTTTGATTAAAGTTGAAGACTAGATAGTTATAATTATAGTTTTACTTAGTTATGATAAAAGGTAAATTAAATATGAAACTTCAGACTCACAAGGAGAAGTTAGATGACAGAGTATTTTCTTTAATTTTACTAAATAAGACTAAATATTATAACTGTAATTCTTGCTTGATAACTGTTTTGTTATATGTTATCTTACTATGTTAAGGTCAAAACCTTCCTTTTTGATTAGACAGAAAAGGGGGAATGATGAGGGATGTCTTTCTGTATGCTATAAATATGTATTCCTCCCACTGGTTAACACAAAAGCTGTTTGGCCTATGGTAAGACAGCTAACAGCCAAGTGGGAATTCAAGAGAGATACAGAAAGAAAGAAGAAAGGTGGGCTCTGAGCAGATGCTGTATGCTGCTGGGGGGGGCAAGATGTAATGGAACATAAGTAAGCCACAAGTCATGTGGAAAAACAGATTAATAAAAATGGGTTGAGTTAAGATGTAAGAGTTAGCTAGCAATAAGCCTGAGTCAAAGACCAACACTTTGTAATTAATATAAGCCTCTGAGTGATTATTTTATAAGCAGCTGTGGGACACAGGCAAACTTCCAGCTACACCAAACAAACATTTCCTAGTAAGAGCAAAACAATCTCTTTTGCCTAGTAAGGCAAGAATATCTATTTTCAACACTGTACTAGGTTGTAGCAGGTACAATAAGGCAAGCAGAATAAATTAAAGATATCTGTATTAAAACTAAAAATATAATTATCTTACTCATAGACAATATTTGTGTCAAAAAAATCTAGGATTCAACAAATAAGCTACTAGAGCATATGAGTGAGAGTAAGCAAGTTGCACAACCCCAAAACAACACAAAAATAAACAGCAGCTTTATATATGAGTAGTAGTCAGATACTGAACATTTTAAAATGCTATTTATAATATAAATGTAAAATACTTAGGAATAAGTCTGACCAAAGACATTTAAGGTGTGTGTAGTGAAAACTAAAAAGCAATACTAAGAAGAATCAGAGAATAAGTGAGAATTTATTTAGTAATGACTCCATAATATAGATTAGGAGATTCTTAGGGATATGACATCAATTATCTCCTAAGTAATCTTAAAAAAATGTAATTGCAATCAAAATTGCGAGTGCCAATCTTTTAAAAAATTCAAAGCTGATTTTAAAACTCATTAGTATGAAATGAAAATCCTGGGAATACCCAAAAATACTGAGAAAAAAACAAAGTCAGGTGACCTGTGTGGCTCGGTTTACAATCTATCAACACTCAAGATCCCATAAACACAAAGGGAAAAGCAGAGCACAGGCATGTATGGGGTTATACATATATGCCTCTTGATTGTTCTTGACAAAGGTAGAGAAACTGAGTAGTAAAAAACAGCCTGGTACTGGCATAAAAACAGACTTGTGGACCAATGGAATAGAATTGAGGATCCAGACATTAACCCAAAAACCTATGAACACCTGATCTTTGACAAAGAGGCCCAAAACATTCAATGGAAAAAAGACAGTATATTTAACAAGTGGTGTTGGCATAGATGGATGGAAGTGTGTAGAAAAATGCAAATAGATCTGAGCCTGTCACCCTGCACAAAACTCAAATCCAAGTGGATCAAAGACTTCAACTTAAACTCAGCCACTTTGAACTTGATAGAAAAGAAAGTGGGAAATGCACTTCTACAAACTGGCACAGGCGACCACTTCCTAAATATAACACCAGTGGCACAGACCCTAAGACCAACAATCAATAAGTGGAATCTCCTGAAGCTAGGAAGCTTCTGCAAAGCCAAGGACACTGTCAATAGGACAAAACGCCAGCCTACAGAATGGGAAAAGATTTTCACCAACCCTACAAGTGATAGAGGACTGATCTCTAAGGTATATAAAGAGCTCAAGAATTTAGAGCCCAAAACTTTGAATAACCCTATCAAAAAATGGGGTACAGATCTAAAAAGGGAATTCTCAGCAGAGGAACTACAAATGGCTGAAAGGTACCTGAAAAAGTGCTCTTCATCTTTAGCCATCAGAGAAATGCAAATCTAAACAACTTGGAGATACCACCTAACACCTGTTAGATTGGCTAAGATAAAAGGCACAGATGACAGCCTATGTTGGAGAGGATGCGGAGCAAGGGGAACACTCCTCCATTGTTGGTGGGATTGTAAGCTTGTTCAGTCACTTTGGAATGCAATATGGCA
>PVIH01000241.1:378991-417109 GCA_004025045.1 Sigmodon hispidus
GACCCAGCAATACCACTTCTGGGTGTATACCCTAAAGAGGCACATTCACACTCCAAAGGTATTAGCTCAACTATGTTCATAGCAGCATTATTTGTAATAGCAAGAACCTGGAAACAACCTAGATGTCCCTCAACTGAAGAACGGATTAACAAACTGTGGTACATCTACACAATGGAATACTACTCAGCAGTAAGAAAAATGATATTCTAAAATTCGCAGGCAAATGGATGGATTTGGAGAATATCCTCCTGAGCGAGGTATCACAATCCCAGAAAGATAAGCAGGGGATGTACTCACTCATTAGTGGTCTCTAAACAAACAAGAAAAAAACCCAAGCATGCCCAAGCTGCAAACCACAACCACTGAACAGCTTGGGATCAGAAACACCCTGGACTGACCCTTCCGACCCCACACCAACTATAGGAACACCTGACTCACTCTTGAGGGAGGATGGACAAAACTGGATTTGGCCAGGAGTGGAGACTAATCCAAGCATTATTGGGTCAGTGGGACCATAGGACTGTCTGCTCCCTGCCCAGGGAGGGGATGGGGAGTTGCAGAGAAGAAAAATGACCTGATGTGGCGAGAGGGGGAAGGGACCTTGAATAAGGGTATACAGGGATGGAAAAAAAAAATTCAGAGGGAAAGCTGAACAAAGTAAATATATGTGTAGCAATCTTATTTGCATTATCACCCTTGATAAGTCATGCTTATGATTTTTATCTTCTTTATAGTTATTGTTAACTTCTCAGCATTTTAAATTCATTTTACTGGTTTTTTTTGATAAATACAAAATAAATAAAGAAGAAAAAAAAGAAAAAAAAAGAAATTGAGTAGTAAAAGCAATCTTTTATTTTTTTTAATGGCTCTAGGCCAAATAGATATCCAAATGCAAAAGAGCCTGTGACTATATAACAGTTCAAAAAGATCACAGACCTAATGTAAAAACCTAACACTGTAAAATTACTAGAAGAAAAAGCAATAAATTTTGTGGCGTTAGCCTACTGAATGTTTTCTTAGATATAATCAAAACAGAAATCCTACAAGAAGAAGCTGATTAACTGGACTTAAGAACTTCCAGTTTGAAAGATAACACTGAGCGTGAAAAGAAAAGCCGAGGCTCAGGAAAACATCCATAAAGCATGTGTGTGACTCTGGGTCGTACACTTGTTACCACCCGGCCAGCTGCCTCTGCAGGTCCTAAGGAAACCTGTTCTCTTTCTCAACACAAAACCCAAAGGTATCTGACAAAAGAGCTGAAAGGAAAAATAAAAACATCTTACAAGTTCATAAAAGAGTAAACTAGTTCAAAAGACTTCTTAGGGAGAAAAAAAAAACAATCAGTGTGTAAAGATTCACGTGACTATCCAGAGGCATTAAAAAATTATCCAGAGAGAAAGAAGCCAGATCCCCTTCCCATGAGAATAAATACTGTGTGAGTCTACTCACAGGAGATTCTGGAAAACAGAGACCAATTAGCAGTGAGGGAAAGCAGACCAGCTATTGTCCAGGAATAGGGGAGAAGCAACAGGAAGACATTCCTAGAGACACGAGGGAACCCTTGGAGAACTGCGGTCACTATTGTGACGGCTGTGACGGCCGGCTTCACTGTGTGTGCTGACGCTCAAATATCAAATCTGTGCTGCTTATGACAGTGACAATTATACTTCAATAAAGCTGTCTTCAGAGAACAGCATCCATACAGAGAACAGCATGGAAATGTATTAAGTTAAAAATTATGACATGGTTCATATAGTGAGATAGCTATGTACTTCATAGTTCTGTTTACATAAAATATACTTATCTTTACTAAGTATATTCACATACACATATACAAACAAGACTGAGGACACACATACTAATCTACTTAAAGCTTTGAGACTGGAGAAACAGCACAGAACATTTTCCATGTCGTCTGACCCTAATCTGGCTTGACCCCATAGCAATAGTACATTACTTCTGAAATTTAAAAAAAAAAACACTTAAAAATAGCACATTAAGCAAATATGGTGAAACATACAAATAAAAAGAAAAAGTTCTGATGGTCCAGACAGACCTGAAGTAAAAGGACAATGGAAATGAGTCAATAGTTCTCAATAAAGTTCTCAAGCCTATATATAATCAAGAGCTTTACAGCAACAATCATTTTGACTCTAGTTTTCGATGGAGATAAGGAAAATAGTCAAGGCCAGGGTCAAAGCAGCAGGTTTATGACCCAGGGTCCTGGGGTACTCAGTACCTTGGATGATTTTCTGCTGCTGTTGCCGGAGCTCATCAAAACCCAAACCTCTGGTCTCCTCGGGCTCCTCACAGAGCCAAGGGTTGGGAGTTCCTCGCTTTGTGTCTTCGCTCATCAGGCTGGACCTTGGAACGATAGTAAGCACATTACATATTGCACAAAACACAACTTGACTGAAAATCACTTCCACAAGCCCAGAGCTGGACAGCCTGGCATGCTTCAGAAAGTCATCCCCACAACTTATTGTGCTCTTAGTTTATTCTCGGAGCCGTGTCTAGGGCTGTAAGAGATCTGAGCCTAAGTCACAACATGGTCTCTTGACAGTTACATGATATGATGAAGAAACAGTGGGAGAACCCAGCACTCTATCAATCGTCCAAAATACCCTGGACTCAAAACCCAGCAAAGTTGGTTTTTAAGTCTCAAAACCACAAAGCCCTTTGGAAGCTGCCTGTTTATTGACGAATTTTGTTTCACAGCTTTATGATACAAAAAGGCACCAATATTATTTTTTATATAAATTTAATACTGTGCTTACAGATTATAACATAAAAAATAATACAATTTTGCATTAAAGGATGCTTGGTTGCTCACACACACACATAGAATTTCCAATCCAGTTTTATAAATGCTGCAGTCCTAACAACCACACTCTGAACTGCCAACTGTGACCAGTCCCATCTTGAAGTCCCCACATTTGGCTCTTGTAATATACATACGGGTCTCCTGTCTAAGAACAAGGGACACAGTTCCTGCCACTGCCTCCCTGTCCAAAGGAGAAGAGAATCATGTTGCCCTGGAAACCACCTCTGACTACTCCATCACAGAGTTGAACATTCACATTGCTGCTCTTGTGGGATCTGGGAGAGGAAGAGGAGGGAGGGAGGGTGGGAAGATCAGCAGTTAGTTAATGCGGGTTAAACAACTGCTAGGCGCAGGCACTCTCTGGCTGATTTCATGTGTATTCACTCATTTCTCCACTGTTTATCATTCTTCAAGCCCTGATGGCATTGCCTGTATTGCCTAAACTGCTACCCTACTGCTTGGCATTTCACATAGTTAAGACTTCTGAGTGCGAGGGAGAAAGGACATGGAAACCACCTCCACTAGGCTGCACCCTGCTTGTTCCAAAGTGTAGAGCAAATAGCCAACAGCATGTCACTTACTGGCAACATATGGACAATGACATTTACCTCAGGAAGGTTTAGCAAGGATTAAACAGAGAAATTTATATATTCAGGAACTATTTCCTTAGTATTTATTATTTGGTAGGCACCGTTTTATTCAATAGAGAAGAAAGAAAAAAAAAGAAAAAACTTCTACACAATCTAATCAAATCTTTGCCCTGACAACACACAGTTTCTCCATTTAGGTGCTGTCCTCATGCACCTGGGTGTGTGTGCATGTGCGTGTGTGTGCCCACATTCCACGTGTGCATGCGCATGTGCTGAAGGAGAGGGAATAGTGTATTCAAAGTACTGAATACAGTGCTTGGGAAATAATACCTTTTTCTTTTAAAGCTTCATTTATTTATTTGCCTTTGTGTTTGCCTGGAAATGGAACTACAGACAGTTGTTAGCTGCCATGTGGGTGCTGGGAGTTGAACCCGGGTCCTCTGGAAGAGCAGACGGTGCTCTTAACTGCTGAACCATCTCTCCAGCACCCGGGAAATAATACCTTTTTCAATAGATCAATTATTTCCATTGTATTAGTTACTGAGTTGTTTACCAGGTGGCATTAAGATTATTTTTAATAAGTATATGCTCAATAAATATTAACTTCATATTTTGACACTTTAAAACTGCAGAAAGAATATGTCCTTTAAGAAAATGCAGGTCAAATGCAGACTATTTTTTGATTTCCTGGACTAAGATTTTATGCACAAGTCTGGTCTCTTATTCAAATGCACCAATTAACATGCCAAACACTCTATGACTTTCTTCCAGTCCATCAAAAGGACGGACGTGTTCCTTAAGGCCTTACTTTACATGATTGGCCCCAAGAACCCGAGCTGTCTAAGTTTCACACTTTCCCACATGATAATCACTTAGCCTCACCTAGCTTTGAAAACAGGCAGAAAGCAATAAAAAAGGAAGTGAAGCCGCTAATTTGCAATCCAAGCATGCAGGTTAACTCCCGAGTCATCTTGTAAGTGCCAGCAGGAATCTCATGTAGTTGTGTGTGGCTCACTGCAAAAGCCTGGCTCGGAGACAGAAAAATCTCCTGAGACTTCCAAGTGCATCCATCAGTGGCCAGCTTCAGACATTCCAGTGAGTGTGCTGCAGCTGACTGACACTGCTTCAGGGTTAGTGTTAAAATGCCCTGCTGTGAGCCTATGTGACACACATGCCCAAATGCAAACACACACACACACACACACACACACACACACACACTGTATAAAGGTATTAGTATTAAGGAACAAAAACCAATAAAAATGTGAGGTGTTTTTAAACAATCTCAATAAATGGCAAATTAGGATTACAGCTATGTTTATGTGTGCAGTTTGTGTGTACTTGTGTGTATTGGGTGTGTGTACTTTAAGTACTTATTGGGAATAAAGGTGAAAAGGTAGACACAGCTTACATCAATAGTAAACACGAGGGGAAAAAACGTCCCGGTCTGACCTAGTTCCCAGGGCTAACTAAGCCCCGGCCCTCTCCTTGCTCATCTCTGAGGTCCTGTTCTTCTTTCACTGGTGTCCCATGCCCACCGGGAATGCCTTTACCATTCCTACGTGCCTATGTGTCTACACTGCTGTTCTTTTCATCAGCTATTACGCTCCACGTCACATCTGGGTGAGACTGACTATTGGGCAGTACCATTCTACAGACAGCGGACACTGGAAGGAAAGGTGAAGAAAAGCACATGAATAAGTAAAAAGAAGCCAAGTGGTCAGAAATTATACACATACAGGTAACAATATGATAATATGGACTGAGCAGACTGTATTTATATATTTAGAAATATATCACCTTTACACACACTATGTAAAGCAATTAAGAGGTAAAGAACCTGGGGGAGAATACATGGGAGAGGTTTAAGGGAGGATTATTTGAATTTCAAAAAAAAATATATAAAATAAGTATGTTAAAAAGAAGCTCTTCAAAAAATTAAGAAATGGAAACTTTTCAAATTTAAAAAAAAAAAAAAGCAAGACACATGCTCCCTCCGTTTACCCTGCAGGAACCATCATCACCAAGTTAAAGACTTTCCAATGCCTGTGGCATTTCCCCACAGCTGCTCTGCTGCCTGCCTCATCTAAGAATCCTCAAGCATATGCAGGGTCAAATTCCTCCTTTGTCCCATAACTTGTCTTCCCCCAGGTCCTGATTCTGCTTAGCAAGCCAAGCCACGGGGCACTTGTGGCTACATCCTTCTGCCGTGTCTTAACAGTGACCATGGTCTCCCAAGTTCCTGCTCTCATTTCTGTTGGCACAGCCAACATAGAGTCCAGCCCTCTCTGGTACAGTCTAGGTGACCATCCAGTTACCCTCATCCAAATCATCTTATTTTCTGCTGCTAGAGTAATTGAAGATGGAAGCCTCCCTGCATCATCTCCTCACTCCCTGCATCTATAGGTTAAGTGTGAGCTGTAAAGGATGGTCCTTGATCTCAGCTCTCAACATCCACCCTCCACACCCTTCTTCTGCTTGAGCCCTACACACTGCTCACCACCACTCAGACAAAGGCACAAACTTTCACACACTCATGTTTTTGCATGAGTCTGGAGGAGTGTCCCCACCCCCACCCCTTTGTCCATCTGGCAAAATTCTATTCATCCCTTAAGGCTCAACTCAAATGTCACTTCTGCTGCTGAGTCCTTCCTGATCCCTCTCCATCCCCCTTTCCTCAAATCAATCACTCTCTGGTGCTCCCATGGCACTCTGTTCACAACCTCCAACGTGGCATTTATCAAGCAGGACTGTAGTTAGTTATTTACTCATCTGTCTCCCTTTCTAAATTATGAGCTCTGTGAGGAAAAAGGCCACAAGACAGTCATGTTTATTCCCCAACACCGAAAAGATGGAGCCCTGGTATATGTTGGAGAAGCAGCGTTCAGGAAATGCTTACAAAAACAGCTGGGAACCACTGAGGGCGTTAGCTAGAGGTAGCCTATATGAGAACTGTACTTACCATTTGTGTCTTGAGAAATTAAAACAAAAGCCATAATCAACTGCTACCTGCCTTCACGACTTCGTGGTGACAACTGATGCTCTGAAGCAGATGGAGAGAATTTCTTTGAAAGGGAAATCTGTCAGTAAAACACTTTCTAGCTCAACCTCGAATTCGCAGTGACAAGTCAGGAGATCTCTTAAGTTAAAGAAAGGACATGCTAATTACTATGCTTCTAAGATGAAGCACACTTCATTTTCCCTTTTAAAGGACTATGGCTCAAACCCAGGGCTAGTCAGGCACTGCACAGAGCTACAACAACATCTCCTGTTTCCTTTTTTGAGCCGAGGCCAGGCTGGCCTTGAGTTCTTGAGCTCAGACAATCCTGCAGCTTCCACTTCTCCAGGTGCTGGGGAATATTGGACCACACAGTAGATGATGCCTCTGTGTGTGTCTGTGATTGCTTTTTAATAAATCAATAATTTCTATATATGTTCTTTGAAAGTAGACCTTATCTATAATAATAAATACAAGATTAACAAACAGGATAGTATATTAGAGTCCTGAAATGTTTCATGATCACTCATAAGGACATAACATGATTGTACTTTCAGCATCCAAAGAAAATAGTGTATGTTATTAAATTATAATAACGGGAGGTGGGGAGCACACAGATAATCCATCTCCCTGCTGACAAATTCAGTTGGAACCTGTCAGAGTTCACAGAGAGGGCATTCTTATCAACTGAGCAGAGAGCTGAAAAGCAGCGAATTCCGAGAAGAAGCTTTTTCTTAGCATTTCAAAAAGATGTCAACCCGACTATGGAAAATGTTTGTTTTGTCTGGAAAAAAAAATATCAATGTTTGAGCATTCACAGACCACAGGGAGGCTTACAGTCGGGAGCAGCAGAGCTCTTTCTACGGTGTCAGTGAACTGGGTCGAATGGACAAAGGTTTCTAGCGGGCCTTACCCACAGATGTGAAAACGCCCCTATGGTATGAAAAGCTAATTCCTTTCTTCAAAACGTTTTGTGTAGTTTTGCTCTGTGGATATAAAGATGCACAGAGGCTCAAATTTCAATCAGAAATGGACTCTTTGACATAAATTCTTTAGAGATGCACTCTGGCAACAATGTGCAAACTGGATTACACTCAAGAGAGGGAGGCCACAAAGCTAGTGCAGTAATTGCGGTGGGTGGCAGAGGACGTCTGGAGAAGGAAAATGACAACATTGAATGGGGAGGAGCAGACAGCTAGCACACTGGCTCCATGCTACCGGTCAGAGCAAACGGGATGAAGAGTGTACATTTCCAAGCCCGCTTCAGTTGAGAATCAACACAGCTAAGGTAAAAGGAAATTTCTCATTAGCATTCAAAATTCAACATGGCTTCTGAAAACAAACCCAAAATAACACTGCTCACTGGAGACTAACGTGCTAGCGTGCTGGTACAGTGTGCTAATGATCTACGGATGCAGGCACTTCCCTCAGCCAGGTTCACCACACTACCCTAGTCTGCATTCCATCCACCCGCCTACTCATACACCGTCCATGCAACAAATGATGAAGAGCTTCTGTATATGGATACTAATCCAGGGACAGGGAAGTAAGCAGGACACACACACCTGCTCTCACAAAGTGGATACCCTAGGGATGGAGAAGGCTCAACACTGTGCCTAATCCAAAACTGAGACTCAAAATATTTTCACTGTTAATTTCAATAAGTAATCCCCAGTGAGTTCAAGCCAGAATAAATAACTCACATAAAGTATTTCCTTACCTGTCATCTAAGTAAGGACATTTCATCACAGTGACCTCAAATCTTCTGTGATCAATTATTTTCCTGTTTGTTTGTTTGTTTCTGTTTTCCTCTGTCCCCTTAGTGATGGGAATCAAACCCAGGGCCTTGTGCATGTTAGGTACCCACTCCACCACAAAGCTGTATCTCTGACTGTTTTTTTTGTTTGTTTGTTTGTTTGTTTTAAAAACCAATCCCATTTTCCTCCTGACAAACAGCTTGCCAAATTTAGCTGGGTGACTTGGGGGGACTGACACAATTTAAAAAAGGGCATTTATTATTATAACTGCAGTACAATTGCTGTTTTAATATCATAATCTGTGGTGGGAGGGGCTGATGATCCGTATGCTGGACCATCGGCTTCTGTCAGCCCAGCCATCTTTCCTATTCTTTCTTAAAAATCCCATGGGGGGCTGGAGAGATGGCTCAGCGGTTAAGAGCACCGTCTGCTCTTCCAGAGGACCCGGGTTCGATTCCCAGCACCCACATGGCAGCTAACAACTGTCTGTAGTTCCAGTTCCAGGCAAACACCAAGGCAAATAAATAAATAAATAATAAATAAAGGCTTTTTTTAAAAAAATCCCATCAGTTGCCTTTTTAAATATTAATAAAAAGTTCCATATTAAATTAAAATGTTAGCAAAACAGTTCACAGTAAAGGAGCTATGCGGAGCACTGACAGGCTGTCACAGCATTGACAGGCCATGAGGACATTATTTTGTCCTCCATTCTAAATACCAAAAGTCAAAAGAATTATCCTCAAGGATAATCATCTTTGCAATCTAAAATCAGCACCAAAAGAAAGTGCTCTTTGGATGAATTGTTTGCTCACAACAGATACCTTAAAAGTAGAAAGGCAATGAGTGATATTCACAAAAATCTAAGCCTTCCATTCTGTGTATTCCAATCACAATACCATCTTCATGGTGACTGAGCGCCTTCTGCTGGTCAATAGGGGAAGTTCAGCCACAATAACCAGCCAAAAGTTACTGAAAGCATTTGTAAGTCAACTCTGTATTTTATGTGTGCTTGTAAACATGGTTAGAAATAAAGTGTGCAATAGTGACCAAGACACTTGCACAATATTAGGAGTCACAACTCTGGGCACTGCCCTCTGTTCTTGATCAACTTGGTTCTGTACAATTCAACAGTTTCACTACCCCATAAGGGTCCAGATGAGATGAACAATTAATATTTTACACTTAAAAATGCAACATGTCTAAGAGGTCCAAGCTCTGCCTCAACATTATCCTTTCCACCCTTATCCAGCAAGCTTGTTTCCACTCCATTACTTTATAAAGTAATGCTAAAATGCTTCATTAATTGTACATACTGGCACTGTTCTGGGAACAAACATGCTATGTGTAGTGTCAAAAATCACTGGCTGGCAGGCAACAGTGGTACAAATCTGTTTGGCAACCGATGTATAAAAATGCAAATATGGCACTAAAAGACTAATTAAGGGTGTCAAATGGTAATGTATATACAATCAATACACACTGAGCCAAGGACCACCTACACGGCCATCACTTCAATCTCAACAATTCAGTTTTTATTACATTGATTCAGCCAACTCAAGCCTAAAGATTCAAATTAGTGAGATGGAGGCCATACTTTTAACAATGGTACGCTTTGCCTCCGGGACAGAACCCAGGAGTCTGTAAGGTCCCTGGGGTGACTTTTTTTTTTAAAGTAATTTTATTTTATGTGCATTGGTGTAAGGGTGTTACATCCCCTGGAACTGGAGTTACCAACAGTTGTGAGCTGCCTGTGGTTGCTGGGAATTGAACCTGAGTCCTTTGGAAGAGCAGCCATTGTCCTTAGTCTCTGAGCCATCTTTCCAGTCCCTCAGGTGACTTTTATGCAATCAAATGGACACCAGTCTACATGTGAAGGCTACTGCTTCAGGGGCTGTAGAATCCAGGAAAAGCAAAGTGGACAGGGTGGCACACGTCTATATCCCAGCACTTAGAAACTGAGGCAGGATTCTGCAAAATCTGAGGACAGCCTGGAGTATGAATAGTACATACAAATGAGCCTAGTAGCTGTCTGGGTTACAGAGAGAGAGCCTGACTTAAAAAAATATATTAAAAAGTTCAAAATCAAATGAGGCATGGTATACAGACTGTTCATTTTCTCAGGACTACTCAAGTCTCATGTCTTCAGTGCCTTCTCAGCTTCCTTCCCATCGCACAGACTTCTCCCCTTTCTAATTTCTTACACCGTTTTTATGGACCATGCCACACAATTCTGTATGATATCCGCCACTGTGTTGTTCTCTGGTCATTTTGTGAAAAGACTGGAAGACTTTCCAGCATGCAATTTTGCCTCCTTTTCTGCCAATATCAGTGAATGTAAGCACTCACTCCTGGTCACAAAGGGCCTTCCTATGCACTCAGAACATTTGAGCTTCAAAGCTGCTAGAGTCATGGTCATCTTCATTTTACAAGAAGCAATAGAGTTAAAACTCAAACCCAGGTTTTATGATAATCATTTCTTCCTTCAGACAATGCAATGTTGGTGATATGGAGCCATAGGGGAATTATAGGGACGCAAAGAGCAAGAGAAAGGACAAACCACAGCTCCACTGGCAACAGTGGTGGGAAACCAGGCGCCAGAGGGATCCAAGAGAAACCCAGAGCAATGGATGCTGGCTCCCTCTCGGAAACTGGTTCAACCCCAACGCAGTAATAGGAAACTCAGCATCCTCATCTGTAAATCAAGAGTAATCAACCTTTCCTTAGCACTTCTGGAGACTGTGACGGTAGAATGAGACCGACCAATTGATTGATTTACCCACCTCCTTATCTAAATTTTTATTTCTTAAAAAGTTTAATTTGGGAGACTACAGAGATGACTCTTGGGGTAAAGCACTCACCACACAAACACAAGGATCTTGCTTACTTCAATCCCTGGCAGCTATGTTTAAACAAACACCCCCAAATCCCACAGAATATTGCAGTACATGTCTATAATCCCAGTGCTGGGGGGTTGGGAGGAATGAGAAAGGAGGGCCCCTGGACAGCCATTCTAGCTGAATCAGTGAGAGTCAGGTTCAGTGAGAAATCCTGTCCCAAATAATGAGGTGGAGAGTGGCTGAGAGCAACACCAGGTGTCAATCCATGGCCTCCACATGCATGCATGCATACAGAAGGGAAAAAGCAAAACATGGAAAGTATTCAATATATCTAAACAAACAAGGCAAAACTGAAACACAGAATGCACAGCAACTCTTCTTTCTTCTTCCTGCTTTTTAATGGACTGGGATTTTTCTCCTTTTCAATTCCCAAATGACTTTTGTAATTTAAAATTAATACATGCTGCTGTAGAGATCTTTATTTTCCATGCCCAAAGTCATCCCTATGCCATTATAATACTAAGTACTGAAATGCAAAACAGATCTTTTTTTTTTTCTTTTTCTTTTCCTTTTTTTCACTCATAGATTAAGAAAACCCACCAAGTTCTGGGACACCCACTGATGGCTAACAGGTTGGGAAACAGGCCCTGCAGGCAATACAACTTTTAAGAAATAGACAGGGTAGTTCCTTTAAATTGCCAACACACATATCTTTGGGGCTGTGTGCTTTAAGAACTGAGGCCACAGTGCCCATAGTATTTGCCTTAGCCATGTATATACTTACAAAAGAGAAAACAAAAGAACCCATCAACAGCACATAAACAGTGGTTACAAGAGTGACCGCATATTTATAACTGCAAAGTACTTACTGCTGCATACAATGACCAAACTTAAATGAAAAAGTAAATCACAGAGGAATATGTTTAATTCAAGACTGTTTTCAGAAAAAAAAAATATTTCTACAATATACTTATAAGCATAAACAATAGAAAGTAAGATCAAAAAAACTCTCCACCATTAACACTGGTGATTTTAGGAGTATGATGTCACAGGAGTATGACATCATAGAAAAGAGAGACAACAACCCCAGTATAACCATGAGGTTTAGTACATCAGCTAAAGAATACACTTAAAATGGTGTGACAACCTATGTGGAAGCTATTAGAAAGACATATTGAAAGCATTTCTCTTATTTTAAAATCAAGAACATAAGCCCATAAGAACCAGGCCTGGGAACACCTACATGTAAATCAGCATTTGGGAGGAAGAGGAAGGGGGATCAGGAATTCAAGGCAATACTGTAGTTGTAAAGACCAGCCTGGGCTACTTGTGACTCTGGAGAGAGGGAGGAGAACAACAGGGAGGAAGGGAGAGAGACAGCAGAAAATGAGGAAGAGAGGAGGAGCAGAAGGTGTGTGTGGGTGGGGAGAGACAGTGGCAGGATATATGTGAGGCAATTTTTCCAAATGGGAAAAGCAATGGATTAAAATGTAAAACAAAACCAAACAAACAAACAAACAAAAACCCAGCAATAAAGAGCCTGGGCTTGGGGCAGAGTCTGGAGTCCATGAAGGAAGACATAAAAATGACAGGCAGGCTTGCAGTCCACATAGAGCGAGAGCAGGAAGGTGGTGGGATTGCTTTTCTAGCATTTAGGAAGCACAGGCAGTGTCTGCATCTTTTGCTTGCCCTGAGGAAAGGATGCAAAGGAAGGTTGTTTTTTCCTCTTCTGCTGACTCACACCCCCACCAACGTGGTTTTTCGGCTTCCATATATACATATGGGTTAGAGTACATATGTGAATCTGTGTGTGTATATATATGTATATATATATATATTTATACACACATTTAATTCAAGTAGAACATATAAAATGAAAGGCTGTAAGCATATAGGTAAAAAAATACTGCAGTGAACACCTTCAGTTAACTGTTCGCAGGGCAAGAACCAGTAGCATCCAAATTGACTTCATTGACTTCTGTATTGAGTGAGAATGTGATGGGGACCAGTGGGTGCTGCAACTGCACATGGAGATCAGAGACTAGGCTCCAGCAGTCGGCTCTCCCTCCATCTTACTGGGGCAGGATTTCTTATTTCTGCCATTGCATATCATACTCTGGGCTAGCCAGCCTATGGGTGAGCCAGCCTGAGGGATAGCCAGCCTCCAGCCTACAGGCTAGCCAGCCTGCAGCCTCCAGCCTACAAACTTCCAAAAGGTTCTCCCATCTCCACCTTCCATCTCGTAGTTGAGTCTTGAGATTACAGATGTGAGCCCCGCATCTGGCTTTTTACATGGGTTCCCGAGATCAATCTCAGGTCATCAGCCTTGCATGGCAAGTGCTTTTACCCGATGCACAGTCTCTCTGGCCCAGAAGCTCCTGCTTGTTCCATTTCACTCACTTCTTCCTCCAAAAGGAACCACTTACTTTTGTGATTCATAACACTATAAATTTCACCTTTATAGGAATGGCAGCATACATGTGTACTCCAGCGTCTGGCTTATTTCACTCAGCATGTTTTTGCGATCCATCCACAGTATGGTGTGCACCTGTAGATGTTCATCTGTATTTGCTGTGTAATATCAATGTCTGAATACACCATTATACTACAGAGAACACTGACTGGGATGCTTCCAACAGAAACCTTTTAAAAATGGCCCTTCTGTAAACATTCTTCTTGTATCTGTGGAACAATTCAATCTGAGTGGGTGGATAGTTTCTAGAGAGATTGTACTTTAAGCAGTCCCTCCATTAGTATATGAGAATTCCAGCAACTCCACAACCTAGGAACATTCCATATGCCCAGCATTGTACCTGAGCTTCTCTGGTAGGTTTGGTGATATGATAACAGGATTACAATCTGCAATCTCCTGATGACTAATGAAATCTAAAGCCTTTGCATACATCCATCACACACAATCACTTTTGCAAAGTCCAGGAGATCTTAAGTCCCCTGCGATTGTCTTTCATATATTTTTGGTTGTGAGCCTAGCTTTTAACGGCCAAGCCATCTCTCCAGCCCGAGATTGTCTTTCTAATGGGCCTTCTGCCTTTGAGGCTCTTTATTTATGATCATTATAGTCCCCATATCAGATGACTATCCTGAAGACACTGATTTCTACTCTAATTTATCTTAACTCTTAGTGTTTTCTTTAAAAAACAAACAACCCAGATTTTTTTCTTTCCTTCTCCCCCACCCCTTTGTTTGTTTTAAGACTGTTTCTCTGTGTAGCCCTGGCTGCCCTACTTGCTCTGTAGACCAGGCTGACCTCAAACTCCATTTCTTCACATACTTTCTTTGTGTTTAGTGATTTTGATGGCCTAAGAAATCTGTGCCTATTCCATGGTCATAAAGATCTTGGGTTTTCTACTAAATGCTCTTGTAGACCTCACTGTTAGGTTCACAATCCCTTTGGAATGACTTGTTACTCGGGTGACAGAAGAGGACAAGACTCCTTTGTGTCCATGTAGACATCCTGCTGACTTAATGTTACTCCCTGAAAAAGCTACCTTTCTACTGCATTATGTCACCTCTGGAGCAAATGAGTTGACAACATGTGCGTGGGACTGATCCTACATACCCTGTTGTTCTCCAAGTTCACATATCTATCCTGTGCAATATAGTCAAAAGTTTCTGACTCATTTGGGCCTGTGGTCTGGAAGAATCTTCTCACTCAACATTCACTGCCGCTCATAAAATAATTACACAAAGGCTTATATTAATTACGAACTGGCTTATGGCTCAGGCTCATTACTCTTTCAACTTAAGCTATTCCTATTAATCTGTTTTTGCCATGTGGCTCACGGCTTACCTGTACTTTTACATCTTGCTCTCTCAGCTGCAGCTGACAGTGTTTCCCCCTGACTCCACCCTCCTTCCCCTTTATCTGTGCTTGGATTTCCATCTGCTTCTAAGGTGCCTTGTCATAGGCCAAAAAAGTTCCTTTATTATCCAATGGTAATTCACAGAGTGTGGAAAGACATCCAACATCACAGCACCATGTTGCAGCCTTTCCTCAACAGTGGATGCTGTCTTTTTAATGCTGCCTTGGTTTTCTGGGTTCTTCATATTGCTATATAAACCACAGCAGAAGCCAGCTTATCAAGTGACAACAGAAACAAAGTCCAGGCGGGGATTGTGAGTGGGTTTGCTCTGGATATATACAATCTGAAGGGGGCTGGCATCTTAAGCCTACTGGCCTTTCTAATTTCTGAGCACGTCCAGCCCTCTACTGGGTTTTCCTTAGCTTCTCTAAATGATGTTTCATGATATTCAGTGTGAATTTCTCATTAGGTTTATGCCCACATATTTAAGTTATAGTGTGTTAGGGGAGAAGGTTGCCTACATGTATATCTGTGTACCAACTATGAGTCTAGTGCCTATGGAGGCCAGGAGAGAGAATCAGATCCTCTGGAACTGGAGTCACAGATGGTTGTGAACCACCATGTGGGTGCTAAGAATCAAACTCAGGTAATCTGGAAGAGTATCTAGTGCTCTTCACTGCTAAACCATCTCATCAGCCCCCATTTCAAGTTAAAAATGAACTTCCCTGCCGGGCAGTTAGAGGGCTAATACAGAGCCTTGTAGGTAACAGGCAGAAACCCTGCTACTGAGCTACACCCCTTCCTCAGTCATTTTAAATAACAAAAAGAAAAGCAATTTCAATTTTTTTCTCCCATTGCATATTTTTGTTGCTGTTATTTGGGGTACAAAACCTTCAGAAAGCCCCAGGTTGCTGCTTCTAACCACTTCCCAACAGACTGCTTTCTTATATCCCCATGGTAACAATGGATACATCAATGACTTGATCAATGACTTGGAGTTGCAACAACTAATAGTCCTTCAAAGTCCCAGGTCTTTGGTTTCACTGCTTGATCAATCATCTAAATAAGTAAGGTCTCCTCATTCTTTGGAAGTCAACTTACCCTTGAGACCTTGAGGAGAAAAAAAAACTAACCCGGAGTAATGACTATGGAGAGCCCTTCAAGCAATAAGCAGTCACAGAAGTGCACCCATAAGCTAACTGCTTCAGATAGCTACTCTGCCTCACTCAGAGTTAGCTGCAGGATGTTCAAGAGCCTGGAGGTGTGCATAGCCACATGTGCAGAATCGATCTCTCCAGAAGGACACACAGACAACTGTTCAAAGTGGCTGTCCCAAGAAGGAAGGAAAAGTGTGTGCTGGGGCTGAGAACCTTTGTTTTCATTGATAGTTCTTTCTACAGTTTGACTTCTTATCACTTCATCTAGTACTTTAAATTTTATACATTAGTCTATGTGATGCAAGTGACAGTATATATTTTAGAATATTCTTCAAAAACAAATACTCTATTAAATTACTATAAGCCACTTCAATATCCCAGAGTTTCAATATTCTGATCTAATAATCTCAACCAAATTGCTTATGGATCACAAGAAGTACTTTGCCATATGACGTATGCAATTTTCCTCCCCAAGAAAACATGATCACTAGCTGGGGCACTAGCTCAATGGCATAGGGCACTTACCTACTGTGTACAAGGCCCTGGACATGATTCCCAAGGGCCCAAAGCAAAACAACAAAACTGTTCACCATGTACACCATGTGGCTAATACCAGGCCACTAGTTAATATGGAAAAACAAAAACAGGTATCCTCGGGGCAGGATGTAGCTTAACTGGCTGAGTACTTGCCTAGCACAAATAAAGCCTGGGTTCAATTCTCAGAAGAGCATAAAAACCTAGGCATGGTTACACACACCTGCCCTCCCAGCACTTGGGAGGCAGATTCTCCCAAGGTCACTCTCAGCTACAGAGTAAGGTCAGCCTGCACTATATGATACCCTGTCCTGAAACAAAAGCAAAACAGACATACCAATCAATGTATGTGCCAGACTTTTAAGCCCCTCCTTTTTTCAAATACTCCATCTTATTGTAATACTCTTATCAGTTGACACAGCAAATTAATCTGTTATGTTTTTCCCACTTCTAAGGACAAGGTCAGAAACCGCTACTTCTCAAAACAGAATTAAACAAGAATTAACACCCAATGGACAAGACCAGCTTGTCTACAGAAGAAACCAGCGCTATAAAACTGTGTGGTGTGGTGTGTGTATGTGGGTGAGAAAGAGAATGAGAGAGAGACAGAGACAGAGATAGAGACAGAGAGGGAGGGAGAGAGAGTCTGACAGTACATATACATATGTGTATGTGAGTATGATTTCCTTGTGCATATGTGTGCATGTCTGCATGTATGTTTGCATTGTGTGTGAACATTACATGTGAGGGGTGCACATGTTTGAGTGTGTAAAACTGGGTTGCATTGCACAAGTATTCATCACCTCTTGAGGAAAAAGTGGAAACTGAAAATAGCCCAGCTTCTTATAAAGACAAATTGGGGGCTAAAAGCAATAATCTAGCAAACAGATTTTAGCCTGACTAAAATAACCCAAAGGCCAGTGAGCCACCACTTTTCCAGGACAGAAGAGGCAGGAAATAAAATCTCCTTCTGAGGTCAAAGAATTGGGAATGAGCCTTTAGTCCTTCTGGAAACTTCCTACTAATGGGAGCTGTGCCAAGAGAGCTAGCGAGCCACCACAGACCTCTAACTCAGCACCTCCATCTCTTTCAGAACATCAACTCTGGTCAAGGCTCTCCCTGTGGAGAAGACAACTGCCTTGTTTTTATTTCAGAACGATATCTACCTTGAATAACTAATCCGACCATGGCCATCAGTGGCCTTCTTGGTTTCTATGTAAGCTAACGAGATACAGCCTACTCTGCTTCGGGTTTAAGTCACAGCTAATCGTGAAGCTCCCACAAAGTGGTCTGTGGCTTGTTACTCTTAAAAATAGTGAAAATTGTACTGTGGAGATGACTCGGTAGTTAAAAGCATGTATGTACTGGAGAAGCCGAGTTCAGCTCCCAGTATTCACATTAGGTATCTCACATCTACCTGTGTATAACACCATGGATATAACACCCTCTGGTCTCCATCAGCTCCTGTACACACAGGTATACATAAAATCATACAGGCACAGACACAAAAAACAACTAAAATTTTTAAAATAATAACATATAGGGAAAGTGGTGATGGCTCCATGGGTAAAGTATTGGTCATGCAGCAGGAAGACGGGAGTTCTGATCCTCAGTACCAGGTCAGTGCCAGGCAGGCCTGGGATTCACCTTTAACCCCAGTGCTCATGAGGCTGAGATGGGGGAGGGCCACAAGTAGGGTAACCAGACTAGCCAAATTAGCAAGCTCTGGGTTCATTGAGAAACCCTGCCTCCATAGATAAGGTGAAGAAATATCAAGGAAGACACCAGAGATCACACACACACAAAGAATCAACAGAAAAAACTATTAAAAACAGAAGAACACATCTGTAGTATTCAAAAGCTTGCATGCAAACAATCACAAACCATGACTGAATAAAAAGCAGAGCGTAAGACAGAGACAGAAAGATTAAGTGAGCAGGCACAGGCTCACTAGGAAGAATGTGAGCTTCTCTGGAGGAAACGCTGCCAGGGCCCTGAAATGGAGCTGGACGGAATGGAGGGATCTGTGCTGGGGAGCACGGCACTGAGGATGGGGAATCTCTGTGCTGGGGAGCACAGCACTAAGGATGGGGGATCTCTGTGCTGGGGAGCACAGCACTGAGAATGGGGGATCTCTGTGTTGGGGAGCACAGCACTGAGGATGGGGGAATCTTTGTGCTGGGGAGCACAGCACTGAGGATGGGGGATCTCTGTGCTGGGGAGCACAGCACTGAGGATGGGATTCCAAAACTGAATAGAATTTCAATGAAAAGGAAAAGAGTTCTTTCCTTCCCTTGAGTCAGACCAGCTAGTTGTAAAATTTACTTAAAAACAAAGATGTAGGGGCAGCTGAGACGACTCAGCAGATACAAGCCCGTTTCCAGGTCTTGATAGCAGAGTTCAATCCCCAGGGCCCACGGGCTGGAAAGAGAGAACCAGTGTCTGAACGTGGTCCTCTGACCTCCACACATGCACCATGAGTTGCATGCACATACAACAAATAAGTAAAAAGGCAATTTTTAAAAAGCAAAGCCTTTTTTAAAGTGGCCTGATGACAAGCAATGAGCCCCACATACTGTGTGCTGACACCAGAAGCCAAGCTGCACAGAAGCAGAAAGACTGACATACACATACAAGATGCAGAGGTGGCTCACAGGAATTTGTCACATAACAAAGCCAGTACTTCTGCCCTGAAAAGCTGCAGTCAGACACAATCACAGGATGGCTAAGTTAGAGAAGAATGGGGTTCGAATTCTCTAACAGTAAATACCAAATGGGCCAAATACTTAACAGCTATAATTGTTTTTATTATATTAATTATATTTATTATTATTATTATTATTATTATTGCATGTATAATGTGGCCAGAGGACACTGCATGGCTAGTTCATGTCTTCCTTCTTTTATGTGGGTTCCAGGATCACCCTCAGGTTGTCAGGGTCTTCCTACAAGAGCCAGCTCAATTGTTTTTAAAAACAAAAAACTGAGTTTTGTTAGATCTTGTGTCATTATAACCATATGGAGTGATTACATACAACTCTACTATGAGAGTATTATAATAAAACTCTATTATTTTGGAGAAGAATGCAAAATAACAATTCTCCTTGGGCAAGCTAAGTGCACAGGCAAACAGGTGGAGAAACTGAGGTCACAAATCTAAACTGGTTCTAACCTGATGAGTGATGATTTCCAAATATCAGAATTTCCAGTGCATGTGACTTTATCCACCCACTTCTGAGATTTTCTCCAGGGATACATTTTGACACTTGGCACTCTCTTACATCTCAGATTACCTGCTTTGTTTTGTGGGGACTGGAGGGAGACAGTCTCACATATTCCAGACCAGTACTGAACTTCCGTAATAGAAACTATTAAACATTTTTGTAATAGGAAAAAAAAAAAAAAAAAGACTGAGAATAGACATAAAACATATCTATTAATTAGACACTAGTTAAATTAATTATGGTATGTGTGCCTGACAAAATACACTAAGATAAAAAAATAATCTCCTGAATGGGAAAAATCTCTAAGACATATAATCAGGTATAAGAAGTTAGAATACGTAATATGTTCCCACTTAATACGGGAGCATAGTAAGAGAATATAGATGTGTTTACTGGTATAAGCTTCAGAGAATCCTAGAAGACTTTTTTTAAAAAGTAATTACTTTGTGTGGGAGTAGGGGAATAAATTAGAGGCCCTTCCGAGTCCGGGTAGACACTTTTTAGCTCTCCTAGCCACATGACTGCTACTGGCGCAATCATCCTCTTCTTTCTTCCTATGGCTCTGCCCAGAGTGCGGCCAGCAGCCTCTGCGTCCATGTGGAAACCATGAGAGGACACAGGTCAAGAGGAGGAACACAGACAGCAGCAAGGCAAAGGAGTCAGAACAGGGGTGGCTGCACCAGGCAGCTGAAATAGACAGCGTTCTAACACCGAGCCTCCTACACTGCAATGTGTTCTTTAAGAGGCTATGATGGCATGTTCCCTGTAGCTGAGAGAATCCTAACTGCTTGATCAGTATGGTGAACCAAACTCATGTCCTCTGTGGTCACCTGAATTCACATGAAAACATGTGATTTCATTTTCTTGAAAATGGTCTGATTGCACTCATGTTATGGCTAAGAGTGTTTAGATACATTCTACTCATCCATCACCACCAAGGCTGATTTCCAAACACAGCCACCATGCAATGCTGAGATAAACTTAGGTATGCAAGCACCTAGTGCTTGAGTCCTCTAGGTATGCAGTTAAGGAGGGGGTACTGCTAGATCATAAGGTAGCTCTATTCTTTTTTTTTTTTTTTTTTTTTTTTTTTTGAGGCACCTCCATAATGCTTTCTCCAGCAGCTGGAGCATCCACCTGTCCACCCTTGCCAGCATTTACTGCGTTTGTTTTCCAGATGACGGCCATTGGGGTGAGACTGAGTCTTACGAACTTGTTTTGTACCCCCTGATGGCTAAGGATGAAGAACTTTCCTTTCTTCCTGTGTTCACTGATCAGCAGTACTTTTGAAAACTGTTCATCTGGCCTGTTATATTAACTGGACTAATTCAGTGTTTCCATCTCTGTCAGAAGAAAAGCTGGTAGGTTCTCTCCACTCTGTATACTGTACCATCAAGGTCTCCTTTCCTGTGTGGGAGCCGTTTATCTGTTTATTTAGGGGCTAGGAGCTGAACCCAAGACTTCAGACTCTAATCCACTACCAGCCCCTTATTTCAATGCATGTCCCCTTGTCAGACTGTTCTATCTCTAAGCTACCAGAGTCCTATTTGGAAAGTCCTGCCTAAGCCTAATATCTTGAAATGTTTTCCTCTAGATGACTCAGAGTTAAAATTTTCGAATGGATTTTTGTGCAGGGTGAGAGACAGACATCTAGCTTCCATCTTTAAGATGTGGTATCCAGTTTTCCTAGCTCTGTTGGTCAAAGAGGCTGTCTTCTCTCCAGTGTGGAGGATCAGACGGCTGCAGCCATGTGGGTTTGCTTCTGGGCCCTCTATTCTGTTCCACTGATTCGTGTGTCACTTTCTGCCCCAGTCCCATGCTGCTTTGCTAGTGCAGCTCTGGAACTCAGGTCTGATACTGTTACAGCTGCTGACTAGCAAAGAAGCAGAACTGCACACTTATCTACCATTCTCAAAAAAACCAGGGAGGCACAGACAAAATACATACTTCCTCCAGCCCCAGGTCAGTATCTTATGGAGCATCCATAGGCATTATAGACCCCAGCTTCCTCAAAGGAAGGTCAGAGCCATGTGACTACCTCTGGCCAGTGGGCAGAGTGTAAGATATTTGCAGGTCAAATCATCTAAGAGGGTGTAAGTGCTCCACGTTCTCTTTCTACTCTATTCACAGCGCACACGGTGACCTTGTGTTATAACAGTACAGCTCTGTGGTAAGATTACCTGGACTTCTGTTTGAGTGAACTATCTGACAAGTCAGGAAGAAAGCTTCTGTGTGAACACACTTGATATTCCCAGCTGTTTAGTTCCCAAAGCATTCTATCACATCTTGGATTGGCTTGTTGATCAACAAAAATTTGCTGCATTAAAGTATGCCTGCTATATACCCAACACTAGGCTAGGTCTTTGGGGAGACACAGAGGGAAGGGGAGTGCTCTTTCATTCAGCAGAAACTCTTTAAGAGCTGTGTACTCTTTGATCCCTGTCATCGGGATACTTAAATCTCCATCAAGAGACAAAATACACACTTGTTAAGAAAAAAAAAAAAAAGGCAAATAATGAGTGCAGAGCCTGTGGCCTTGCTAGCTCAACAGGCTTCCCACTGATACCAAGGACAATGTGCTTTTCTGCTGAGTTGACTCTACTGTGTCATATCACTGTATGAGTACCCAAGGGGAAGCTCACTGGACTATACCTAGCTAAACTACAAAAAGTGGGTGCTCTCTGTCTATGCTGGCTTCAGGTTGCCACAACCGTAGATGGGCTGGGCACACAGTAAGCATCATGTGCTTTATCATGACATTTCTGCATCCTTATACACTGTTCATTACATTGCCAGAACATCAGTGTTCTTAGCTGCCTTTGGAACCCCCTTGGTCTGCCTACCCTAAATTTACTTAAACAGAGAAAAGCAAAGCATCACCAAGATCAGCATAGCCTTCCAGAAAAGCTAGGGGGCTATCATATTTCTGGGCATAAATAAAAGGGATAAATATTCACTGTACATTCTGTCTGAGCCAGTTAAGTGAGTGCATATTGCTTAGCAACTTCCTACCAATAGAAGAGTGTTTGATCATGTGTTATCATCACTACTTACAATGCACGATTCCTTAAGAAATCTATGTATTATTGGGAACAAATCCTTCTTACAAACCATTAAACTGATATAAAAGATTTCATGATTTAAAATTAGAGAGGGCATATTTTTCCAACTTGGGCAGGTTCATCCCCTCCTTGTACAACCTGGTGGTCCCCTATGATGCCAAACTAAATGCAGACACCTGATTGACAATAGTATACTCAGCCCAGAACTCCTGGACTTCAGCAATCCTCCTGCCTCAGCCTCCTGAGTAGTTGGGACTACAGGCATGTATAAGATTTAATGTAACTTTTCTTGTGCATACATAGACTGCCCACACAGTGATAGAATACATGCTATATGGTCCATACATTTTCAGTGGTTCAAGAGAAAAGTGTATGTCTAAAGTGCTTGTACGCCAAGAAAATGTGATATTTTGTTATCATTGCCTTTTGATTTCAGAAGGCAGCCATCTTGTAAGCATCCTCTTCCAGACAGAAAACTACCAACATAAACCCCAAATAACTTCCTATTCCCCATAATCCTCTATGTGGTTGGTGGTGTGAAGATTTAAGCAGAGCCAATTGGCCACCCACGACAGTTAATCACATAATCTCGGAGACTGTCACAGGGCAGTGGAGTGTGCAGTGATTCACTCTTCCCTTTACAAAGCTCCAGCTAATTGTGAAGCTCAGCAATGCTCCAGATGCAAAGGGCAGCACCCGGGCTTTCAAGTCAGAAGCTATGTCACTGCTTATCATCTTCCAAGGGACACTGTTACACAGAGGCTCCTTTAACAACCACCCAAATGCCTAAACTAGCCAACCATTGCCTATTTAGACCCGGGCTTACTGCTCTAGAATAATGGTGGGGATCTGCAAGGGAGAAATGAAGACTGTCACATGATGGCTATGCATTCAATTATGTGATCAGCAAATTAATGTCTGCTTAAAGGAAGCATTAATCCACACTGACACTTGACAATATGCTTCTCTCCTTAATAAGCTCTGTCTGTGAAGAAGAGGAAGAGGAGTGCAGTAGGAGACTCCTGAGATTGAGGAATGGGGCTTCACAAAGCACACAGCAGCTTCAGCACCCCTCCACGCAATCAATCCCCTTAAGGTTTCTACATCAGCAATGGAGCCATCTCCCTGCCTCAGTAGAACAAGGTAACCGACCTGAGAGTCCATTCTCATAAGCCTGCAGCTGACTTCCCAGAGACTTTCCCAGTAATATCGTTTCCTAATAATATTGTGGAGTAGCTTTTATCTAGCATGCACTTTCTTACAGGTTGCACTTTCTCATCTACAAGACTTGCATTTTTTGTACAGCTTCCCAGAGTGTACAGCTTCCTTTTAGGGTGGGTACAATGGAGCTAACTAACCTCAGCTCAACAATGATTACTTTCTAATCCTCTACCATTCCCTTTCCTTTATATTTCTTCATCTGCAATATATGAAATAATCATGAAAACCTTTTCATGATAATTGGCACCTATTTTCCACATTGATTTCTGAAACAAGCCACAGGTGAGACAGAAGGTAAGATATCTAACTTAATGGGGACACAATGCTCCAGTAATGACATCTTCTTTACAGACATCTCACTGTTTGCAAACCTCTTACTGGCAATCATCTGATCCTGACAATAAGAAAAATGGGCAGAACACGAGTCCAGTTAAAAACCAATGCTTCGAACACCCAATGATTGAGGGACCAGTAAGCTGCCTGGTCCAGTTCTTTATACTATGTAAAAGTTATAATTTAATATCTAGGGGCTGGGCAGATAGCTCAGTGGTTATGATCCTATACTTCTCTTGCAGAGGACTGGGGTGAAGTTGGGTTCCTAGCACCATGGGTGACATAAATCCACCATTAACTTCAGGTCCAGCAGGTTCTGATGCCTCTGGCCTCTAAAGGGCACCTGCACTCATGTGCACATATCTACATATACATACACACATTAAAAATGGTACAAATAAAATAAAATGGTGATATATATATATATATTTGATTTTTTTGAGACAAGATTTCTCTGTTAACAGCCCTGGCCATACTGTAACTCACTTTGTAGACCAGCCAGGCTGGCCTCAAACTCATAAAATTCCACCTGCCTCTGCCTCTCAAGTGCTGGCTAAATAAATCTTA
Organism: Sigmodon hispidus; assembly: GCA_004025045.1. Classification (NCBI taxonomy): domain Eukaryota; kingdom Metazoa; phylum Chordata; class Mammalia; order Rodentia; family Cricetidae; genus Sigmodon; species Sigmodon hispidus. The sequence continues at coordinate 403,920 of PVIH01000241.1, forward strand.
AAAAAAAAAAAAAATTTATATCTAAAATCCAACCACTTTAACAGACTGACAACCCCTCCGCCTCCTTCTGAAAGGTGATACTGTACAGAGTGGCTGAGGTGGCACTGTCTGGTGCCCAGAAAGCAAACAGAACAACGTATGTGCCATTACCTGACTCTGCCAGGAGGTAGAGGGTCTAACCAGCTACCTACCAGATCCCACCTAGAGCTTTCCCAAACTCACTGCCATCTAGACCTCGGTGAGTGCATGGCAGACAACTTTCTCCTTTTTCTCTCTCTGTCTGTTTTTTGGTAAGCCTTTTGGGTGTCTCTAATGCAAAGTGCCACAGTTATGAAGAAATGTGCAAAGCTGTCAGATATGATGGCACATGTGTTTAATCCCAGCATTAAGGAAGGCAGAGGAAGGAGTCCAGCCTGGCCTACATAGAGTTCCAGGTATTCTAGAATTATCATCAGACCCTAGCTCAGAAAAACAGGGGCAGAGGGAGGTATAAAGCAGTAATTTTCAAATTACACAAGACCCTGAGAAAACAGACACTAACCCATAAGTGTGCAGCTGTGACTCTGAATGTCAACCTGTGAGCAAGGTGCTGCCACTCACGCTCTGGAACAGATGAGAGATACATGAACACAGAGACGCAGAGACAAAGAGACAGGTGCAGAGACATAGAGATAAAAAGATGCAGAGAGACATAGATGGCAAAAGTAGGACCAGAAGATAGGTAGATGGAACAAAAACGATAAAACCCAAACCACAAAGGTTCCCATTCTTCAGAAAGCGCCCCCCCCATCAAATAACCATTAATGGAGAACAATCACTACAGTCTGGTGCTTGCAGCCTTCTAGTAAATGGTAAGGATCACTATCTCCCATGACACGTCCACCATGAGCACAGGGAGATCCTCTCTCCCCTTGGCTGCCATTCTCCATGAAATACATCGCCCACCAACTGCCTCTGTTAACTTCCTGTAGAGACAGCGTCTCACTCTATGGCCCAGGCTGGCTGACAAATCCTAGTTAATGTACTTGGTCTCATAAGTGTCGAGACTTCGGGGGTGAACAACCAAGCCTGGCCTTTGTAGTCTAGCTCTTGTTGGAAGGCGCAATTTCTTCTCACCATGAATTCCTCTGCTTACTGTCTTGTTGTCAATCTGGCTCAACGTCTGTCCGCATCACAGGACTGAATCCTGCCGGAGAGCACTGAGGAAGCTGGTCCCCAGGCTTCTGCCCACATTTTAAAACCTTGCCCAGGACACCACTCCTTCCTCCTAACTTTCATTCTTCGCAAAACCACCTTAGCTTTGTCCAGTTTGTAAATTCTGTCTGATACCTTGGCTTGCCTGCTCCTGAACTGCTGATCTCCCTCAAGCTCACCCTAAGACAGTGCCTTGCAAGCCTGGCTGTTTAGGACAAGCACCTGGGACCACCCACCCACCCCTCCACACTTGGGGGCAGGTTTGAAGTGGAGCCTGGCAGTGTGGCCCTTGGGAAGCTGCTTGCATCATCCCTAAGAACTAAGCAGAAAGCTGATTGCCCCTATTCTCCAAGATGGACACCTCTGGTCATTGCTAGAGGACGGAAAAGGGGAGTTTCTCTTCTGATTTCCTTTCCTTCTAGGGTGTTCCCCACAAAGAGCGCAAAGTTCCAGAAGCAGGGAGAGGTCAAAGCTAAAGATGTAACAATGTAGCCTTCACTAGCCCCAGCCGTGGAGGCTGGATTCAGGGCAGTTGTCAGCTACATGCAGTGCCAATCATAGCTGGCAGGGAACCAACCCCTTTCTCTGTGACCTCGCCCTTGTCTCACCAGGACACCATTTTCAACAAGCCAACTAAAATGGAGCAACGTCTGTGGTTCACAAGACAGAAAACTCAAAAACTGCAAAAGGAAATTTCTGACTGTACTCTCCGTAAGTAAGTATGCCCCACCTAACAGGAGCTTAAGCTGAACACCCAGGCTTACTAAATCTGGAAAATTAATGAACACTAAACTCGGTAGGAAAATACAGTCAGACACTGTAAACAAGCAGCAGGTTTTACACAGAATGGAAACCACACAGAAACAGCTGTAGCAACAGCACATTAAGTCCTCAGGGGCCGTGGATCCCTGTAAAGGAAAGCGTCCTACCTGATCAGATCTGGCTCTGCACCCTCATTCTTAAATGATGCCAGGAGCAGTCGCTCTCGGGTGACAAGGTCGTCCAGCAGGTTCTGTCTTCGATCCCCCTCCAGCTGTGTTCTGCAGACAGTTGTTAAGGTCCAACAGTGGGTGGCTTAGCTCACTTTCCTTATGACTTTATTAACTCTGCTAGTCACCTGCAGCCACCTAAGGCTCCGCCCATGACCACCCAGAAGGGGCTGTTTTCACTTCCTGACTCCCATCCCGCAGGTAAACCCCCTACTGCTCAGATGGACGCAGAAACACTGACATGGATGGCTATTTGAGTCCCCCCACTGAAAAGTACACTGGGTAAAGCTTTATCCTTTCTTTTTTTATTTCTTTTACCAGTGAGCAGTCAACCAGGACCAGGGCAATCTGGCTGCAGGAAGCCTTAGGCTTTAGCTACAGGTGTTAGCTTTCATGCAAGTTTGCATATTCATCAGTCCTAAAATGGGGCCGGCCAGGGCTGAGGCTTGCCTGGCAGGAGGGGGGCCTCCATGTCTGATTCCTAGCTGTGCAAAAACAAACCCAAAACACCCTCCTTGAGAAACCTAAGGTGTGGAAAGGGTGGTGGGGGCTCCACCATATGTAATAGTAGGCTTCATGAAGGCTGCTTTGATGCAACAATGTCCCATAAAAGCTGTTTCTGTCAGCTCATTAGTTAAAAGTACTATGGGTCTTTGTGGGAAACTAGCTACAAAAGAGTTGTATTTGATGTGTTTTTCTAGTAAATGTGGCAGGCCAGGGGTGGAGGGCAAAGCTTCACCATTGGAGCTGGCTGCTCCTTTATTGGTGTGTGTGTGTGTGTGTGTGCATATGTGTGATAGGGAGGAGAGGGGTTCAAGTGACAGTGTACGTAAAGATCAGAAAACAACTTTGTGGGGTCGGTTCTCACCTCCACCTTCACATGGATTCCAGGGATCCAACTCATGTCTCCATGCATGCATGACATGTACTTTACCCACCAAGGTGATCATCGGCTTTTTTTCTATGTAACTCAGGGTCATCTTTTGGTAGGTTTTTGGTACTGGGACTTGAATCCAGAGCCATGGGATTTACTGCTGAGCCACACCCTTAGCCCCTAAATCCAAAGTTCCTTTGTTTGTCTTTCTGCAACAGAGTTTCCTATGTAGTCCAAGCTGGTCTCCAACTCCTGATCAGCTTCCGGAGCAGAGATCACTAAGCATAACCAGGGTTTATATACTAGCTTTCTGAAAACACAATATAGATGCTGAGTTTCATTCTTGTGTGTCCTCAGAAATGAAGCTGCCTGGTGGCTCAGTGGGGAGCTGCTTGCCCTGTAAGCCTGGGGCCCCTGGTCTGGATTCCCAACAACTATGGAAAGTTGAGCCTGGCAGTGCACACCTATAACCCCAGTACTGGTAGAAATGGGAGCGAAAGACAGGCAGATCTCAAGAACTCACTGGCCAGCCATTCTAGCCAAATCCAAGACTTGGAGTTTAAGAGGTCTCTCTCCAAAGAATAAAGTGGGAAGGAAAAGGCTGGACACTGACCTCTGGCCTCCACATTGTGTGTGTGTGTGTGTGTGTGTGTGTGTGTGTGTGTGTGTACACGTTTGTCACACACACCAAAAAAAAGTAAAAGAAATACGGAATAAAATTCCACTACAATTCAGGATATAAGAAGTCAACAGCTTTGGAAGGATTTGTCTGATTTCAGACACACAAAACGGAAACAAGTCACTTCAAATCTGTTGTTTCTGGCCTTGATTTTTTTATTTTTCTTTCATCAGATACCAATTCTAGCAACAACAGTAAACATGAGAGACGGCTGCTTCAGATTACAGACTCTCTTCTTTTTAAATAGAGATCACAAGGGGCTGGCAAGATGTTTCGACAGGGAAGGGTGCTTGCCACCAAGGCTGAGGACCCGAGTTTGATTCCTGGTATCCACATGGTAGAAGAGAACTGACCTCTTCAAGGCCTCTAACTGCCACATGTGTGCCATGGCATAAGCGTGCCCAAACGGGCATATGACACATGCACAAATAAATAAATGTAATAAAAGCTTTCAAAGAGGTTACAAGACCTGTGTTCAGGCCCCAGAACTTCTGAGAACCTGTCAGAAGCAAGGATTAGAATCACTGCTGCCCGAGAGGGAAATGCACAGACTCAGGGAGCTACAAGTTCTGCTGTTAATTTTGTACAGCAAAGTGCTGGCTCGCTAATAGGAACAGTAAACAAATCCAGGCAAAAAAAATCTCCCCCAGTAACAGAATTATTAGAAAAATCATAAATCTCCTAAACTTTTGCGCCATAGTCACTCTACATATTAAAAAATAATAATAATAAATGAATTCTCTCAACATTCCAGCATGCCACACTTCCCCGGGTCAAATCACTACCATTACTTTTCCATTTTCCACTGACGGCAGCGGCAGTCACCAAGTACCCCATCTTGGAAATCATAAAGTAGCAACTGTAACTAAGAAACAGAAGCCTCAAATATTCCTCTTCTTTAATAAAAAGAGCCAACATTAGCCTTTCAATCAGTGCTAACCAAGAAGAAGTATCTATGTCTTTCAAATTATTGATGAACTGCCAATAAAGCAGAAAACTTTTATTCAATTTAAACAAAGTTCCCTGGGTGCTGGGGCAGGGAGGAAACAGGAGCTTCCACAAGAATTACACAGAAGACAAAAAGGAAATCCTAAAGTGGAGGGTTATTAGTCATGTCCCCACATCAGCTAGCCTTGCCTACATGCTCTGATCAACTACCCTGCCATCCTTCATTTTGTAGAGATTTAAGTATCCAACCACCCAAGCAAACATACACTGGACATTTGCTGAACAAAAGTCCACTGTTCAAATTATGCACAAATTCAAAAGGTTCTGGAATTTAAACATTAAAAGGTAAAATTGTATAAGCATTCTTAGGAGAATACATAGGAGAGTATTTTGATAATCTTAAGTGAGAAAAATCTTTCCAGACAAGAATGAAAATCTATAGATATTGAAGAAAAACCCAGAAGCTAAACTGTGACTACATAAGGTGTTTGTGCATGCGTGTATGCGTGTGCGTGCGTGTGCATGTGCGTGTGTGTAGCATACACTGGCAGGAACAGCTCACAGGCACAGGGAAACCAGAGGCCTGCCTTAGGTACCTTCCCCCACTGAATCCCACTTTATTTTTGAGACAGAGCTTCTCGATGAACCCAGAGCTCGGTGACTGACTGAACTGTGCCAGGTTTGTACGTAAGGGCTGGCGGTCCGAACTTGGGTCCCCAAGTTTGCACAGCAAGTGAGCCACATAGAAAAGTCAAAGTCTCTATCAAAAGTACTAATGACAAGAAGTAGTCAAAGGTCACAAGATGACAAAGAGGGGCACTAAATAAACCTCTGGAAGGACAGCTGCATGTAAGTAAAGAAACAGACTCTAAGGCAACACCCTCACCTACCAGGTTAGGAAGTTGACAAGGTCCTAAGGAAATGGAAACAGGTTTAGCCAACTGCCAGGCTGCCTTCTATGAACCTAAAGTAAAGACAGATCCTCTCATAGGCAAATGCAGGGACTTGAGAGCACAGAGGGTCACCTCGAAATTATTTAGATGAATTCTGGAAGCGTCGTCCTAAGTATCCACCAATAAGGAACTGAGGCGTCTATGCGATGACTCCAAGCTGAGAGAGGGAAGCTGTGAACAAAGCGATGGTGGTGGTAACTGCCAGCTCTGGGTTATCACAAGGGCACGTGGGAACTGATTTACACGGAATAGGTTCCACAATGCACAGTGCTCAATCAAAATGAAGGGAAGTGAGAAGCAGCAGGTAACCATAGATAGAGTTCTCATAAAGACCAGGCAGAGGGGTGTGTGTGTGTGTGTGTGTGTGTGTACAGAAAGCATTTCAGAAGTCTGTGAAACACTGTCCCTCAGGAAAGAGAACGGGAAACTTACGGTGGAAGAAAGACTGAGGGATCTCTTCCTTTACCTGTGTGCATGTGCACGAGCATGGTGTATGCGGGAGAAAGGAAGAAGATCCAGGAACACTTACAAACTAGTCCCTTTACTACACCAAGATTCTCATATTGATGTTTACATACATACATACATACATACATGTACCTATATGTGTCTATGTATTTCCTGCCCAGGAGCCTGGGACGAGAAACTCCAACCATTCACATTTCTTGTGTTGAAGAATGAGATGGGACAGGATGGCATTATGGGAAAGGAGTTCTTGGTAAAAATAAAATAAACAAGAAATATATTAGTAGAAAATATTTTTTTAAGATTTATGTATGTGATACTCTATCTGCATGTACACTTGCAGGCCAGAGGAGGGCACCAGATCTCATCACAGATGGGTATGTCTGAGCCACCATGTGATTTGCTGGGAATTGAACTCAGGATCTCTGGAAGAAGATCTGCCAATGTTTTTAACCTTTGAGCCATTTCTCCAGTCCCCACCCCCAAATATTTTCATAATAATAATACCACTAAGGGTACATTCTGAAATGTAACAGACACAAGTTACAGCTTTAAAGTAACGCTCAGAATGAGCCAACACTCAAGACCACTGTGGAAGGCAGATGAGCTGGTGACTGGGTCTGCAGACCAGTGGTGACCGAAGATGCCTGATGCTTCAGGAACCACATCAACCCCCTAAGCTAGCTCCCGTTGTTTTTCTAACTGGAAATTGAGAGCCATACAGCCTGTCTAATCTAACGCCCATCTCCTTCTGCTCTACACCAGGGCTTTCTCCTCCGCACTTGCCAGACTCTAAACACCCAGATCTCTCTCCACCCCGGGGTGGCTGCCACTGCCCACTGCCTCTTACCATGGCTTACAGTCCTGTTTAGAGCAATACACCCAGTACAGCAGGAGCACCCCAACCAACCCCAAATCTAAGCTCTCAAGCGCTCTGAAATTCGTTAACTTTTGACAACGTCATAAGGTTACCACAGGTAGAAAATTTCATAGCATGAATCTTTACTTCATGCACAAAAATTAATTTAAATAGTCTATAAAATTAACTCTTGGTTTTGCATAAAATAAACACACATTTTACGCTTACATGAGCTCCCTTCCAAGGTGTCTCATCATGTACATACAGATATCCCTAGATTTGAAATACTTCAGTCCCAGGTATTTTTGACAAGGAACACAGTCTAGTATGCCAATTCAGAATATCCCTAAAGACTCCTTTATCTTTAGAAATTACACAATTAGCCACTCTGCCTCTTTGTATTATATTTCATTTTAGTACACTAAAACAGCAGACCTCCAAGGAGATAGATGGAGGGGAGGTGGAAGGAGATGAGAAAACCTTGCCATCTATGATCTACACTGCATACATGTGGACACGAATGTGATGGCTGGTAGAGTGAGGAAGTGTAGACACGGCAAAGGAGAGGGAACGGACAGAGGACACAGCCGGGGGGTGGGGGGGTGGGGGGGGGCTGGCCGGGTGCCTCCTCTTCCACTGACTTGGTGAGTAACAAGCAAAGTCAGAGAACAAACATTGCCACCACTTTGCCACCGATTTTTTTTCATGTAATCTGGCCAACTTGTGGAAATGTAAGGTCTGATCTCATATGACCAATTCTTACTACCCATGTGCCTAAGCCCAGCCTTTCTGATGCCTCGGTCAGAGCACTGAGCCTACTAGTATCCTCTGGGGACTACAACAAATGCAGAAAAAGTTGTTTTCATAGGACTTAATTATCATTTAGTCTTGGAGTCAGCAGGACAGCTCTGTGGGTAAAGGCGCCCGCTACCCACTGCCTATGCTCAATCTCGAGGGCCCTCAGAGTAGAAGGCAAGACCTCCAGACACACACACACACACACACACACACACATAAACACACACACACCACACACACATACACATACACCACATACACACCACACACACACACAACACATACACATCGCGCACACACACACCACACAACACACACACACATACACACACCACACACACATATACACACACCACACATACACATCTCTCTCTCTCTCTCTCTCTCTCTCTCTCTCTCTCTCTCACACACACACACACACACACACACACACACACACACACACACACACAGTAAAATGTAATTTTAAAATCTTAAGAATTTAGTCTTGACCTTGTGAAGTGAGCCAGCCCGACTGGAGAAGGAAGTCTGCGTCTGTCCCTCTACACTCTAAGGGGGAAGTTCTGAGGAGATGCCTTAGGAGTTTAGAGGCCAAGTTCATGGTTCACTTAAGTAAAATCGTTTTTATAGTCATGTCATGTGCATGACTGCTTTGCCTGCAGGCATGTGTATGCACCACATGAGTGCACGGGTGCTCTTGTAGGTCAGAAGAAAGCACTGGATCTCCTGGAACTGGAGAACATGTGGGTGCTGGGAGCTGAGCCCCAGCGAGTGCTCTTAACCACTGAGCCATCTCTCCGGCCCTTCACTTTGTTTTTTATATGAACTAACTCAGTGAGGCACTGGGAGGTTGGACTGGCATTTTTAATACGGGTGAGCACCTTGTTTCTTACATTTACTTATGTGTGTGTGTGTGTGTGTGTGTGTGTGTGTGTGTGTGTTGTACAAGGCTATTGTAGACATCAGAGGACCACCTCTGGGAACCTCTTCTCTTCTTCCACATATGTCCTGGGGAGCAAACTCAGCACCAGGCTTGGTGGCAAGTGCCCCTATTTCCTGAGCCCCCTCAACAGCCCTCATGACTATCTATCTCAATGATGGAAGGGGCTAATCCCATGAGGCACTTTAAAAATCCTTCAACTTTCCAAAGCAGGATTAGTCCCACCTCTGAGATAATGAAACTCAAGCCCATGGAGGCTGAACTGCACTCTGGCCTCAAGGGGCAGGGCTGGCCCTCTGCCTCAGCTTTGTGTGGTCCCTCAGCATCACAGTGCCAGACTTCCAAGTCAGGGACATGGGAGAGCAGCTACCAGTCACATTTGGCCAAGAATGGACTGGATGTTCAAAGTGGGGGGCGGGGGAGCAACAACCAACAAAACTACCTACTACTGTGGAGAAAAAGACAAAATGTTAATACCGAAACCTACAAAGGGATCTAGTGACAGACTGTAAATGATAGCATTTCTCCAAACACAAGCACCATGTTCTTATGTTTCCCATGTTCCCAGATGCCACTTAAAATTGTCAGAGAGTCCGTGTTGGAGAACTTTAGCTCTACTGCAGGCCCAGCGATGCTTCCAGAAGCACCACAGCTCCCCACTCCCATAGGCATCGGGCTTATTTTATTCCACTGTGGTTAGCAAAACATTCACTCACCCACACATCATTTTCCCTAAAACACAGTTGAGGACCACTAAGAGATTTCAAAAAAATTATCTGTACAGGCCCTCTCCTAAGGCACAAAAATATCTTTTGATACTGAATACATTTGTTTTCACTCTCCTAAAGGATGGCAAAGGTGGGGCTGGAGAGATGGCTCAGAGGTTAGGAGCACTGGCTGCTCTTCCAGAGGACCTTGGTTCAATTCCCAGCACCCACATGGCAGCTCACAACTGTCTGTAACTCCAGAGATCTGACCCCTTCACACCAATGCACATAATATAAAGTTAAATAAATTAATAATAATAATAATAATAAAAAAGAATGGCAAAGGCTGGATCTGGAGAGATGGCTCAGCAGTTAGAACACTTACTGCTCTACCAGAGACCTGAGTTCAGTTCCCAGGGCCCACATCAGCAAGCCCTCCATGGCACTAGCATATACTCACACAGACACATTAGAAAAAAAAAAAGGTAAAGGTGCTGGTTTTGAAAAGCTAACAAAGGACAAGCTTCATGAAAAGCCAGTTGAGAATATTTTTAGTACTATATGAAATTCCACACAAAGCCTCCCACAGCACAAGCTATTCTTGGAACCCGGTGAGGCAACTAAAGAAAAGCTGGAAACAGAAGTGAACGTTTCGCTGTGCATGTGGCTCACATCTGGAATCCCAGCACTCAGGAGGCTGAGAAACTGGGGGGTTGCCTATAGTTTAAGGGTAACCTGAGCTATGTTGTTAGTCTTAGGCCTGCCTGGGCTCTAGGGTGACATTAACTGTTTAGAAATGTGTCCAATAGAACTGAGCACCCTGACTGCAAGCCTCTGTCTTACGGATCAATTGCAAGCTAATGAAGTCAAATCACACGGTTTTCCTTTTGAAAAACCACAACAAAACCACTTTTCATGAAAGCACATGACATCGCATGCCTGACTCATTAATCTAGCTGTCCAGAAAAAAAACTTGCAATGGACTTCTCTTTCTGGTTTCTCCTAGTAGTTTCTGGAGAACTTCATGAATACAGGAAGACAAAACCACGTTCAGTAAAGTTCCATCAAGTCTCAATTATGCAGCACAGTAAAGAAACATGCTGCCCAAATAGTCACATTTCAAAAGTCACCCAGCACCGGGCATGGTGGTGCTCACCTTTAATCTCAACACTAGGGAGGCAGAGACAGGCAGACCTTGGTGAGTTCTGGGCCAGCTGATCTACATGGTGATCTCAGCCAGAGTTACACAGTGTCTTAAGAATTAGAAGTCACTCAACATTGTTTCCTAGAACACTATTTAAAACTCACCCTATCTGGGCTGAGATGGCTTGATGGTTAAGAGCATTTGCTACTCTTGTTCAGGACATGAGTTCAGGTCTCTGCACACTCACAGCTCACAACCACCTGGAACTCCAACTCTAGGGGATCCAACACCCCTTCTGGCTTTCTCTGTGTATACATATACACACAAACACAAACAAATAAAATAATTTTAAAGAGCCAGTCTATTTGATTCGCAGCCATCTTTTAAACTAAGAATTACAATGTCATAAGATATTAGTAATGTGGCACAGTGAACAGATCACTGCCTCACCCCTGTGATTAAAAAGGCTCTTGTGGACATTTGTGTAGCAGCAGCAGCAGTTGTCAAAGGCACACCAAGGGACAGGTGACCATGTTATTTCTACTAAAGAAGAACTCAGTTTCAGACAACGGACTTGGGCCAGACAGTCATGTGTTCCAAGCTGACTCTCGTTATCCCTAGCTGCAGGGTCCTGCCTGGGAAAGTTACTGACAGCCAGGATTCCTCTCTATACTTTAAAAACTCCCTGATGCAATGCTGGAATCTCTCCACCTGTATCCGTGACATGAGGTGCAAGGTCAACCTGGCCAAGTTACCTTTTTTATAAAGACGAAGAGAAATCACCAAAATGAAGCATATGGAGGGACTAGGGCTAAAGAGTTTCCACCTGAAACAGCTTAAATCTGGAGAAAGATTTCAGTTATTAAAAATTTAAGAGGATGCTGGAGAAACAGAAGACTATAAGATGCTGCCTGGGGCTGGATTCGTAGAGCATGTGCTTAGCATGTCCAGGGCTCAATGTTCAATCCCCTGGCCCACACCATCTAACAAACAAAAAGGTTGTTAATAATATTTAGGTCACCATTACCTTTCTCATTCTAGCAAAAGGCTTCCCTGAAAAACAGGTTTAGGAGCGCCCCCATGTGGTGTATAAACTGAAAGTCGCCTTTCCTACCCGCAAAGCTCAACCATTGGGAAAGAAAATACTATTTTTAAAAGCTTTTATAATCCATTTCAGTTTTTTTTTATTTGCCTAGGAAATATCAAATTATCGATATTCATGTTCTTACAAACAAATATTTTGGCTGTTTTAAATAATGAGACCAGTGTATCTGGTACATAGTGCTTAATATGGTAGTCTGGGAAGTCATTCTGAGATCAATACAAACCCAAAAGTCCACTCTAACAGATGGTCAGACTAAAAGCACTAAAAAAATGAAGCCGAATATTACACACTCAGTACTCTGTCTGCTGTCTAGCAGGAGCTATTAACAGGAAACAGAGTTCTTGGGTTATATATGTCTCTTGCTCTATGGGTCTAGCACACATACAAATTTATAAATATATAAATATGTGTATCTGCTATAGTGTGCTTCGTAAATATAATTTATCTTGATGGAAGTTGGCAAACAGGGCCTAAGAGCCCATGAGATGGTACTTAGCTACCTTTCTAACGCACGTGCTACTGGCTACACTAACATGAGTCCACGCACCTGACTCACACGAGCAAACTCCCCGAACTGACTTCCCTGCCCACAGGAAACCACTTGGCTCTATGGATTAAGACCTGTTGACTTGTGCATAATAAAAGCTCTTTATGTAACAGACTAACGGAGTAACGGTAACAAATGACACCACTTGGAGGGTAAAATCACAAACCAGAATGTTCCAGTTGTGTTTGGAAGAAGGCCCCATTGTTTACTAAAATTAAAACTTTTATTTGAAGCCTCACCAGATTAATAATTAAACATTTGGGGGCTGGAGAGATGGCTCAGCGGTTAAGAGCACCGTCTGCTCTTCCAGAGGACCCGGGTTCAATTCCCAGCACCCACATGGCAGCTCACAACTGTCTGTAGATTCAGTTCCAGGCAAACACCAAGGCAAATAATTAAATAAATAAATAAAAGTGTTTTAAAAAAAAAAAAAAAATAATAATTAAACATTTGGCAGACCATGCAATTAAGCCATGCCAACCTTCCTGTTAACATAAAAGGGTCCATTGGGGAGACAATGAATTTTTTAAATGCCTTCAATTATTTTGTAAAAAAAAAAAAAAAAAAAAAGCTGTATTCCTACATTTTCCCACATTTAAAGCCAAGACATTTAGTTTCCTCTGATACCAAAAAACAAATCTTTTGCATGAATTACAGACAATTTAAATAAATACACCTGTGGGGCCAGTTTGCAACTCAATATAAAGTAGGTTTATAAAATTAGTTTGGGTAACAGGTCCATTGTGAGTTGTTTTGAGATGGAGGGTGGGTAGAATAGGGTAGAGTGGTTCATTATGTAGCCCAGGTTAACCTCAAATGCTCTATCTTGCTTCTGTCTTCTTGGTGCTCAAAAACTGTGTAGTACCTGACATGTCACCAGAGGTAAGGATGACCCACCGTCTTCTTTAACCAAGTCCCAATGCACTATTCACCCACAAAGCTCCCAAATGAGGGGCACTTAATTGTGTCCCTGAAAGAATGAAGTAGG
>PVIH01000242.1:0-92490 GCA_004025045.1 Sigmodon hispidus
TTCAGTAGGATAATACCTGGGCATTTTCCGAAGCTTAACTACCCGGGTACCGCCGTTCTTGTCACCACCAACCGGCTTTGTGACAGTCGCAAGGACCTTCTCCTTTTTCTTCTTTTCAACCTTGGTTTTTGTAGTCGTGTATTTTCTCTTATACAAAGCCTTTCTGGAATACATAGCAGATCGGGAGTACCTGCCGATTTCTCTAATCAGGACGGGGTTTCGGCTGCAATGGGGCTTCCCCTTCTTGGACTTTTTCACCTTAGAGTCACCCTTTTTGGCTTGTATCGGCGGCAGGGGCATCACTGCCAGCCTTCTTGGCTGCAGGTTTCTTTTCTTTTGTGTCAGGCTTCTCAGCTTTTTCACCCGCCATCTTGCAAGATGGGAAAGAGCTGTGGTTTCCTATTGTAATACAAGGTCACTCATGTTTCTACTATTTTTCTTTACTTAGGGGACAGCAGATTGATCATCTTTTCTTAAGTGCTTTAGATCCAATACTTTCCACCTTTGGAATAACATTTTATTTTAATGAAAGACCCATTTTCTTCTATATTAGAACTTATGCCCATTCTGTGAGACCATTTTCATCCACGCATATACTAATAGAGTAGAACAAAAGGAGACAGGATGTTTCTTTGTCTTATTCACAGTTACATTTCCAGTGTAGACAGTTAGGTTACTCATGGTGCAGCTAGTCCTCAGAATGTTGGCATTCTATGGAATGTGAAGGTATTCTCTGTTTTTAGGTAGATCTTACACTGTACTTGTGCATGTCAGGACAAAGGAGTACCCTACATGTCACTGATCACAGCAGAAACCACAGCATGCTATTATGTTGAGGCCTATTTTGGCAGTCACAAGATGCTGTGTTTGTTTCTTTTTTTGTATTATGTTTCCTCTCTTTTCTCCCAGACTCTTACTTGGCATGCATTTGTATGTATTTCCTAAGGATATTTTCCACCTCTTCTACACATACAGAAACAAACACACACCACCAATGCCAATGCCACAGTCTTCAACAACAACAAAATCCATAAAGCATGTATATTTTGTACTAATGTTACACCTTCCCTCCCGCTGGTGTTAGACAGATATCACTTTCCAGTATAAAAGACATTTTTGATGCATGTGCATGCTGGCCTTTCAGGGCAACCTGTTGCACTATTGAGATGTTTTGGGGTTGAGTCCTTTCTGAGAAGCTCTTATTTTCTCCCCATTCGTCTTCTGAGGCTTTCAGAACATTCTCAACCAATATCTTACCACAAATATTAGCTCTAGTGGAGTCATTACCACTGTTGAATTACTGACTGTCTGAATTATAAAGGTTTTTCCCTTACATAATTTAAGGTCTTGTGGATGCTTTAGATTTGGCTCTATTTGTAACTCAAAAAATAACGGAGAAGTTAAAGCTTCCCAAGAGAACAGCTTTTGCAATTTAGAATGCCTTTGGAGTTGATTTAAAGATATTTCATGTGGGCTTGCCTGTTCTTTTGCTCTGAAAATTCATTTATTATTACACCATGACTTCTCTAAAGCAACATCTTCTTGTTTTTCCAGCTGGCATTATTAACATATTTGATGTATTATATCAAGAAATGTAGTAAGGTTTGGGATAGTAAGAATCTTCTTAACAGAAAGTCAGTTAGCTTTCCATTAATGAAAAAAAATGTAAAATTTAAGACAAACAAGTGGCAGGCTAATATCAGAAGATGTGTTAATGAGATAAATCCAGAGAAGTGTATTTGGGACCTTCACTTGTAACACATTCTTCTACCTGCTTTTCTTAAATTGAGAACTCTATAAAAGATTACATTAGAGGTACAGCCCAAGAATAGAAAAATGATTTTCATAGTTTCCCAGTGGTAACATTATTTTAAAACAAGTTTATATAGAATCATAAAACTTGATATAAATGCCTTGAGCATATTCCATTACATGACTCCAAATTCTTAAGATACATGTTATATGTGCAAATAAATACCAGAATTGGAATTTGCAATATTCATTTAATGAAATTTTATTAAAATTGTATCCCAAGTTGCATCTTGGACCATGGCACCAACAGCCATAGGCCACCACTCTTCAGTTTAGCCAATGCAATGTGATAAGTAAGTCTCCCCCATCTCAACCCTAGGGGACTTTCATTACACAGCATACTCAATCTCATTCAGCTTTTCTTGGCAGGAATGCATCTCTGACCCCATAAGTCACTTCTGTATTTTTCTCATTAGCCTGAGAGAACAGAAAGACTTCCCTCTGTAACAGGGTGATAATAGACACAAGTATATACCTGAATGCTTAAATCTAATTGTTACCATGCCACTTCCAGAGTTATGGTTGGGTTACATTTTCCCCAGTTATAATACAAATGAAAAATTAGATTGAGAAATACACTAAAATGCCCCTGGAATCCTGTGTTTATGTTTGCATTTGGATATATAGCATACATTCATCACAGAGAGACATAAGCATGTATATGTATATGATGTCTATGTATCCCCAAAGACATTTCTTTTATCCTATGAATGTTATTTTAATGCTACTTTGAGAAACAATGTCTGGCATTTTAAAATCATAAATATGTACTAATCACCTGTTGGCTGCCAGGTGGCCCGTGGGAAGCGCTGTGACAGGAAATGAGCAGTGCCCATGTTGTCCTCGTCCATGTGGTATTTACAGAGCAACAAATGAAACTTCAAATGCTTAAGTTCAATTGTGTAAATCTGACAAATAATTCAAAGATCTTCAGCATTAACATTACATTACAAAGAGAATGCAGACTTGGGTGGATTGGAATTAGGGCATGAGCAGGCATCTTCTGGCTTTCTACTCAATATGGTGGTGTATCAGGTACGATCTCAATAACAACAGTGGGAACTTGAAGGCATTCTCTATTGGAACCTCTCTTCCCCCGGTAAAAGTCACTAATGCTTCCAGCCTTAACATCTACAAACTTATTACTACAGGGGCAATCCTCTGAGAGTCTGCCTTAAGAGACTTGTTCTGTAGATCCATGAATATCTCAGTATCCTGAAGATTTCTGTGTATATGGGTGACTCTTGTTTTTAATTTGGACATGGTTCCAAACAAGCATGCTCCTGCTCTCAGGCTGAGGGTGGTTAACATTCACCACCTAACTCAGGCTCCACCTAGACATTTCCTCCCTACCTGCCCCAGATCTTCCCAGCCCCCACAGATTCCTCCTTTCTCACCATGGTTTCTTTTATTCCGTTCTTCAGCCTCTGAAATGAATCTGTTCCTATCTCTAGGTTTTCTTTGTCTTTCATTAAATAGAGCTTCATAAGACAGGGAATTTGCCTCTTCACTCTATTCTCAGCTAAGAAAGTCATCTTATATATAGTAGATGCTCATTAAGGATCAGTTGAGTGATGGTAGTTTTTCTTTTGCATTCTCAGAGGCCAAATGTTAAAAAAAAAAAAAAAGAATAAAGAACATAAAAATGTTAAAGTAGGCAGATTTTGCATTTTAGGAAATGGAATCATTTGACAAAAATTTTAGTGTGTGTTATAAATGAAGTTCTCAAGATAAAAGATCCAGCACCAGCAGTCCCTTCAAGACTAGGCTTACCTACCTGTTTCAGTAAGCCAACTAATTGCAAGCATGATGGTGAAAAGCAGAAGAGCAGGAGCTAATTAATGTACAAGGGAAAGGCACAGATAAGAAAGTCTAGTGGCCCAAGTTTGGCTTCAGGTCCTGACATGACATTTAGGCTTAAACAGGAGAAGAGATGAGTAAGGATCAATCATAAATGAACAGGGTTGGCTTCCCTGAGTGCTACCTTGTTGACCACTATTGCAGTCTCATTCAGCAAGGAGAGGTCTACAGAAATCCTTATGGGTTAAGGGGACAGCCTGGTTCTTAGGAAGTGATTGCCACCACTCTCAGTGTTCAGCCTGGAAACTGTGGGTAATTGTTTTTATCTGGGAAGTGGGCTGTCCTGGGATCCTTTGGTGTTCTTGGAAACTGACTTAACTATAGTTTTAGGACAATGGCCTGAAAAGTTCAAGTGCCTTTGGAAATCTGGAATGGGGAACTGTGAACAGCTGATAGTGCCCAGCTCCTTGTTGTCTGTTTCTTTAGCTTTGAATAGGAAAGATGTTGGGCAGATACCAATGGTTTCCCACAGATACCTCTTGAGTGATGAGCATGTTTCTGTATAGAAGTAAGCAGGTGATCAAGAGTAAAGGAGTCGGATCCAAAGAGAAGACAGATATGTTATCTCTCAACTGACTTTTAGTCATTTTGTAGGCCAAGTGAGAAATTCAGCAAAATTCCCTCTAGGTGCTGAGAACAGCGACTTGTCTGGTTCCTGAAGGAAAGAAGTTCTCAAGGAACAGTTTGAAAGAGCAGCAGTTGGGGAGCTTGCCAAAGGCAAGTTCTCAAGTCCTTCCAGCCAGAGGGCTGGAAAATAAAGGGAACAGGCCTTACTGGCCTGAAGTTTTCATGTTTACGAAGTCTGGAAATTTGGGTTTTCAGGTGTAGGTTTACCTGAACTCTGATCTCACCTCCAAAAATGAGAAACAAAACCAAAGAATAGTAAGAAAGACCAATCCTGTAATTCCTGTTTCACACTCAGTAGAGTTGGAGAATGACATTTGCCTTCCAGTTCCCAAGGTATCTTTCAGGAATTTTTTAGCTCACCCTGATTCTTATTTCTATCCACTTTCTTCACACTATAGGTGGCTTTAGGACACAAAAAAGGTGGTACTAAATGGCTTTTACTTCCTCTTAAATTATGTTGCCATTTATAAAAAAAAAAAAAAAATAAGTGCTGTAGGTTTTCACAACTGTGATTAAATACAGCCAGCCAAATACTTCTGGCTTTAATCCTGAGATTATTAAATCTTCGTATTAGGATGCCAATCACTGACAGCCTGAGTGAGAGTCCTCTGCTTTCATTAGCCTTGCTGTTTATTGAGACTAGTTACTAAACATCTCTATACCTGGACTTCCTTATCTGTGAACTATGGATAATGCAAATGGTTTCTCAAAGGTTGATATGTAGAATAGTTACAATACATAAAAAGTTCTTACAAGTACTCCTGGAGGAGCAGCCAGCACGTTCTACTTTGCAGGGTCATTTACGACCAAGCTGTAATAAGTTCTGTTCCACCAAGGACTACTAGGCAGGGTTGGCTTGGACTGTAAAGATTTTACATGTCTAGGAGCTTTCAAGACATCACAGAGTTGTTAACCTTCCTCACCTTGTCTATTGGCTCTCTCTTATTTAACTTCAAACATGCTCCCCTCTGTGCTGCTTGTTAAAAAGGGCCCAGCACATTGCAAGAAAAGAACCCAGATTTTGAAGATTACTTAAGCACACTGCTCAGATCCTCCCTGATTTCTCAGTCCTGCTGTTCAGAGGACCAGGCAGAGCAGAGTCATATGGTGCTAGGAGAAAGCCAGGAGCTGCAAGCCAAGAGCCACCATACAGAAGGCTCCTCTCCTCTGCCAACCCCACCAATCCACAGAGTTTCTCTGTGGCTTGTAGGTTCTGAGAACTGCTTTCTTTGGTTTCTGAAGATCCTGCTTCTTGTTTGTACTTCATATCTATAGACGAGGCTCAGCTAATCAGCAAGTAAAAGAAGCCAGGGTGTTCACTAGAGTGTATCTATTCAAGGACACCCGACCCTTCTAAGAATACTTGATCCTTGTTCTTTCCGGAAAGGATGGGTTTAGATTGATAAATTCTAAATAACACTTCTCTGCTACAGCCATGGTAATTTGCAGGGGCTATGTAATTATTTAGCCTGCAGTTGCTGGTTTTTGAGGAAATGGATTTCAAGATGTCTAATTCTTGATCTGTTCTCTTGAGAAAGTACCTAAGGTTGGACTGCCTCTCTTCTAAGTATGCCCTGTCATAATCATCTAGGAGACAGTATTTATTGTCTTTATTATCTCCATCTTCTTACCAACAGCATCTTATCTGTGAGGAAGTGTCAGTAAAGCAGAACAGGCTTATTCTCACAGTAGCAGCAAAATTCATAGCAACACCTTAAGTCCTCTGCCCTTGGGTCAAAGCTCAAAGAGATGGCCTTATAGAGGGCAGTGTGATTTAACATATGAAAACAGTATTTTTGAGCACAGTGAGTTAAACCAGATGTTTCTAGGAAAAGAACAGTGTCGTTAATAGGCATTGGATGAGCCCTGGTAAGATGTTACCAATACCTTTATCCAGGTAATGAGAAATGGAGTGATTGTAGTATTGGGTTACAAACCCTATTGTGCAAATCTTGTATTTTTTCAATGTGTTGCCTTAAAAGAAGTTGAAAGAGGAACTAATTGAACTGTCAGCTGTAAGGTTATCAAATTAAGTTTTAAAGCTATATTACTATGCAGTTTTTGCTGTATATCTTGGAAGACATTCAGAGAATTCAGTGTCATTGCTATAGAAGATTTTTATTGCCATTTTTGTGCTTATGTGAACAAGGTTTCTTTAAAAGCAAAAGTAGAATAGAATTTATGCTAAATGTTATCTCAGTATGGAAGTAAATGATTTCTTAATTTGTGGTATGAAAAACAAGGATTACCCATGTAATTAGGCTTTGTATTTATAGTGCAAGTTAACTTTTTATGGTTAATTATTACTTAAAATGTGCAAGATATCTATATTGCTTTGTCAATTTCACATTTGTGGTTATAAGTCATTTTAAAAGCAAATATTAGTACTTAGAGTTTTTATGGCCAAAGGATATAAAAGAAATTTGAAATTCAATCTCTATATATTTTTGTTACAGATAAATATGATAGGTGATCAATAAAATGTTTTCAAGCATAAAATGCATCCTGCTGAGGACATATAATGGAAGGATAACCTCAAGTTCAAAGAGGAACAATATATACTTATGCCTTTTAGAGAAGGGCTTGTTCATGAATTTTGAAGGCGGATTATCATTATTATCAATCACTGGAGTGTTAAATTCCACTGAACACACACAGATTCTCTCTTTCCCCCCTCCCCCTACCCCCGTCAAAGAAATTTTCAGGAAGTTTTGTTTTCACAGGAATTGTTTTCAATAGACGAAAGTAGTTATCTGAAGCTACGGTTTAACTACAGATATGCTGAGGGTTACAAAACTGTCCCAAAGTTAGTATCTTCAGCTGCTCCTTTTCACCTGCATTTTTGTGGCTCATGAACTTCACAGAAGCTGGTCTCTTTGCCAACCCGTGTTCTCAGGAGCCCATCTGTCTCTGAAATTTGTTTGGAGCACCTCTGTGTCCCACCCAGTACTAATCAGATGTGGGAGAAGCCTTCTTGTTTTTACCCAAACATTAAGACACACCTGTCCCTTGTCGGTGCCAGGACATCAGCTCTGCCATCAATTTCTTATGTGAGCACACAAAATTAAGCTGTGGCTGGGCATATCCTTTGCCCTTCAGAGCACATTCTTTCTCATATTGCATTCTGGGTCCTTCTATATTTCTGCTCAGGTACCCAGCTCCTGAGACACATCTGCTAATGTTCCTCCCTAGCTATAGGCATATTCCTCTATTCCTTGGGCATTGGTAGCTGCAGGTTATACAGGGAAACAAGCAATTCCCATCTGCATTTCCGGCCTGGAATAGTTGGGGATACTGGCTGAAGGGATCTCTGTGATCATAGGCTGCAGTCATGGGGTGAGGGAGGGCTACAGAAAGGAAGAGGGGCATGGATGAGAATCTTGTCTCCTCTGCAATCTTCAGAGGTAGCTGGGAGCACCTGAGAAAGTCCTAGTTTGCTGAGGTGAATTTTACTCACCTTTGCAGACTTAACACAGCTTAGGGGCACAAGGAGATTACCTGCATCTGGGAGGTCTGAGGTAAATAAATTCAAGACTTGATTAACTACAAGTTAAGTATTTGCTCATGGATTATCTATGACCTATTTGAAATACTGATCTATTTTCTGTCCCTTGTGCCTGTGGGTCTTTGCTACTGCAATGTGGTAAATGTGCTCAAGAAATATAAACTAATTTTCATGTAAGCCTGAGGGTGAAGAAAGAGGAAAAGCAATGTGCAGGCAAGATATTCATATAATATGTTCCTAAATCAAAGAGAAATGATTTTGTATCATGGCTTCTTCTGGATGATTCCAGCCTCTCTTGCCTTGTGTTCACAAAGTTTTATTAATAATTGATTGTCTTCTCTTAGTATCATTGCTGTTACATTTTCTCCATTCCTTATAAGAGCGTGTGGATAACCTCCCTCTCCACTCTCTCCCTTCTCCCTCCCTCCCTCTTCTCTTCCTCCCTCCCTCTTTCCTTCCTCCCCTCTCCACCCTTTCCCCACATCTCGCACAGGTGTACCATAGATGATCGGGTCACCCGGGTAGCCTGGCTAAACCGCAGCACAATCCTCTACGCTGGGAATGACAAGTGGTCCATAGACCCTCGAGTGATCATCTTGGTCAACACGCCTACCCAATACAGTATCATGATTCAAAATGTGGATGTATATGATGAAGGTCCATACACCTGTTCTGTGCAGACAGACAATCACCCCAAAACCTCCCGAGTCCACCTCATAGTACAAGGTAAGCTACAGCTGTAACTGGGGCTGATGTTCCTTTTGTATATGGACCAGGACTTGGTCTTTGTGCTTATGAATAAAGATACAAAAAGTTACCTTCCTCTATTAGATTCACAGGTTGAAGATTGCAAATCTTCTAGAAGTTTTCTATTTTTTTTCCATTATTTCTCTAGCCCTTTGTTCTCACCAGGAAGCTTTTGTACAGATAAGGTTGAACTTTCTTAAGAAACATAGCATTTGAAGCTGGTGCAGAATTCAAACACAGATAAATGCAGTATTAATCACAGAGGCCTTTATCTCTCTAAGGCTTGTTTCATAATAAAAGGCTAATATTGATGTGGAGCTGGCTGCGTGCTCTACAAAAGACACTGGGTTCTAGCCAGTTGGGTCCTCTTTGGCATTCCTGCTATGTTAATACTTCCCCATAGCTCCACAATGGAGCCAAGGGAGACCTTGTCAGAATGGTATCTCCAGGTCAATGTTGAAAACAAATTCACATAGCTTAAAGGAGCAGAAATATCATCTTGGCATTATTGTCTATTCTACAAAAATTCTGAGTCAGTTTAGCCCAAGCACAGTATTACCTGTATTTGCAGATATCCGCCATAAGAATTTGAAGGCCATGTTAAGGCAAAGCAAGCAATCAAAATAAACTTATTTTGAACTATCCCAATAGCCATCACGGTTGAAAGCATTATGCTATTATGATAAGAATAAACTCACAAACAGAAGACCTCCATCATTCAATGGCATATTCTTCATTCACCAAATAAGAAGCTTAGATTGTCCTCTCCCAAAGCATCCAACTGGTGTGACATCCACAGAGCTCTCAGAAAGGGACCCACGTGTCATTTAGTTATTATCAATTGTAGTTTATCAGATTCAATCTGCCATAGACTCAGTAGATATTTTTTGAATTGTTTTTTACTTCAGAAGATTTTGTTTTTGTTTGTTTGGTTTTTGTGGGTTTTTTTTTAAAAGCAATATGTAACTCATTTCAGTTCTTTTCATAGACCACAATAGATGGGAGTCAATGTCTTTTCAGACTCAATCTCTTAAATCATTTCAAATTCCCACCCTTCTCTTTGGACAGTTACCAACTCAGTTCCCACATCTCCCTTTGTGGACACTTTACAGTGGATGTTTTGGGACAGAAATATGTCTTTTATAACTTGTCTTTCTGATCAGCGCTCTAAGATACACAATACTAAAGTCTGACTTATATCAAATCTGTAGGTTCTCTCTCTGCTCCACATGACTTTAGAGATTCATAGGGGCCTGCCATGTAATTGTCATTTACAGATGTTGATAGCTTCAATATATATGTCCCACACAGAGAGTAGGGGTTTGGGTAAGGATCACTTCTTAGAGACCCATGACTGGTTGCTATCTGGAGCTGAAAAGATGTACATGGCCCTTCTTAACAGACAGTGGAGTCACTGGATCAGATTAGTGACTGAAGTTGAGTTGGAATGTCCCAATATCTGCTTACCATTTATGCGTTATTCTACAGGGCCTAAGATTCTCAGCCTTGAAAGTGACACCTCCTTGGCCTTCAAAGCACAGTTGTCTTTACATCCAGGGGCTATGGTGTTAAATTATAATAAAAATAAACTGTCTGTGCAGTATAGAAACAGACTACAATATAGCAAGGCTGTTAGCTGTTGTAGTTCAAATTCTAATTGGTCTTAATAATAAATATCTGGAGCCAGATTTCAAAGTAAATGCGGAAAGATCAGAAACACAAAGGAACAATCCACAGCCACTAGAGAGATTTCTTACTTCTATGAAATCAAGCCAAAAAAAGGGATGAGATTCTCTCTCTATGAATCCTCAGACTGAAAGACCATGATCCTTTCTCCATCTGCCTTATATTCCTGTCTCTATCTCCCTAGTGCTGGAAATGAAGATGTGAGCCACCACCACATCCTGGTTTTGTTTCTCTTTTAGACAGAATCAATCTCCTGTAGCCTTGAACTTATAATCTTCCTGCTTCCTCCTCCCAAATGCTGGGATTAAAGATGCATGCCACCACTGCTTAAGCTCTATGGTTAACTAGTATCTAGTTCTGCCCTCTGTTATGTAGGTAAGCTTTATCTGTTAGAGCACAAACAAAGTATCACCACATTTCTGATCTTTGATAGAATTGAAGACTAAGTAGTTATGGTTTGTTTTATTTTTAGTTATAATAGAAAATAAATTAGAAAGAAAGCTTTAGACTCACCAAGATAAGCTAGATAATGATATTTTCTAATTGTGTCAAATACAAATGGACTGAATATTGTTACTGTAATTTTTACTCAATAACTATTTTTGTTGCATGAATGTCAAAACCTTCCTTTTCAATTAGACAAAAAGGAAGAAATACTATGGGATAATGTTCTTCTACATTGTAAAGTTTTGTCACTCAAATTGGTTTAACAAAATGTTGATTTGACAGTAGACAGGCAGGAAGAATAGCTGGGACAACTAGACAAAGAGAATTCTAGGAAGAGGAAAGGCCAGCCAGGTAGAGAGAAGGAAAGATAAGAATGCTGTACCAAAAAAGGGTACCAAGCCACATGCTCAAACATAGATAGAAATAATGGTTAAGTTTAAGTATAAGAGTAGCTAGTAACAAGCCTGAGCTAATCACCAAACATTTATAAGTAATATTAAGCCTCTGAGTGATTATTTGGGAACTAGCAGATGGGACACAAATGTCTGACTACAGTTAGCATCAACAGAAAAAGGCAAACATATAAGCATGTGAGAGCTAAGACAGGTCACTTGGAGCTCACAGGAAGTGTTTTCAAAGATGATGCCTCTGCAATGGACTTTAAGTAATTCTTGGAGAGTATGGTGTGGAAGCCTATAATATCACCTGGTATATGGGGGGAGGTGGAATGAAGAGTATGAGAGTTGGGGCACAGAGCCAACAGCTTATCCTACTCTAGCAGTCAGTTCATCCCATTCACCACATCTCAGGCCCAACTCTATGTAAGTTTGGCCTCCCAAGAGCTTGTGGGGTACAAAACAAGCCAGCAGGTGGCTGGAGCATAAAGGGTGATCTGATCCCACAATATTCCGACACACAGGATTTTCCATTAAGCCAGAGGCAAGGAGCATGAGCTGGGCAAGGACATTCCTGCCCATGCTGGTGAGCAATGCAAAATTCTCAGGGGATAGACACAGCAACCATGGTATTTTTCTCACTACTCAGTGAGAAAGAAGCCCAAGGTCTTCTATCTTCCCAGCAGTCATCGGCTTTTGTCCAGTCTATAGATTAATTTTTTAGACTTGGTGTTAGTTCAGGTTAGATAAAGATAATGAAAGTTTCCTAATCCTCTTAAAGAAGATTTATCTGACTGAGTAGAAAGCTTTTGGAATACAATAAGGCATGTAGAAAACTGAGGTCTAATCTTTCCTTTAATTTCAAACCGCTGATGGGTATTGATTTTGCAATAAGAAAAACTAAAAAATTTCCGAGATGCAACTTGTCTGTTTCTTAAAAAAATTATTTATCTTCTGTTCATTTCACAATATTAATTTCTCATTACTGCTATGAATTTGGTGCCATTAGCAAACGTGAGGGCATCCCATGAAGCTTCGAGCTTTGTTTTTTGTTTTGTTTTTGTTTTCTTCAGCAATGTCCAGGCCCAAGAGATGCTCTGCCATGGTTCTTGCTGTCTTGTAGACTGTTGTAAAGGGCACCTTTTAGCATGTTCCAGGTAGGACTAGTTCCCAAGTCTACCTGTTTATAAGCCATCTTCATTAAAATTGAACTGTTGTTCCTTCAGGTACTTCTTGGCCACTGAGGAGTTTATTTTATGTCACCACATAAGCCTGTGTAATAATGTCTTCTAGACAGTAAAAGGAGTTCAAAAGAATCACAGAGCAGTGAGGAACTGTGGCTGTTGTTTAGGTTAGGCACAGTAGGAAAATTCATTTTGGCAACTGGATGTACTGTAGGGGGGACCAGGGGTGGAGGGAGGCACAGTAGAACAAGGAAAGGCTTGCATCCACCATACAAATCAGCATCATGAGCTTGAACTATGATCTGCCTGGAGAAATGGAAAGACACCTAAGAGATATTGTCCAAGGGCAATGGTGAGAATGAATTCTTAATGCTTTGAACAAGGAAGAGATAAATGAGAATACACACACACACATATTTGGGGAAACAATGGTGGCCTTCCTAGTTACTGGAGAGATAAATTGCTGTGGCATTCTGAAGGAGCAACATCTTATAGATGTGATCATGGAAAGCTGTAGTTGTAGACTGATACCAGTCTAAGAGTCTGTCCTGTCAGAGGTTTACTAGGCTGAGAATGGCTAGGCTGCTAAGGCTGTTTTTAGAGAACAACAAGAATCATGACTTATTTATCTCCAACCCCATTAATTAGCATGCTGAGGCATTGTAGGCACTCAGAGGTGTTTATCTATGAGGTGAATCAGCAACGGTACCAGCATCTGAACAAGAGAAGCTGAAGCCTCTCTAAGCACACAGGGGTGGGTAAGTAAGCCAGGCATTGTTTGATGAGTTTCAGTAGATATGGATGGAGAAGTTCCCTGGAGGAGAAGGCTAGACAATTACAAGCTAAGAGGTGTGTCATTATAATATGGATGCCACAGATTCAACACATTTATTTAATACTGTTCAAAGATGCTCACAATCTCTGCCTCATGGCCCTCCTAACAAACTCTGGAAAGCAGCAGTGCATTGACTGTTACCTTCCAGAAGTTGGGGATATGTCATGGTCTCCAGTGAGCCAGAAGCAGAGCTGGGTCTTGATCCACACAACCACATTGATACAGGGAAATCAGGGTCCTCTCTTGGGCTTATTAGTCTCATTAAGGAAATTAGGAATAGATTCAAATGGAAGCTAATGACAATTTTTATTGAAATTTAAAAGAAATAAAATCCCAGATCAGGCATGCTGCAAACTTCCACCTTTGAGCAGAGGAGAGTGGAGGAGAGAAGGGAAAACCTATGCCACTCAAGCCAGCATGAAGGTCAGACACATGGTGGACCAGCAGCTAAATGGAGGGCAATGAGGCCTTAGAGAAAGAACAAAAATGCCTAAAATGTTGACAAATCCCAAACTGTGAAGGAAAGCATGCTTAGAAAAGACATAGAAAACAGAAAGAGAAAGTGGGCAGTCTTGGGAAGCTGAAGGACCGTAAGTTACTGCACTAAAGGTGGGATTCTGGGAATGAAAAAGACGTCTCCTTAAAGGGCCACTTTATTCTCCCTATCATTTTAATATGGCATGTGGGTGAGCCTGTCTTCCTGGGTGGCTTCTTGGCCAAGTGATTGAATTGATACAGTCAACTGGAATGTTAGACTCCACCCAGGCCAGAGAGTCTATTCTCTTGACCAGAGCTATTTCCTCAATAGGCCTTTATTATTACTGTACTAATGCAACTGCAAGATCCCCATCTCAGCTTCTTCTGATGCCTCTACTGCCAGCCACACTTGTTTCTCTGTCTCTAGATTCAGGGAATTTTCTCTCTCTCTTTTTTTTCTTATGTATTACTTTGTTTTGTTTCTTTCTGCTGCCGATAACGAATCACACCCTTAGAAATTAAGGACAAAGCTCCAAAAAGAAAGTGAGCAGTGAGGGAGGTACTCCAGAGCTGCCATAAATGGTACAAAGAAGCTTGGAGAAAAGCAGAAAGAAGATAATTAATTTTCTAGTAGCTCATCCCTCCAGGGGTACACATTTTAAATGTTACCATTTTATCCTATGTAAGTACTGAAAACCCCGGCTCCTTTGGGGATCCAGGATTTAATTGTCATTCTAATCTTCATTAA
Source organism: Sigmodon hispidus (assembly GCA_004025045.1). Lineage (NCBI taxonomy): Eukaryota > Metazoa > Chordata > Mammalia > Rodentia > Cricetidae > Sigmodon > Sigmodon hispidus. Next base: position 14,324 of record PVIH01000242.1, read on the forward strand.
CTCTCAACATTCTGAAACCTCAGCAGATCTATGAGTGCTGGTGGTCTGGGCTGTTGCTATTTGTTAGGAATGGAGGCAGTATGGAAATTTGATCTGTCTTTACTCCAGGGGTGTTGATATTCTAAGTTTATTGTCTCAGCTGGCCTGTAAGGTATTTCTCTTTATGGAATGCATGCCTTTTGCAAAGCCTAGATTTGTGTAGAGGCTTAGAATGGATGACTCCTAGCTAAAATGGCTCAGACAGGGAAGCGCTTGCCATGCAAGCATGAGAATCAGAGTTCAGATCCCCAGCACCCACATAAAAACATAGGCATATAATTCTAGCACTGGAGAGAAGGAGGATCCCTGGAGCTTAATGCCAGTACTTGCTGAATCAACACACTCCAGGTACAGTAAGAGATCCTGCTTCAAAAAATAAAATAGAGAGAATTGAGGAAAATACTATGGCTTTCATGCACATGAACACAGCACAGAAACACACACACACACACACACACACACACACACAAGCATACAGGAGACAGAGGCAGAGGAATACATACACTATTAAATTTACACATCGAAGACTCTACAAAAAAACTTCTGCAATTTCTGTATACAAAAATGGCTTTGGATATTTTAATCTGGTGCCTATTCAGTTAATGTCTGATGTTCAGTTAACATGTAAAGAAACCTAGCTTTCTTCTCACACAACTCCTATAGAGCCCCAGTCATCTCTGGCACTGGCTACATTATATACAAGCATCCACTTCACAAAATATGCATCATCTTTCTGTCTTACAAATAAAGAAACCGAGGTTTAGATGGAAACTGCAGTAGCTGATAGAGCTAGTGTTTCAGATTCCCTCCTGTACATTTATTCATTTGGGTTAAGCTTTTGGCACTAGAGAAAAGCTATCAAAATACAAATAGTCAACAAGGCACTTTGCATGCATTATCTCTTTTTGATTATTCCTTACAAAATCCCTGGAAGACAGAGCAGAAAGTCACCACTCTATAAAGCAAGAAATTGAGATTCAGGGAGACAGGAGTGATATGAATGAGTTAGGCTGGCTGGGAAGTGGCCAAGCACCTCTTAATTTAGGTATATTTTGTTCTGTATACCCCTGTATTATGTCCCTCTGCCACATTGCTAATGTGGAGTTAAGGGAACAGGCAGGAAAATGCTGCCATTCATAGGAAAACAAGTTGCAAAGGTGCTAGGGTGGATGCTGAAGCAGAAGTTCTGGGTGGGGCCACTGGCACCTGGAGGGAGGATTATAGCAGGGCAAGGTAGGCAGAACCATGGGGCACAAGACTGTTCAGAGACTAAACAGTTTTCAACTGTTCCTTTGTTCCAAACCTCTCTTTCCTGTGGTTTTCCCCTCTCCCAAATATTACACAGTCATTTGAATTAACGTGTATAATTATGAGTTTAAAGAAAAGCAAGCAGTCAACCTGAAATAAATTTAATTTATTCAGCCTTAATTTTAAATTATAATCACATGTGTTCATGGGAGCAAAGGGGAAGAGTGGAAAAGAACCAGCCTGGGTGAGAAAACCTACTCCCAGCCTGGGCTCTGAACAGTGTAGGCCTGCATCTTTTGGACATTGCCTTCTTGACTTCTGACCCTGGGGTGAACAGTTTGCAGTAAAACTGATTTTCTCTGTGCAGCATGTGCACTTTGATCCCCTCTGTAGTGGCTGGTGAGATGGCTCAGTGGGTAAACACGCCTGCTTCCTTGCATGATGCCCTGAGTTCATGCTCCTAGACCTACATGTTGAAGGGAGAAAATTGATTTCTCACACATTGTCCTTTGAGATCCACATTAATGCACCATGGCCTACCCCATACATAAGCAGGCACAGACACACAAACTTATATAAATAAATAAACATTGATAAATAAAATTCTCTGCATGTACGTTTACATACATAGATCTCCCTCTCTTTCTCTACCTCTTCTCTCTATGTGCCCATATATTTCATTTTAAAACAAGACTCTGAGCCAGTATTTGTAAGTAGCCATTCTATGTATTGGTGCACATGAGTCACACAAGCTAAAGAATCCATAGCACAAAATGATTTAAGATTATCTCTGGGCTTCATTTGCCTGGTTTGGGCATGGAGGTGGGAATGGGGGTGAGCTGAGTTGCTCTTGTCAAAGTCCTTTTTGCTAATTCTGTCTTCTCTGTCTTAGGATTCTTCAGTATAATTTCTCAAAGGAATTTTTTAAAACTGGGATTGTCTGTCTTTTCTACTTTTATCCACTGATGAGACAGTAAGAAAGATTGTTCATAAACTTTTACTAATTTGTAGTTTATTTGGACTCTTTATAACTTAGGAGCCTCTTGATAGCATCTTTAATGGAGACTCTGAATATTGTCCACCTTTTATGTTGGAAAAAACTCACATCAAACTGTTTTGCTTCTATATATGTATGTTTCTATCTATCTATCTATCTATCTATCTATCTATCTATCTATCTATTATCTGTCTGTCATCCATTATATATTGTCTATCAGCTACACATCACCTCTATTACTTTTCTTCTTTCTTCCTCAAAGTACTGTGTGTGTGTGTGTATGTGTGTGTGTGTATGTCTGTGTATCTGTGTGTGTGTGTGTGTGTATGAGCACACACGTGCTATGGGTACTTGCAGGTTTTAGGTCTCTCCTCCCAGTATGTGGTTCCTGAGGATCAAACTCAGGCATTAGTCTTTCCTGCATGCACCATGACACCCTAAGCCATCTCACTGGCCCAGCTTTTTTTTTTTTTTTTTTTTTTTTTTAAAGATTAGAGTGACTTGCAGGGCAACTGAAATTACCAAAGGAATCAATCTTGGTATTATTGTTTTCAGGAAATCCTCTGCATATGATAAAAGAAGTTATCCTGGGAACCTTCCTTCATGGGAATATTAATGGTTTACTTGCTTGCTTGTTTTCTATGGCAAAATACTCAAGAGAACTAAGCTAAGAGGGGTTTACTTTGGCTTATGGTTCAATGATATTCAGTCTGTCAAGGCAGAAAAGGCATGGTTACAGAATAATGGGTTAACTTGTCACCTTCTCTGTGCAGTCAAGGAAAGGAAGGGGTGACTGAACACACCTGGCTTCCCTGTGCCTTCCCCGTTTACTTACTTCTGGGCACTCAGCCCACATTGAAGCTGAGTCTTCGCCTTAGCTAAACATGTCTGTAAACATACAGACATACCCAAGGTAAGTGTCTTAGATTATTCCAAAGTCCAGTGTAGCTGAAAGGAAAGTTTAGAATTGCAGTATGCATGCTTCTTTCATGTCACACCCCAGCAGTCTCTCCGCATCTGGGTTTCAGAATGAGGTCCACACTTGTACTCTGGCACTCCTTTCTCTGATCTCAAACTGGGTTAGTCAGCTGTGATCTATACTTGATACCTCTGGAGTCAGAATTGAATTGACGCATACCAGATTCACCTAATCTCCCAGGCTGGGGTGCCTTTTATGATATAATGTATAGTCTGTAACAACAGAGTCCAAAACAGATTTATAGAAAAGATGGCTTCCTTTTTAATCAGACCTGTTCTCATGTTCCTGTGAGAAGAAACACTGAGCCTTGCCCTGCTGCTTCAGAACGGAAACCTTAGCACTTAAGCACTTTTGCATTTAGACATATTCACATTCCAAACTCTCTCAGATGATATTGATAAGTTTCATGTCTATGTCTCCTGTGACCTCTGGAACTCCTTGCCACCCTCCACTGCATATGGTGGTTACCTTCTATGTAGAAGGGAAATGGGAGCCACTTGACCCTTTCTGTGGCACATGTCCTCTGGTAAAGATAGGAATATGAAGAGATGATATTTTCCAAAACAAATAAGACTCAAAGAGAATATGACACAGGATGAATTCAATGCCAAAGCCAAAGGTGGTTGATGTGTCTGCCAAAAGGACGACTCTGTCTTCCGCTGGAGTCCAGGCTTGGGAAGCATGTAGTCTTGTTCTGGATTGAGACCAGGTTCTGATACAGTCCAGGAAGGTGCTGCCATCCTGGGCATCCACTTTGGAGATATGCACAGGAGCAGAAGCCAGAAAGGGAAGCCTCATGGCCTGGGTCTGTCATCTACCTTGTTTGCAGTAGGATTAAATGAATTGAGACTCATAGAAAACTTGTACTCAGGATCATCGCTGTGTAGAGGTGGAGGAGAAATGAAATGTCTTGGGTTCTCAATTTGCATGATGATCTCAGCTTATGTTCTCAGGAGCCAGTGAGCCAACAGTTGCTATAGGCACCAAAGGTCTTTCCTCACACATGCTGGTGCTGTGAGCGGAGGAGCAACTGGACTTTAGAAGGGTGAATTCATGATGTCATCAGTTCTTCTAACCCACTTCCCTGTCTGTCACATTCCTGTTTAGTCATACCATACCCTAATATAGCAACATTTGAAAGGTTATTCTTGAGGGTGTTATTCATAGTTCAGCAGCAGGGAAACTTTAACTCAGAGTATGAATATCTTCTACAAGGCAGCAGTCGCTGCATACTTGGAGCCTGATCTGAATCCCTTAAGACAGCTTTGAGCATGTAGTTAGCATGTGTTAAGTTCAAGAACAGTAACAATTGTAAATACCCATGGTGCTTGTTCTTATTTTGGCTTTTCAAATATAAATAGATAGATAGATAAATGCAAAAATACCCAAAGCCTTTTGGCTATTATTTCTCTAGAAATTTTCTTCTGTTGGTGGAGAAATTGAAGAGAAAGAGAAATGAAGCAAGGTTATCATAAGGCAACCATTAAAAGAACCTTACTAAATAATAATAACCTTGAAAAATATTGATCAAGTGGTGTGGCAATTGTTTGAACTAATTTTATTTTTCAGTTACCCTCTGAAGATAGTAATACTTTTTCTACTCTTTGAATGAAAAACCAGGATCAGTAAGGCTACAGAAGTTGTCCTAGGCCACTAGCTAGTCAGTCCAGACCTGGGATTTTAGTTCAGCCCAGTGTACAGTGACATCCCCCACCAGTCTGGAGGACATTCCTCTGCTTTTCAGGACTTCTCAAAACAAGAGTGACAGGCCAGCCTGGTTGAGGGCACAGAATCTGCTGTCCTTGGAGTGTTGCTCTTTGTGGGACTATTCAGCCTACATCTGTTTCTAAGCCTATTTACCTCCTACTCCGGTTCTCATCTTGGTGACCCTAACTTCCTTCAGAAAGCTTATACTGGCTATATATCTCCCTTCCCTGTCAACCCCACTCTTTCATTCCCTTGGCCTGGGCACCTCCACATGAGCTCCACTGAGCACTCCTTCTTGACTCCAAAACCTCATCTTTCCCCTGGATTCGCAATCCTGTTTGTGGAGAAAGGCATCTTCATGCAAAACTTTGGCTTAAGTTTCAATTTTTCCCTCTCCTGTCTTTTTCTTTCTTCTTATTCCTTCGAGTACTCCTACAATAAAGACTCTCATGCTCTACCAGCTTGTCTCTTCCTGACACCCTATGCTCAGTCTCTTTCTCATTTTGAACTATTTTGACAGTGTTGCCTAATATTACTGATGCACGTGCTCAGATTTTCAAAATCTATTTTTTGTTTTAATTGACACATAGTAACTGTGCATTTTTATGGTGCACACTATGACATTTCAGAATATGTAAACAATGTGTGATAATCAGAGTAGGGTAATTGGCAGATCCATCACCTCAGACATTTATCATTTCCTAGACATTTGTGCTAGGAAGTACCAGAGTGCTCCCTACACTAGCTATCTAGAATTATATGATGAATTGTTAATGTCTTGCATCTGATAATGACATTATCAAAACCTTTTAGGTTATCGCTGTGCACGCTGAGCACTGAGGGGTCCCTCTATGCTTGCCATGTGAATGTCTGTTTCTCTACTTTGGCATCAGACATACCTCTGTATTCACATTTGTCCAAATAGCCCCTCATCTCTAGCATCCAGCACTCCTTCCATCCCTTCAATAATTTTTGTTTTGACGGATCTATTTCTCAGATTTTCAAATCCTATAATATGCTGTGCTCCCCAATAGACCCCTGACATGAAGGAAATGTCTGTATTTTTGTTCTTTAACACAGGAATGGCAGCTATACACAGCCAATAAGAAGCTAAAAGACAGTTATTACAACTGAGGTTATATATTCCAAGTGATACTTAGTTGTAAGTGAATTGATTTGAGATAGCTACATAGGACTATGTCTTCCACACTACAAGCACTATTGTAGAGATCCTAAATCCCAAAGCCACAGGCCGTATTTGAAGCTCCAATCACTAAACGGTTGCCTGCATTGCCATAGATACCTGTGCCTTTTAAATAGAGTTTAAGTTATTGGCCAATCTAACTCTCTTTCCCCACTTCTTTGAAAGCAAGAGGAAGAAGTAATTTCATGTTTCTTACTACAGGTGCTGCTTAGGGATGCCAGTATAAATTAGCATGACTACATAAGCAGCATGAAAACATAAGCATCCCTTTAAAATATTTACATAAGATTTACCAATTCAATAACAATAATAGCAAAATTGTTGAATATGTTCTAATTATCACTGGGTGCAAGAGTGAGAAAAATATCAGTTGTTCTTATGAAAAGATAAGTGTGTCAAAGGATGGCTTTGCTTGAAAATACACAGGAGCTAAGTGAAGGCCACATCAGGAATGACCACATGGCTGGATTTATTCCATCTGCCTCTCTATGCTTGGGATAGGCTGTATTACACTATAGGCATAAACAATGTATCTACTGGATAAATAAATTCTTGGTAAAACCTTTGGAAACAGTCCATTATTTAAAGCTTCTGGGCAAACTTTGTCACTCAGTCATTTTTCTTTAGTGGAATTAGAAGTCACCCTCAAAGAAGCTGCCCCCCAAAGGCTGCCCTGGCAGTCAGACCTCAAAGTGTACAAATGCAGCCAGCTACAGTGAATTTAATGGGTGGATTATGTGTTCTGATTGGCCAGCTAGCAGGCATTAATGACCAGTTAGCAACTTGTTCAGGTCAATTAATTTATATTTGTATTTTGCAAACTAAAAGTTGCCCTGTTAGATTATTGATTCTTTGTCCCTGTGTTCAATTTGTTTTTAATTGCACCAATGCTGGGCCAAACCCTCCCTCCTGGCAAGCTAGCAATAAATCTGCCACCATCTCAACAATCAACAGTAAACGTGTCTCTTCATGTCATTATTAATATGTCTCTTGGATTGGTTCATTATCACGGTTAACAGTTTATAAGAGGCAAGTGGCACAGTGCCAGGAAGAGCCCTTCTCCCAGGGCTATCTTGTCATGATGGGATTGATGTTCTCAGACCTGCATGTGTTTGAGAACTGGGGTCTGGGAATTAATTTACTATAGCTGGAATTCCAGCTCCCTAATCCCTTTTTTATCATAAACAGCTTTAGAAGAAAATATTGTTGAAATATAGATTTTACTATGTGTGTGTGTCTATCTGTCTCTCTCTCTCAATTCTTCTTTTCTCTTTTTAATTCTTTCTCTCTTTTTGATCTTCTAAATTCACTCTTAATTTATGTCTAGATAGAATTCATATTGTCAAAATAATATGACAACTACTTGGGCTATGGGCCATCCCTGCATAAGTGAACCGTACATCCTCTAAAGGTTAAGGTTCTGTTATGGGACATTTGCAAGTTGAGGGCAGAAGGGAGCTCCTTGAGCTTCATAGATGAATGGCTATTAACAAATCTACAGAAATTCTACACTTAAACTGCCACTTAAATTGAGTTCAATTCCAGAAAAGAATAATGTCTATCTTATAGAAGAGATGCTCATTAATTTTAGAATTGTTTTTGACTCTTGTAAATATAAGAGATTTTTAGAGAGAGGCACAGATGCTGAATGGATTTATAATTTGGTATAAGAGACTGTCCTTGTTCTAGAAATTTCAAAGGATAAATCTAAATGAACTAAGCAGTTTGTCCAAAATTTCTGTGACCTGAGATTTGATCACAAATGTGAATTTACACCCTCCAAACCACACTTTGCAGGGGAAAGAATGCTAACAATCAGTAGTCTAAGCTGCAGGTAAATGACTTATTATTTGAAGCATGGACACAGTACTTGGCACATAGCTCTTCAAAGCAAGAAAAGCCTAGCCTAATGCTTGTGGCTGTTAATAGTGATTACCAGGATAACAAGACAGAGAATCTCACTGGAGGTAAGTCTCCATGCACACCTGGGGATAATCATCTATATTAGGTTAGTTTCCAGCCCTGTGATGGATTCTTTTGATTGGATTAATTGAGGTAGAAAGACCCACCCTGAACATAGGCCCCACCATTTCCTAGGTTTGGGTCCTAGATTGTATAAAGAGGAGAAAGAATGCTGAGCACTATTTTTCTTCACCTGACTATGGATGTACTATAATCCTGAGCTTTAAGCCCTGTTGCTGTGACTCTCCCACCATGACGGATTATAACCACAAACCTAGACCTAAAATCAGCCCTTTCGCCCATAAATTGCTATGGCTTGGAGTATTCTATCAGCACAACAGGAAAAAGTAATTAAGACAATGCTAGATATGTATTCTGAGGAGACTCTCAGCAGCTTAGAAATATGGAGCCAGGAGAAGAAATTGCCCTGGGAGGCATAGGAAAAAAATACTCCAAAGGAAAGAGATGTGAGGGAAACCTGGAGATGTCTTAGAAGACAGAATATTGGATGGAAGACACAGCTGAAGGTGAGGGAAGCAGAGAAATGGGGAGAGTATCTGGGAGAAGGCAAGAGATGGGGTTTCGGCCAGTGGCATGCTGGGTAGGGATAAGAATGCTTCCCACTCATGCCAAGATAAAGCAGGCCACAAGAGAAATAATTGCTGAGTCTCCATCAAAGGCTTTGTTTTCCTTAGGAAATTTTAGTCATTTCACAGCACCACTGGGGCATGCTAAGAAAGTAAAAACTTTAAGTTTTCTTGATGGGTTCATTGTTATATTCTAAAATGCATCTTTGTTTGGTATGAATTTCCTGTACTGCTATCACACCCAAAATAAAATAACATAAACTGCAAAAAGAAAAGAAAACTTCACTCTAGTTTTTAAAAGAAAAGAAAAAAGAGAAAGTCTGGCTACTGTATATAACATCTTTGAGTACCCACTTTCCACACCCCATAGACACAAGTATTAAGTGACAAGCTCTGAGCCCTGGCCGTGCAGATCCAAAGTACCAACTGCTCCAGCATCAGAGAAGGCAAAATAGCTACTCAAGGACTAAAGCTTCTTGGTCCTTAGCTCGGGAACAGCAGGGTGGAAAGTAAGGGGACAGGAAAATCAAAGTTCTTTTAAAAAAATTATCACACATAGAGGTAAAATGTCCCCACAGCAGGAAAGAAAGTGGAAAACATACCAAATCAATCACCTTAAAAATAAGCCTTAAAATCTTCCAGTGCATAAGATGTAGGGGGAGGGAAGAATGGGCCCAACAGCTGGAAAATGTTTTATTAAACTACATGCTGACTGCCATGGCACACACAAGAAAATGCAATTAAGGTCAGGCCATTAAAAAGACGCCCAAGGATAGCTCTGAGAAAGACCAGGAGGCAACCAGCAGGTACCGGACAGCTTTCAAAGGAAACTCACTTTGAAAAAGTACCCAGTGGAAGGTAGAAGCATCTCAAACCTTGCGGACTTTTACAGAGTGTTTGCAGCCTCCTTGCCCTCAGAGGAGGCAAAGATGGCAGCTATGGGCAGAAGACAAGTCCAAGGAGAAAAAGTGAACTTGAATATGGGCAAATTCTGACTGTGGTCAGAAATCCAGATCTGTTTTCACTTCAGCTGCAGGGTTCTTCAGTACTTCTTTTACACATGCCCCATAGGGATATACATATTCAAGTAATGGTGATATGTCAAGTCCAAAGTCACTTAAGCATCCCTCTGGACAGCTTGCTGAGTAAGGTAGACCAGATGCTTCTGAAACTGTGACCTACCTTAGCCTTTCCACCATATGCCACCTGAGCCTGGCCAGCTGAAGTGAGCCCAGGGTAGTGTACAAGCCAACTGTCCCATGGGAGGGGTCAGATTGTGCTGGACCTATGCCTTAAGGAGCAGCTGGCCTTCTTACTATGATCACAGTAGAGACATGCTGCTCTTCTCTGGATGTTTGCCAGGGCACAAGTGTCTGGCTGGTCACCAGAAGCACAGGGTGATGGTGACATGCTTGAGCTTGACCTCAATTGTCTCAAAGAGATCCAGGCTCCAGGGTTAATGTTCAGCTTGGCATTCCTGAGATCTGAAAGACACTAGGAGCTAGGTACTAATGTGAGTCTCTGGGACATTGGAACTACATACTACAAGAAAATTGTGACATTCCAGTTTTCCTACCTCTTCCTGGTCAAAGATATGCAACTTTCTCCTTGCATATGCTTTTACCATGCTGTGCTGTGTCCCCACAGGCCCACAAGCAACACAGTTGCTATAGCAGAGAAAGGAGGATCCAAACCAAGGCAAAATAACTGTTTTCTCGTATTGTTTGGTCACTTCACGTATTTGAAATACTGATAGAAAACTGCCTAACAGGCCATTTACTCATTCTTCAGGGAGCCCTATATTGTTCACTCCTGCTGGCCTATTTCTCTTTGCCCTGCAGGGAACTTCCCAGTGATTGTTTTTTCTTATCCAGCACAGGGCTGTACCAGTGTCGCGCACCACCTTGTCCCGCAAGGAGCACACAACACCGGATCTTTCTCTCTGCACTTTATTCAGGCCTTTCAGATATCTTCTTATCTTTCACTCACTAGCTCATTCTCTCACTCACTCACTCACTCAGACGAACAACCATTCTCTCACAGACAACGAACGACCCCGGGTGGAAGCCTGCTCTTAGTGAAATACCCTCAGGGCTTCCAATCCAAGATAGCCACGTGGGCATCACCGATAGGCTCAGATACGCGGAAGCAAGCCAGATCCTTGGCCTTAGCCAAATATGGAGTTGTTTACCAGGGAAAGCGCTCAAGGCCAACGCCATGTTAAGGTGTGGCTGTAAGTAGCTCCTACATACCAGTGTCAACATCTGGAGAGATGTCACTTGCTCTTGGGCCTGCCTAACTTCAAAAGTTGCTAGGCTAGGGATAGCTGTCACCCCATGCTCTGGCTTCTGCCATACTGGTATGGTTTCCCCACCAAACCACAGGTACCACAAGAATAGAGAAAACTTGATACTTGGACAGAAGTTTTTGCTTCTACTTCCTCTACTGCATAACATAGGACAAACATTGATTAGAGGCTCAACAATACTTCTTGAATATGCCTGGTGTGTTCTGAGTACTCAGTCAATATTGAATGATAAAGATGAAAATATTTGGTTGAAGTAAACTGAAACAAATTGACTTAACCATATCTGGACATGCAAAAATAATCACTAAATTGTATATTGTATAGGTGGTACTATGTATAGTATATGACTGGTGGAGCTAAATTTTTAATTGATTATAATTGATTGTACTTATTTATGCTTATTTCAATGCATGTATATTTTGTGTAATGATAAAAACAAAGTAATTTTCCTGTCTATGACCTCATATAGTTACCATCTGTTTTTGGTAACATTTAAAACTGTACTCTCTAGTGATTTTAGAATGTACAATGCATTATTGTTGACTATAGCCACCTTGTCACATAGTAGAATGTCAGAACTTATTGTGTCCATGTAATTGTGATGTTGAACACTTTGACCAACCTCTTTCCAGAGTCTTCTCTCCTGAGTCTTTTTGTTTGTTTGCTTGTATTTTTTTTATAGCTATTACTCTTCTATGTTCTCCAAAAGGGTCAACTCTATAGGTCAGTTTCACATATGAACAAGAGTACCTGTGTTTCTGTGTCTCATGTATTACACACAGGAGTCAAGACATTCTTCTGCTGGCTATTGTTCTCTGAGTGCTTCCTTTTACCCACTCACAGGCACTTAGAGTGCAACTCTTACTGCCCAGTAGCTTTGGTTACCTGCTAATAGTATGCCTGTAACCCTGGGACACTGTTGTGTATCTTGCCATAGTCCTTGGAGGTATATGGAATATGAGAGCAATTCTGGAAGAGAGACTTTGTTTTCTAAGTCTCAGAAGAAACATCAGCTACAAAGTGCCCACTGTGGCTGTGGCCAGAGTGCTTTTATAGACTCTGTTGATGTTAGGAAGGAGGAAACAATTTTTGGGTGTAATACAATTTGGAACGTGCCCCTGTTTCCCTCAAAAGCTATTGCCTCACAGTGATTTTCTGTCTGTGATGAGTGAATGGTCCCTAGGCTACAGCTACTGTGGAGAAAAGCTATGGCAAGTGACCTCAGCAGGTTTTGTATCTCAGTCCAGGCTTTCTTATTCATGTGGGGTGGCACTTAACCTCTGCTTGCAATGACTACTCCAAAGTTACCTCTCATTGCCTTCCTACTCCAGTGTCTTAATCCAGCTCCCTCTAAATAGGCAAGTGCTTAAAGCTGGAAAGGCCTCTTTGGAAGGCCTGAGGGCCTGGCCAACTTTGCCGGAGCATTTGCATATATTTACATAGAATTGGCCTGCAAGCTAGTGATTATGCACAGTTCTGCTCCTCACAGGGGAAAGACAGTTTGGATTCAGGGACAAGTTTAAGTTCTCAGAGCACAGTGAGGTAATGATTGCTTTTCCCCTGAAGAACAACGCAGGCCTGTGATTTATAGTGAACAGCAAGGGGCCCAGGTGTCAGAGGGATGACTCCAAGAGCAGGAGTCATCCAGCTGGGCTCTTGCCTTGCTGGCTCCTGCTTCTCCTGAGTGTCACCTTGCACTTCATTAGGTAAAAAGTTGGGATGCTGCCTCTTGATTTTGATCTCATGCCCTCTGGCAGGTTGCTGCAGAGTTCTCCTCAGTGAGCACACTCTAGTGTCTCTGCTTCTCGCATTATATTCCACACATCTCTCACTGAAGTGAGTGTTTAGACCACAGCCTCCCTTCCTTTTTATTGTGGGTTGAAAAACTCAGGAGTTCCAGACCTTTTTGATTTTTTCCTAGCAATGAAGGTATCATAGGTGCCACAGTGTTCCAGTATATATAAAATGTAAGAGTTTTCTTAAACTTCTCAAAGAAAATAACTACCTGGTTATAAGAATAATGTATGAGTCAAAGCACCTAGAAAATGCTTTGTGCTTAGACGTGATTAATTTTCCATTATCTGTCTCATGATGAATAAAGATATGGAAGTAGATGGTCTCTGAAATTTGCTTTTGTTTTGAGATTCATAATTTTCATTGTTGGGCAAAGAAATAGTTTATACTACCCACTATATATGGTATGTGTGTATATATATATTATAATTGTACATTTATATATAATTTAAAGATCCATTTCATACCTCTCCTTTATTTCATGTTTTCATTCACCTCACTGTGTTTATGAGCAGCTACTATGTGAAAGCATAAGCTGCAATCTGTTGCTCATCATCACTGTTAGGTCCTGTGCAGTGCAATGATGATCAGTCACTGTAAAGCATCGCCATCTGCCTTTATAGGGATGTTCTGTCACATTCCAACAAGGAAGGATACATACCAGGAGAACAGATAGTTTGGCTGTGTCCACCCCAGTGATACACAATAGATAATGGCTCACAGTGACATTTGCTCAACAGAAGTAAATGAACTACTCCTCCCAATTTAAAGGTTTTCACTTATAATTATATTTTTAATAAAGATGGGCCATCAACCAAGGAGAGAAGAATCACAATTCGGGGCTTTTGATGTGGCTTGTATTTTAAAAAGTTGATACCTGGAATTGAAGAGATGACTGTTGCTAAAAGCATTTGCTTCATGTACAGAGGACCAGGCTCTGTTCCCAGCACCCACAGGATGCCTTTCAGCTGTCCCTAACTCTAGTTTCAGAGTGTCTGGCATCCTGTTCTGCTTCTGTAGGCACCAGGTACAAATATAATACACTTGCCTAAAAGCAATTAAACAATAATACATATGAAATAAAAGGAAAACCTTTGATTCTGGAAATGGTACACCAGAAGAGAAGTGGCCTCTCTCTACCCTCGACATTTTAAAGTATTCTGGGTGAGTCTATACCTCTTGAATGCCTAGACACCACTTCGTTAATTCCATTGAATTTGGTTTTGTGGTAGCTAAGGCTAGTCTTGACTGGATTTGGAAACTACCAAAGTGCAAATGACCAGATAATCCTGAAACAAGTTTCTTGATCAGATTATTGGAGCAGGAAGACCCATCCTATATGTTGACAAGAACTCGGGTGGTAGCTCCCATAAAAGGACATAGATTTATTTTTGCTCTTTGCCTGCTTGCTCTCACTATCAGTATCATATTTGTCTCTCCTGTTGCTGTAGAATCTCTTTGCTAATGTTAGAATCAGCTTCTTTAGGATTCCTGTGTAGAATGAAGACCAACACCTCTTTGGGAATCATCTGGTGTCTTGAGTCTAGGCCTTCAGTGACAGACTGGGACTGCTGAGACATATGACCTCATGGACTAACAACTACCAGGTTCTCTGCCTCTTCAATGTAAAACACCCATTGTTGGACTGCTCAAAGCATGTGATGTTAGCTAATCTAATAAATTTCTCTCTCTCTCTCTCTCTCTCTCTCTCTCACACACACACACACACACACACACACACACACACACACACACACACTTATTTCTATTACTTCATAGAATCCTGACCAATATACCTACTTATTTATTAAATGCCAATTATTTTCTAGCCTAATTTTACTTCTTCTCTTGAGTGTTCTTGCTCATATCTTAGTCGGATCACTGGACTGGTCCCTTCCCTGCCCTAGTGACTGACATTGCCAAATTCCTATGGTCTTGATTTAGAAGTATGATTGTAGTCCTTTACAGCATGGTTTCTTTCCACCTGCTTAACCTTTGGGCCCATCATAAACTCTTTGAGGCATTTTAATGAAATATCAGAGCATCATTGACCTAACAATAGAAATGTATTTTCTCAGTCCTGGAGGCTGAGAATCCACACAAGGCTAAGCTCCCAGTAGGGTAGTTTCTGATAAGGATGTTCTCCTTTGTTTATTGACCACATTTTTTATTATTGTGTCTTCTAATGGAGTCTTCTGGGTATATGGAGAGAGAGAGAGAGAGAGAGAGAGAGAGAGAGAGAGAGAGAGAGAGAGAGAGGAAGAAGGAGGAGGAGGAGGGAGGGAGAGAGGGAGGAAAGGAGAGGGGGAGGGACCTATAGTAGAAAAAGAGTGTTCCCACTGGGTTAGGGACCTTACTACAGCCTCATTTGACTTTAATTTCACCCATTAAAAACTTTCTTAAAAATCTCATTGAGGTTATGCCTCTATATGACTTTTTCACAGGGTCATGAGCCAGTATATAACACTTATCAAATAAAGAAATTTCAGCTTGCTACAGTTCAAAATCTTTGTGACTGAATTTATTAATAAAAACTCCATTGCTTGCTCATATGCTTCACAGCCAGGAGAGGAAAGGATGCTGAAGGGCCAGGGTTCATACAGATATTTGGAAACAGAAGTTGACGTGGGTTCTCCTATCTTCAAAACATGGTGAAAAGTATCAACAATGGTCAGAGATATCTAGCAGACGGGCTGGAGGGCAAGGTAAAGACCGGACATAAAAGCTGTGTTTTTGTTAGGGGTAATTTTATTTCTTTCTTTATCTTTTATGGGCCAGGCTTCTAACCAATGGGATGTTTACGAGGTCCTCTCACTCTTTGGTTATAACTTTCTGACAAGCTGGAAAATGTAGTCCAGCTTTGTATCCCGAGTGAAAGGAGGGAGCTCTGGGTAGATAGCTAGCCTATCTCTGTCATACCAAAAGCACTTTTTAAAAACATCAACTGTGTTTGTACAGCTCCTTTGTACCTTCATTCCAGCATAAGGGATCATTGTCAGTCACATGAACTCCTCCAAATCTACTACCTTTATTCATATCTAGTCCTTTTAGTTGCTTTTATGGTAGTGAAATATACCTAACATAAAATGCGCTATTTCACTGGTGGTGAGTGTATATAATTCCATTGTGTTAGCACATGCATATTATTGGATAACGTTCTTCACTATTTATACCCAGAACTTACATCCTATTATTTCTGTTTTCTTCATATTTGTTGAATCGTAATTTTCCCACTTTTATGTTTTCATTTTTGGTGTTCAGTTCACACCTTCTCTAGGTCATCTCCAATTGCCTCTGCAGCCATGTCTTAGTTAGGTTTCCATTGCTGTAATTCCATGGCCAAATGCAGCTCGGGGAAAATAGAGTTTATTTCATCTAACATTTTATAATCCACTATGAAGCAAAGTCAGAGCAGGCACTCAAGGAAGGAACCCGGAGTCAGGAATGAAGCAGCAACAAGAACACTGCTTATTTTGCTCCCAGGGTCTCCTTAGATTGCTTTCTGATAAAACCCAGGACCACCTGCCCAGGGGTGGTACCAATCATGTCAACCATTAATCAAAGGAATTCCCAACAGACTTGCATACATGACAATCTGATAGAGGCACTTTCTCAGCTCAAGTTCTGTGTTCCCTGATTACTTTGGATTGTGTCAAGTTGAAAAAAATAACAACCACATACACAGCACAAATCTAATGTACCACTACGCGCATGCACACACACACACACACACACACACACACACACACACACACACACACAGAGAGAGAGAGAAAGAGGGAGAGGGGGAGAGAGAGAGAGAGAGTGAGAGAGACAGAGACAGAGAGACAGAGACAGAGAGAGAGACAGAGAGAGAGCACAGTGTTAAAAACATTATTATTTATATAATATAAAGACATCACAGAATATACTCTTCACTGGTTGGAGTTCTGATCTACAGATGCATGCCTCTAGGGCTCGATCTCAAACCAACAACCCCTCAAAGTTAGCATTCCCACCAAGAGGTTTCTTTTTGGAATTTCTTAAGCTCTTTCTCAACTGCCTCAGGATCTATACATTTTCCTATTTCCCCTCTAAATATACTTCCCTCCTCATTCGCTTCATTGACTCTGATTCAGATTTTCACTCATCTGCCACCTCCTTAGCAATGTCTCATTTAAACTATTTCTCATTGTGAGTTCACAGAGCATTCCACGTCTTTTCAGAATACTTGTTTGCTTCGCAATTACCTATGCTTTCTCAACTTTTTATCAAATATATCCCTCCCTATTGGGCCTCAAGTAGCATACGGCCAGAGACTATGTTGCTGATATCTGTTGTTTTGTTTCTAGTATCCAGTGAAGTACTTGGTATTTAATAGCCACTTGATGAATAAATAATGAATGAACAGAGGAAAATTAGTAGCTGGAGGAAGGTAGAAATCAGTTATATAGAAGATGGTCCTGATAGAAAAAAACATGGTTATGTTAATGGATGTCTTAGAATGGGATAATAATCCTCTTACAAAGAAAGTACATAATTAGTTTACTACCTTTATAGTTATTTATTAAAAATCATGCCATGTAAAAATATCATTTTGATAATAGTATGATGACCTCAGTTTCATTGAAAAAAAATAATGTATTTAGTTTAGAGCATGCCTTTCCTTGAAGAGAAACAGACAAATGCCAATATTACAAGCCCCAGGTTAACAGCTTTACCTCACAGTATAGTTATGTTAGGTTTCCCTTTCTAAGTTTTTATGATGTGTCCCCTACCTTCCTAAAAGCTCTAACAAGAAGAAGCCAGAATCTCAGTTACACAATAACACATTGAAGCTCACAGACCTGAATGTAGTAGCCCAGGCTCTCAGGGACTGCATCTGGGCACTGGTATTCTACTTAGCATATGGTTACTCTCTAGAAATTGGATAAATAGGCCATGTCCACCAAGGATATATATAATTTAGTGGTGCTGGTATGTAATTATATCTACTTGGAAGACTAAGGTGTGATGATACCAAGTTCAAGGTTACCCGGAGTACCGAGTCTAGTTTAGGCAAATTAGAATGACCATTCTCAAAATAAAAAACAAAAGCTGCAGCCAGTGTGCAGTGCCTGCTGAGCATAGAAAAGACCTCAGAGGTTCAATAAATAAGTAGCACAATAACAGAAAAAAAAATCTTCAGAATGGTGTAATTCAGTTTGTTTAGTTAGTTTACTAGAATAAGGGTCCTGAGGGAGTAGCAATAATTAAATTCTAGGGCCGAATTTGGGTCTAAATTGTCATACAAAGTAAGTAAAGACTGGAGAAAGTATGTTAGGTCCTTTTCTCATGTGTGACAGAATGCAGGACAAGGACCAGCTAAAGGAAATAAGGGACAATTTGGCTCGGTTTGAAGTCCATCCCATGACACTAGGGAAGAGTGGGTGTGGTCAGTCATAGGACAGAACATGCAAACCTGCAAGTGTTTCTGCCCAGCTCTTTAGAAATTCTGCATGAAGGCCACAGAGAGGGCTCCTTGAAGCTGCCTACCATCAGAAAAGATGCAGAATCACTTCACTAGTTCACTGTCCATCTGGGGTACAATTGCATCACTAGATTGAGATCTCCCAAGTCAGCACTACAACAGAGGTCAATGAGTAGCCACTGGGAAGTCCAGAACCCTGCCCTGAAGCACCAGTTTTATATGAGGTAGGGTTGGGAAGTGTGCCCAGAGGCTAGAGGGACTTTCAGTCAGCTTCAGGTAACAGAACTTAGAGGTCCAGTATAGACCTAGCCAGGCTCAAGGGCAGAGGGAGCTGAATGAGCAGTAAAAGGTTTGCAAGTCAATGACTCCAAAAGAATTTTAGGAGCCATTTAAAATATGTGCAACACACAGCAGTTTGTGATGATTGGCATATTTAGTGAAGTTAGTATTTAAATTCTAACCTCCTCTCTTACCTAGCAGATGGTTAAAACTTAAAAAGACTTACAGTACCGCCTTGCTGAGAATGTGGATCAACTTGAGTAGTCAAACATTGCTGTTGGGAGTTGGCGCAACCATGTTAGAAAGCTGTTTAGTAACTACTATTAAATCAGAATCTGTGTCTATTTGGTATCTTCAAATTCAAGTTCTGAATATTTTGTTCCCAAGAAAAATTAGTGTATGTATACACTAGAAGACATGGAAGAAAAATGTTCATAGTAGCTTTATTTAAAATACTTAAAAACTGTCAATCACTTAATGTTCATCTATTGAAGAATAGATAAACAGATTGTAGGGCATGTGTTGTGCAAAACCGCATGACATTAAAATGAGCAAATTGTTAAACACACTACAACATGGAGGACTAGTGCAGATGTTACAGGTCAAAGAAGCCAGATTCAACAGAGTGCCTCTTTTATTGTCCCATTTATATGAAGTTCAGTGAGAGAGGCAGTCCTTGGGGGACAGCACTAATTGGAACAGGGCTTAAAATAACCTTCCAAAATAAGGAACAATATTATATCTTAATCTGTATGGTGATTTCATGAATAATTTGCATGAAACATTTGTGGTTTACATTTATTCTTTTAAGAATTTATTTTTATTTTCATGCATTTGTGTATGTGCTTATGCTGTGTATTTCCTGTATAGGCCAGAAGAGGGTGTCAAATCCTCTGGAGCTGGAGTTTGGGGTAGTTGTAAGCTTCCTGATCTGGATGCTGAGAACCAAAGTGGGTCCTCTGGAAGAAGCCAGTGTTCTTGGTGGTTGTTGTTTATGGGGTTTTTGTTTTGTTTTTTTGAGACAGGGTTTTTCTGTGTAACCTTGGCTATTTTGAAACTTTCTCTGTACACCAGTCTGGCCTCAAACTCACAGTGGTCCATCTGTCTCTGCCTCCCAAATGCTGGGATTAAAGGCATGTGGCACTACCACCTCCAGCCACATGCTCTTAACCACTGAATCATCTTGTCTGCTCCTAATGTTTTACATTAAAACTCTAAGTCATTTTCCACATAAAGATATATTTCAACCATACACAAAAGTACACCCATGTGAATACACACACACACACACACACACACACACACACTCACACACAAACACATCAGTTCCTCTAAAAACTTTTATTAAACAAGTATTAAGTTGGCCATTGTAACGTGGATAAGAAACACCTGCCTCTGCTCATATAGGGCTTTGCGCATTAGACTCTTTTGTTTGAGTAATGGATTACCTTTACTCTCCAAGATCACTGTAGACACCTCAAGAAAAGGACTAATTAAAATTATGAGAGAGAGAGAGAGAGAGAGAGAGAGAGAGAGAGAGAGAGAGAGAGAGAGAGAGCCTTCACTGTCTCCATCCATCTCTGAACCTTAACAGTTACATTTAAAGTAATTGATAATCAAAGAGTGAACAAATATTTGGGCCCAACACATGCCATCAAATAGATCCTAAAAACTGATCAAAATCAAAACAGAACAAAAAAATAAACAAACAAAAAAGCTTGCTTTTTCTTTCAAGAAGAATGATGAGCTGGGAAAATTGACTCACAAAGAAAACACAGAAAGATGTCAAAGCTTTAAGTCTAGCAGAAAAACCCAAAATTTAAGTCCATCCAGTGAGAAGAGAAAAATCTCAGAGAAAATAACAATGAATAGAGGGGGAAAGCACCCTAAAAAAGAAGAGTCAAACAACAAAGACAACCAAAGATAGAGTTCTCTTACAAAAAAAAAGCTAACATGAAAAGAGGAGAGAAAATCGTGGGAATCTATGAAAAGACCACTGAGAAAGTGAAATACACACAAAAAAGGACTTGAGATAAAAAAAATAATAATAACACAGATTAAAGGGGAGAGGTGAAGTCACAGATGGAGAGATGCTAAGCAATTGCTCTGAAGGAGAAAACATGTCTTTGCTGGAAAAGTAATGTTTTCCCAGCAACAGGAGGCCAGCACCATCTACTTTGCTGGCTTTGGGTAGCCTTAAAGAGCCAGACTCAGTGGAGAAGAGACTCAGGGACAGAATATATATGAGCTTATTGGATGTCACACTCCAAGGATGGGACTCCTGGGTCCCTGTAAGGAAATTTTTCTCTTGATAAGGCACCTCATTTTTTTCTAGAGATGATGGAGTTCTTAGCTCCTTTGGATAATGGCTGAATGGTTCATCTGAACCTGAGAAATCATCTTCCCACACTGGAACGGGTTTGAGGCCAAGTGTTGCAAACTTGACTCTGCTCTCTAGCCCTGCTGTTTATCTTGCAGCCATGCTCCTCTCATGTTTCCTCTGCCAAATTTATGATAACTTCTTTATTATTGTTGTGTGTATGCATATACACACACACTCATGTATATACAACCTACTGAGTTCACTTACCAATGTTATATGTTCCTGTACCCAGGAATAACTACACAGAACTAGACATCTGATGCAGGAAATCCTTTTTATCACTTTTTGCGACTGTGGGATATTAAAGACTTCAGGTCATTTGTTAACAAATTTAAAGAAGGGTATCACATTACTCTGGAATGGATGCCTTGTGCTTAATGTCTCATCCACCAAGAAAAAGGTTGGCATCTGGATTTTAGTGGTAGAGCCCTGGAGATAATACTGTATAACCCAGGTTTATTGACAGAGGTGGCTTCCTATGAACATGAAACAGCCTGGGACTGAAGTATCACTTCTGCTGAAAATCCTAAATGGCTCCTTCATTGTCTGCTGTTAGTCACCCTAACACATTAGGAAGAACTAGGATGTTAAACAACAATGACACTGAGACAGAGCTGATTAATTGCTGCAAAAGATGTTTGGGGGGTATGTGAAAACTTGTTGTGTCCTATTGTAGTTCTGGAAAAAAAATGAAAATTTTATTGCATCTACGAATTGCTCTCTGGAAAGTACTTTCATTTTCTAATTGTTCATAAATTTACTGACAGGTGGTTGCACAGTAGGTGTAGCACCGTTATTTTCATTTTATTATATACACTGTTTTAACGAGAAAATCTGGCAGAACTGAGTATCCTATATCATCTGATGTACCTTGAAAATGAACAGGTAGACAGGTGCAGCCCAAGGCCGTTCCTTCCCCAAGCACACCTAGGTTTCCTTCATAAGAGTCAATCCGGACAGCTGTGTCTGGCTGGAATCGAATAAAATGGTGACAATGAAAATAAATTGTTTTTCAGTGGTTACTCTTTTTCTTAAACATTAAGAGTAATGAAAACCTTCTTGTTTCGAAGTTTTCAGTACTGGCAACACAAAATTAGTACTAATATGTATATTATACAAAAGATGTTTTTTTGTTTTTTGATGTATATTACATCACAAGTATTAATGACCCCTACTGGGATTGCTATCTATCTATCTATCTATCTGTCTGTCTGTCTGTCTGTCTGTCTGTCTGTCTGTCTGTCTATCTTTATCTATCTGCCTCTCTGATGTATGTATACACATGTGTGTTCAAGTGCACATGCCTGTGTGTGTCAAAACAAGAAGATGATGAGAAAGATGCTGTGTCCTACTGTATCACATTGCAACTTACTCCCCTGAGACAAGGTCTCTCATTGAACCTGGAGCTCCCTGGTTTTCTGCTTGACTAGTGGCAAGTAAGCTCCAGGGGTTCTGCTGTGCCTCTACATCTCCCCACAAATCCCAAGAGCACTGGGTTGTTAGCCATGTTCCCTTTGATGTGGAGGCTAGGGATCTTAACTCAGTTCCTAATGATTTTCCAGTATTGCCTTTTTACTCTCTGAGAAATCTCCTCATCCTGAGAATTATCTTCCTCTTGTATAGCAGTGTTTCAATAAAACTTTATTCACAAAGCAGTAGGTATGGCCTATGAGCTGTAGTTTTATGAATTCTGCAGAAATGTTTGTCATAGCAAAAGCTGTATATTTATGGCAAAGTAGGAATTGCACCTAAGCTCAACTTTTGACAGGTAGATATGGTTATAATCAGATATGATTGTAGACAGCAGTAAAAAACTCAGCCTCAGCAGTCATTCTAAGGACAAAACCAGAAAAGATTGAACAGATGTCATGATATCACTAAGGTTTTTTTTCTCTTCAAACTCAATTTTATTCATTCTTTGATAATTTCAGATTTGTATACAGTGTATTTTCATCATATCAACCACTCATTTCCCCTCCAGTTTCTTCAAGACCCCCTCTGCCTCATTTTCCCACCTCAACCTTTCTATCTTTATTTCATTGCCCACATAGTAAATCAATACTGTGCTTATATGTTTGATAATCAGATCCTGACAAAGACCAAGACTGCTTCCTTGAGGAAAATGGACTCTTTCTAACTTAGTAGTCTTCAGTTACTGAAACTCTTCACATAAGGGTAGGATTTCCTGAGTCTCTCTCCAATTTATGCTGGAATTTTTACTGGATTGATTTTGTGTGCATCATGTGCAGGCAAGCATAGCCACTGTGAGTTCATAAATGCAATACCTCTATTGTGTCCAGGAGCCATTATTTTGTAGCAGCATTTCTTCCCAGATCTCACATTTTATAATTCTAGTCCCTTGTCAACAGTGTTCTCTGTGCTCTGTGGGAAAAGGTGTAATATAAGTGGCTCATTTAGAGCTTTTACTCATGCTCTGCACTCTAAACAGCTGTATGTCTCTGTATTAATTGCCATCTGCTGCAAAATCCATCTTCTCTAATGAGAGTTGAAGGTTGCAGAAATTGATGACCATAGAGATGAAGAGTTAGAATGTGGTTGATATTGTGTCCCTTTCAAAAATGGTAGTGTTATATCACCTTCTAAGGTCTGTGACACCACACACACACACACACACACACACACACACACACAATTAGAAAATGATTGGTTTACTCCATACTACCCATGCCACTATTGCATCAATTACAAGGTCTTATCAGGTTAGTCATTGTTAGGTCATACTAGGTTTACAGCTATGTAAAATTACTGATGACTTCTCTCATTTTATAGCGCCTTTCAGTATTAATGCTAGCCATTAGAGACAAGTCTGTGAAACCATTACCAGCTTGATGACGCCATGTTCTGTGATCCAAGTGCATGATGTCTTTAGCACAAGGGTTTACTCTCTAGTTCTGATATTAACAAAGAACAAAAACAATCACTATTTTGTGAGGAGGGGAGCTCTGTGGGATCTTTCTGATCAATACCTCACAGGACAAACTCTTATAGCTGGATTCCTTGATAAATGATGATTTTAGGAATAGGCACTATTTTCCATATAGTGTAGATCCATTTATATATTTATGGAAGCTTCTAATATAATATGATTCAATATAACTTTTTAAAATACACTTAATGTTAATTATTTCTGACATACTTCATAGTTTTTTCTACCCTCCCAGCCCTTCCCAATGTGTACCCCCCATTATTCCTCTTTATATAACCTATGTTCTTCTAATCCTCTTTCTTTAAAATCCCTTCAATTGCCTCTTTCTAGTTTACTGTCTGTTAAGGGTGTTTCAAGTTAATCACACATGTCCAAAGATCCAAAGCAACTTTCAATTTAACAGTCAGGGTCTTAAATATGAAATAGACTTTTAACTCTAGAAATTGTTTCAGAGTTGTTTGACATATCGCTAGCACCTGAAATTTTGCAAGATCAATGCAGGCACTCAAGATATATTGATAAGTTTCATTTCTAACTGCTGCTTATCATGCATTTACAAGACTTGAAATGATTGTTTATATAGGCATATGTGAGGCATATAACCCACTCATTGAAAATAACTTCATGATTTACATAAAACCAACTGAAGGGAGACAAGTTCCCAACTAGATTCAAATGTTGAACAGAGGATGTAGAAAGGGCATGTCTCTAGTTCTATCTGTAAAGACACTGTACTGCATGCCTCTAGTTCTATCTGTAAAGACACTGTACTGGTTATTTTCAGCATTCCATGCTCCTGATATTTCCTCTCACATTCTGTCTTCCAGGAAATTTTGAAGATACTTGTCATTCTTTCCTTGCACACATTCTCTTTCTAGTTCCTTTATCATTGCGTTTAGTCTGTGTTTTGGGGAGTAGGGTTTAACTGCATAGAAAAGCTGGCCTTGAGTTTACTATGTGTTATAGCCAGTTTAGTCTTCCAGTGATTCCTCTGCTTTACCTTCCTGAATCCTAAGGTTAGGTGCATGCCTTGCCATAACCCACCTCTCTTTTCTTGTTTTTGTGGCAGTCCCATTACATACTGTCCTTCTCTGTCTTTACACAATCTCTTTCTTCTCATCTTGATGATGTTTTATCTTCTACTTAGTCTTAAGTAGGTGTCTCCAATATCCACATACTTAGCACACATTCCCCTCCATGTCAGTCTCTTAGGCAATCACTTCATAGTCTGGATGCTTCTGCTGACCTCATGATTAGTTGTTTACTAGACACCAACAGCTAAGTGTCCAACAGGTAGCCTTGTCTCAGCATATCTTCAATGATGCTCGGTTCCAACCTCCTACTCTTGAGCTCACATTCCTTGTTCTCCATGGTATCATATACAGCTATTAAGATCAAGGGTGCCCAATAACAGAATAAGGTAGCTGCTTAACTCTGAATTTCAAATAAGCTTTGGGTCATTCCTTAATGTAAGTATGTCCCATTTAATGCTTATACCTGAATTAAAATAGATGTTTTGTGTCTTATCTGGTAACAATATCTCATAGTTCTTCAAAAAAGTCCCAAACAAGGGACACTTTTAAAAACTTCCTTCTCTTTTATTCCTTCATGTACATACTATGCTTGAAGATTTTAAGTTACCTAAATGCTATTTATATTCAAAATCACCATTGAATACAAGCCCCTGTCTTGTCTTACCCATATTTCCTTCACATACATATACTAACTGAATGTATTTGAGTTGTTTGGTTACTCACATTCTCTCAATCCTGCCTTATCAAATGTCTGCCTTTGAAACTCATGCCTACATCACTCTTACAATTCCTGTTTGTGTGTATTAGCAGCCCTCAAAGGTCTGGCCATTTGGACTGCTGTGATGGAGCTGGGAGAGCTGCTGTGTTCTGCCTTCAAGCTTATCCACATCTCTACTGCAGCACTTATTTTGTAGCATTTTATTTATCTTATTAAATACCTGATTCAAACATTTGAGAAATATTCACTGAACTTTCATTAGGAAAATGCACCACATCTTGCTCTTTCTTCAAGAAGCATATAGTATTTGACATAAATAAAGCAAAAGTGTCATGAGCAGATAAAAGAACTAAAGTATTATGTAACAGGTACATGAGCTGAGCACAGTGGGAATTGGGGGAAGAAATTGTCACACCTTCTTAGGGACAGCTGGAAGCATCTTTAAAGAGGGTTGACACTGAACAGATCTGCAAGGATGATTAGGAATGAGCCCTGCTGGCAAGGGAGATCATTCATAGCATCGAGAGCCCACAGAACAGTTCTCCCAGCCTGTTCTCAGGCCTCTGTGGAGCTGCAAGGATGGACCACTGGGAAGAAGATAAAACCAGACACAAAGGAAGGAGAAAGATAACGTGAGAAACTAAATGAAAATATAAGACATTAGGAGACCAGAAAGATTTTAAGCTGAGAGAGAAATATGATTAATGTGACTAGATTTTGATTTAAAAAGCATATGTATCTTATCATGAATGCAGATAAAGCATAAGAAGATAGGGGAAAGGCTATAAAAATGAAAAATAACTTATCTATCTAGATATATCCTCCTCTTCGACATAGTGATCCAATAAGGGCATCTTGACATGGACCAAATAAATGACTCCACCACAAAAAGTGGTATTAAGCCTAGGATTCGGGCAAACCAGTTGGTTGCTCACTTTTATATAAGATTGGAAAACGAAAAATGAAATTTCTTAATCAAGCTGCCTGAGTTTGAGTAGGAACTCTTTTTTTTTTCTTGCTGAAAATTCTTCTGTATACAGAAGACTTTTTTTAAGTGAAGAGTCTAAATATACATCTCTATGTATATATGTAACTTTTTTCAACGACCTTTTTATGATATATTCAAGTGATGAAACATCACACCTGCCAGCACTGAAGCTGAAAGGTTATAAATAGAGGATGAAGTATAAATCTAGGGAGAAAAATAAGCACATCCATTATCTATCTATTGCAATTAGGAGAGTATTTTGGTTGCAGACTAGAGGGAAATGGTTACAAAATTGCTTTAAAAACTTAGGAACAGGGGATATACAATAGATAATGGCCAAAAATCTATATATCTATTGAAAGAATTGTTACAAGAGTGATGTGAGTTATCTAATAGCTCTAACATCCCAAATGAGTTGATTGGATTTACAAACCTAGGTAAAAATGTAAAGAGAAAAAAAAATTCTAACCAAATGCTAAATAGACTTTCCAGAAAGAATATTGATGATGACTCTTGAATTTATAAAATACTTTAGATGCATTGAGAACTCTGATATGTGGAGATGATGATCAAAGTGTGCTTTCTCTGCCTGTTCAATGGTGGTGAGAATATACATGGATCACAGATGTGCAAAGTGTAATCTCTCTACCTTTTCAATGGTGGTGATAATAGACATGATCACAGATGTGCTAAGTGTGACCTACCTTTTCAGTGGGGGGTGAGCATAGACATGGTTCACAGATGTGCAAATGTTATCTTCACTTCCTCCATGTGTGGTGGAACCAGATGCAGGAAGCAGATGATTAAGATCAAATGAGATGGTTCAGTGGTTCCAGAGGACCCAGGTTCAATTCCCAGCAGCCACATAGTAGCTCCAACTCTCGCTAACTCAAGTTCCAAGGAACTTGACACCATCACATCAATGCACATAAAATAAAGTTATTTTTTTAATTAAAGATCAAATGCTGAAGTACAGTTGTGTTCAGAGGAAACTCATGGCTTTGTGGAGGAAGTGACTGGCATGATCATAGAAATCTTTACTGAGGTGAGTTTGCAGTGGCAGACAGCTGATCTGTTCAGACAACATTGTCTGCAAAGAGAATGAAGGCAAACTGGCAGTGGCAGTTTATTGGACTAGTTTGATATAGGATGAAATGAATATTTTTTACCTTCAAGGAGTTTTCAAGTTAAGAGAAGTCCAATGCATTTACATTAAGCACCAACACTAAGGCAATTGTTCGTAAGCCTGATCACACTGTTTTCCTCCTCCATTCCCAAAACTTCTTGGAAGGCTTCAAGAAGTTTTGAGCCTTGGAAGGCTGTCTTACATTTCCTTTTGCCTTTTATCTGAAGCAGGACTTCTGCCTTGGCATAACATAGCCCAATCCTGTTTCCGGAGGCCTGTGACTATAATAATCTCTGTGTCAGCAATTTGTATGTCTTGCCTTAATGGACTAATACAAGTCCCATGTATGTGATTAAATCAATGTTGTTTGCAGTTTACACCTCTTGGTTTTCTCATGCAGCATAACCAGTCAAGGTGTAAAAATATCCAAGAGAAGATATACACATATGGATTGCATCTTTGTTCATCTTGTGCTTTACACACAGGGACTTAAACACCATCAGCTAACTTACATCTACTTTTCCATGTGGTCACATCTGCATTAATAATGAATGCCCTTACTATGTATAAAAAAGAGAAGGTAACTCTAAAGACACCTTCAGAAATTAGTAGTAGAATATTGTTACAAAACCACTGTTTTATTACACCAATAAAAATCTCTTTTAAAATGTCAGTAACATCTAAAAATGATTTTTCACTTTATTTTGTTTTCTCCTACTTGGCCCCAGGTGCATTAAGTGCCTCTGAGCCTTCATTTAATGGCATCTTGTCTTTGGTCTGCAGAAGGTGCTTCAACTTAATACAAAGTCATACTAGGAAAGAAACTGATAAACAGATGAACTGCAAATGCTAGGCAGAGGGTTAATACTATTCTGTAAGTAGGTTATAATAATTGATTTAAGAGAAATGAAAAGCACTAATAGACTAATAAAGCAAGAGACAGAAATATCTACTTCAAAAATGAAGACAGCAGAAAAGTGCCATTCCAAGTGTGCTTGAAAAGTGAGGTTCATTTAGTATAAAAATATCACACACTAAAATGTCACTTTTAAATTTTTAAATATTTTTATTAATTCCTTGAAAATTTCATGTAATGCATTTTGATCAAATTCACACCCCAAATTCCTTTCATATCCACTTCCAATTCACTACCTACTCAACTTTACAGCTTTATTTTCTTAAAATCCATGCACTTGCAAGGAGTCACACTCCTAAAAAGAAAAAAAAAAGTGGACATTGCTTTCTTCAGGAGCTATAAGAAACCTAGTGACGCCTCAGCTAGGACAGAGACTTCATGCCTCCACCCCATTTCTCTCTGTGTCTCTGTCTCTCTCTCTGTCTCTCTGTCTTTCTCTCTCTCTGTCTCTCTCTCTTTCTCTCTTCCCCTCCCCAGAATTTTCTCTGATTTTAGTTTGCTCAGGTTTTGTGCATGCTGTGAATTCATATATGTAACTTCCCTATTGTGTCTAAAAAGTGCTTTCTTTGTAATCATCTACCAGTTGTAGTTATTACAATGTTTTTATGCACTCTTCTTCAGTGACTCTAGATCCTTGAGATTAGGGGTGTGATATAAGCATTCCACTTAGATCTGAGCATCCTAGTCTCTTATGTTTGGATATTGACCTATTGTGTCTTTCCTTGTTTGTACAGTAATGACTATGTAATCAGTTATTTGGAGGCATTCTAATACTTTGATCATTTATCTATATAATAATACTAGGTTCTCTCCTAGGACTTATCTGGCTATATAGGCTCTTGGCCCCAGTAACAGTGCAAATATATGCTCCATTTTATGAAGCAGATCTTAAAACAATCAGAAACTGCTTGGTCACTCCTATAACATTCATGTCACTATTACACAAGTGGGCATATATTGCCAGGCCTTTCATGATTGGAGCTTACAACATTTGCAGATGGTTAAGAGTGACAATTATTTTCTTCCTTCAGTAGCATGTCATCTTCCAGCACTATAAGAGCTCACTGGTAGGGATTAAGCTTTTTTATCAACATTTAATTTCTTCAGGTGCTATAACTCAGAAATGTGGGGTCATCAGCAATAGGATGTTATTATCATTTTCTAGAGTATAAAAAAAACCCAACAGACTTAATGTTTAGAATTTTACGGGATTTCACTGGCCAATAACTCAAAAAGAAGTAACAAGTTCCAGGAACCGTGGTTTTTATTTAATTGTGGTATCCAGTTGGAATGTTGCTTATCCATTTTAAAAAGAACTCCATTTACAATGTATATCATAGATTTTATTTGATTTTTTCAAAAGATCTTTACTGTTAATTATTCTTCCAAGTATTCGCATGTTTACCCTGCTTTCCCATCCCCCGCTCCATTCAGTCTTTCATGTTTCATTACTTTCTTTTTCCTCTTTTTATCACGGTATTCTCTGTAACCTCTCTTGAAAGACACCTTTCTCCTTCTTGGCTCCTTACTGGTTTTCTATGGATATTTCCAATGAAAAATAAAAATCTAAAGATTCAGAGATAGCAACCACATATGAGTGTAAAATGTGATGTTTTTCTTTCTGGATCTGTGTTTTCTCTCTCAAGATGATTATTTAGTGTTCCATTTGTCTGCAAATTTCATGATTCCACGTTTTAGTAGAATAATATTTTATTGATTAAATGCATCACATTTTTACTATCCTTGCTTCAGTTCACGAGTATCTAGATTATTTTAATATTCTGATATTGTTTATAGAGAAACAATTAATCTGAATAAGTGAATATGTGTGTAGTAAGATAGAGGGTCCCTTGGATTTTATATCCCCAAGATTGATATAGCTGATGTGTGTGGTATATCTATTTATAGTTTTAGATGAACCTCCATACTGATTTCCACAGTGGTAGCATCAGTTTACACTCTTGCCCACAGAATAAGTTCTAATTTTTTATCTTAGCCATTTGATTGGGGTAATATAAAATGTCAGTTATTTTAATTTGTATTTCCATCATGGCAAACAATTGTTGAGTGTGTAAGAAAATTATTTTTCAGATGTTTGTATTCCATCTTTTGATAACTTTTTGTGTAGTTCTATGCTATTTATCCAAAAATTAGACAAGTGCATTAAGAGTAGTATAGCTGTAGACTATGCTCCTGTTTGTCAGTTGTGTTTTCTTGACATGCAGTTTTTTAGTTATTTGCATATTCTAGACACCAATCTTCTGTCAGACGCTCAAGATGCTTTCCCTGTTCTTCAGTCTACTGCACTCAAATGATGGGGTTCTTCTCTATACAGAAGTCTGTTAGTTGTATGTGCTCCTGTTTGTCAGGTGTTGCTTGTACTAGATGCATTAAACTACAGTTCTTATCTCTTTCCCTGAACAGAACTCAGTTTCAAATGGATCAAAGATCTCTATAGAAGGCCCAATACCCTGAATCTGAGAATGTGGGGAGGATATTTGGACTTAAAACCAGAGGAAAGGACATTCTGAACAGGATCCTGGGAACACAGGCACCACTTTTTATTTTAATATGGCATGTTTGAAACACTTGATAATGGAAGAGTACTCTTTAGAAAAGATGTCCCATCTCTTGAGTGTGGTACAACTTCTTTGAGAAAATAATTTGCAGCGTGTAATCAGTGCCTTTAAAAGACATTAACCCATAAGCAAATGATTACATCCCTACTGATTCTTACTAAAAGAAAAATAAATACAAATGGCAATACATTGAGATGTTCTTCACATTCTTATTTGTGATCATTTAAAAATGTGTATTATATAGGTTATGATCAGTAAGGATATAGTTTTAATATACAGCTATTCAATTCTACTTGCACATTTACTGGAATAAAAGTATACATTCCAGTAATAAATTATAAGGGTAAGACACACTCTATGTGTATATATTTCATGGCTGAGAGCAAAAAGTATACCACTAGACACCAAGTAGATGAAATAGCTAAAACTAAAAAGACTTGAAGCAAAAAGTATTTGTGTATGTGGGGGGATAGAATATTGTGACTCGTAAAAATTAACTATAATGTGTCCTCCTTCTGATATTTAAGGTTTTATTAAATATGTAACATATCACATGTGGAGGCATTAAAAAGTGACTCAGCAATTATATGTTTGAGTTTTTTATGAGACAAATGAAATATGCATCTTCACAAGAGAATTTTCTAAGGATAACATAATCATTCATCACACTACCACAAAAGTAATTGGAAACAACCCAAATCAATGCAAAAGTCAATATACCTTATGACAATCATGTTGACTGGAAGTAGCCAGACACAGGTATATATAATTTAAAGCCACAAACATTAAGCCCACAATTAGGCAAAATGAATATATGGTAAAGAAATTTAAATGGTTACTACTAGTAGAGGAACATTACAAGAAAAATTTCCAAGGAAGTAGTCTTTACTTGTTTGAGTTTATTGAGTGCATAAACTTTTCAAACCTCATTAAATTACTTAACATCTGTGGTATGCAAATTTTATCTCAAGAAAAAAATAGAAGTGAATTATGAAATGCATTAAATGCTTAAATGTTAAAAGAACAAAATAACCTTATATATAGTCCAGGTGTATATATGCATAAAATTTTAATATGTATATATACACAAGTTATAAGAAACATTTTAAATCAAAATAAGAATCTTAAAAATGAATTCAACCAGGAAAAAATATATATACTTAACTTTGTTTATTAAAAACAAAGTTATACTATGATAAAAATATTCAGTAGACATGAATGCCAAATATGCTTAAAATTGTAAACTATATCTATAAAATATTAATTTCTAGCAAGATCTGATCAGTTAAAAATTATAAATAATACCAATAATTCCTTGTTGTATTTGCTTTTACCTGTAAATGCCTAAGAGTGTTTTGAGACTCTGAGCATCCATCCACAGAAGCCACTGAATTGTGAGTCTTACCCAGGGTTTTTGTTTGGTGGCAAAGCACCTAGCTGGGAAAGAAAATTTGATAGTCATGCTAGTCTGTGCTTGGCTGTTAAAATGGTTTCTGCCTAGATGTGTTACTGTGACAACCTTTAGAATGAGGCCCAGAGATTGGTTTTTAAAAGAAAAAGAATCTAACATTAAGATTTTGGTAATAGATGGTAAGGCTCCAAAGTGCCTCAGACATTTATATTTCAACACATTTTGGAAGGTGTGGTGAGAATGAATGGTAAAAAGTAGACTATAAATTTGTAGAAGTGCCATCAAAGCATTATCTGACATTGATATTATATTTTATGATTTAAAAGGTTCTTTTGCATTCATTAACACATTAGACCTTCACAATTCTGTGACATAGAAGAGCAGGTAATATGATTTCCATGTTAAAGATAAGAAAATTGATATTCAGAAAGATAAAGTAATTTCTGTAAGGTCAGGTATGTTGTTAAGTAATAGAGCTGGGACTTAAATTGAGTCTTCTCTTTCTCTAGGAGACATAGCATTTTCAATTCTTCATTCTCTCTCTCCAGCAACATAACAGAGCTTTAGAGGGGTATAATGCTGAACTGTTACATGATCTTCAGCCTGAATGCATCTGATTTTGTTCAGCAAGACGAGGTAATCAAGCTCTCTCATTGTCATGGGCAGTGTACAGCTCCTTGTCATATTCGCCTCTCAGTTGTCACTTAGCCAAACTGCACATTTCACCATCTCTGCATCTCCTTGTAAGTCATTTCCTTCAGCAGAGCTGTTGCTCAACTTTGGACTTATTCCAACTCTTCAGACGGGCAGGGAGGAGTAAAAATAAATAGGACTGTTCAGATCTTTCAAAGATTTACTGAATACCCAACTAATGATGTTCTTGCCATACTGGTAGAGAAAAGCTAGGATAACAAATGCATTCCCTGAATGCTTCCAGGACAAATGATTGTTCTTTGACAACCAGAATTATATGAGAACTGTGTTCTCATCTGGGTGACAGAGACCTCAAGAAAATGAAGTTTTTTCTGCCTTTGAAGTGATCTTCACCTATTTGGAAAGTCTATGTGAACATACCCAAATAATTTTTGCAGCAAGTACTGAAACATCCAACTGTTGGTATCTATAGAGGGCACTTGGTAATATGTCTTTCATGTCTAAAGTTCCAAGTAACCCAAGAGAGACCCCAGGATAAAATGGGGATAAAAATAGCACTTTTATTTTTTATGGAAACCAAAGTTAGGTAAAACTAACAATCTATTCCTTAGCCTTGTGCTTGACAAGGTGCCTACATTTAATCACTGGGAGTTTTAGAGACTCCAGAGTACCTCCTAGGCTGGAGTCATCCATGCACAGCAAGATTCCTATGGCCCAAGTCTGTTCATAGGAGCCAAGAAGTAGCTGAAATATGCTGCCTTTGCCTTTCAAACAGATACATGACAAGTTCTAAATAGCACTCAATTTATTTCTTATCCCTCTTTTCTGCCTTTTGTTTTTTAAAGGAGAAACAAAAAAGGAAACAAATGTTCAGTCAAATGCTAGAGAAACTTAGGAATGATTGAAATTTATGCAAAAAAAATGTTTTTGAACCACATAATTCACAAGAAAAATTAATTAATTAAGACTAATTTTCTCTAATATATTCTGTTGTGATTTTTTTCCCACTCTAAAATGAAACTTTATTATTTTTTAGAGGAACAATTTATAAGGTTTATCTTGTCTAGCAGATAAATTCCACAGGAATTAGAAGGTTGTTGGCCAAACACTGTCAGATGTACATGACTAATGCTCTGGCTTGGTTAAACCAACTGTGGGGAAGATCTTTCTGTGATTCACAGGATTGATTTTAGGAAGCAAGATCCTCATTGTTGTCAACAGCAGCCCTTTTTTAAACCATGCCAGTTCCCTGGTTTACTCTACCCCACTGTCCTCAGAAGTCCAAGGAGGTTGCTGGGCATTTGTGATCTTAAGTCATCACTCAGAATGTCCCAAAGTAGCAGAGTGGAAGGCCAAATTTGAGCAATCTGCTTTAAGGCCACAGTCACAACTAAGAGAAGACTGGCATGGTAAATTTCAAAACTACAGGTTGAAAATCAGCACACTACCCTTTCAGGTTAGAAGCTTTCCATTGTTTGAAGCAACAAAGTGCAAATGAAACCAGCCTTTTCATGTACAATTGGGCCTGTTTGCAGTCAGAAGTTTCTGACCCTCTAACTCGCCTGACCTGTCCCACATACACTTATAAAATAATTGTCTCAGGAGCTTAATATTATAGTAACTGCTGGTCAAGTCATTCACTCTTTTTTTATTAACTAGCTCTTACAAATGAACTAACTCATTATTCTTATCTATGTTTAGCCAAGTGACTTGGTACCTTTTCTTCAGTCCAGCATGCTCATCTTGCTTCCTCTGCATCTGGCTCAAGTCTGCTGCTCTACCTTTCCTGTTCCCAGCATTCCCCTAGTCTGATAGCCCTGCCTATACTTCCTGCCTAGCTACTGACTAGTCAGTGTTCTATTAAACCAATAGGTGTACAAGAATACAGCACATATTTGTCCATAAATGCCTGATTGTTTATGCAAAACGAGCATGTACTTCTAGTCACCTGCATGTTCTCTTCATACTTTAGGGTTTATGGTAGTGCTTTGATTATTCTTTGTTAAAATTACTCTAAATCATTTGTAGATAAGCAGTGCTTTGGAATATAGTTATTTTCTTTAAAATGTAGATTTAAATGTGCCCTACAAAAGCCTTTCAATGAGTAGTTCTGTGACAGCCTAAGCTGGAGAGGTTGTGGAGCAAGGGGAACATTCCTCCATTATTGGTGGGAGTGTAATCTTATTCAGCCACTCTGGAATGCAGTATGGCAGTTTCTCAGAAAACTGGGAATCAATCTCCCCAAGGATCCAGTAATACCACTTCTGGGTGCATACCCTAAAGAAGCACATTCTCACTCCAAAGACATTAGCTCAACTATGATTATATCAGCATTATTCATAATAGCAAGAACCTAGAAACAACCTAGATGGTCCTCAACTGAAGAATGGATTATCAAACTGTGGTAATCTACACAATGGAGTACTACGTAGCAGTGAGAAAAAATGATATCCTAAAATTTGCAGGCAAATGGATAGATTTGGAGAATATCTTCCTGAGCGAGGTATCTCAAACCCAGAAAGATAAGCAGGAGATGTACTCACTCATTAGTGGACTCTAAATAAAAAAGCAAAAAAGCAAAGCATGTCTAAGCTACAAACCACAACCACTGAACAGCTTGGGATCTGAAACACCTTGGACTGGCACCTTGGATCCCACTCCCTCTACAGGAACACCTGACTCAGTCTTGATGTTGAGGGTAAGAAACTGGATCTGCAGGAGTGGAGGCTGAACTGAGCAATATTGGGACCTTGGGACCTCCTGCCCATGCTGGGGAGGAGATGGGGAGATATGGAGAAAAGAGAGTGACTGGAGGGAGTGGGAGGGGGAAGGGACCTTGAATAAAGATATACATGGATAGAAAATGTGACTTTATTTATAATAAAAAATTTAAAAAATTAAAAAAAATAAATACAAAGTAAAGATAGTCATTAGTGTGATTCAAGGTAAAGATCATGGCATGCAGAGATTTGTCACATGATCCTAGGTCTTCACTTAGGAGAAGGGGGCTTGGCCTCTGTATTGTACAACCATATTTTACTAATCTAGTAATAATACCAAGCCACTGGGGTGTGAGAACATGGCAGTCCCAGGCACTCTGTAGAACATCATTTACAGAGGTGGAGAAGACATATTAAGGCTCAGGAATCATATATCTGAGCAAAAAGATTTTCCTGTGGCTTTTTCCTACTTATATTCATTCCAGCTCTTCATAAGAAGGAAACAGTGATTTTGAGGATACACTAAATTAAGGTTTTAGAGCTGTGAGTGGAGAGGAAAAATCCCTGACAGTGTGTACCACTCCTTTGGGACCCAAGATTATAAAGCACCAAGAATTTATTTAATGTCTAAGAACCCCTTTCTGGTCCTGTGGGAAGACCCTAGGTGGTTGGAGGACAATTTGTATTTATCAGATAAAGTGCTGTCAGCACACTAATAAGCTTCATATATATTTTTTCTTCTCTCTGAAAAGAAATAAAAAAGTCTAATTTTGCAATGTTAATAAATAAATAAATATAAAGAAACCAATTTTCCAAGGGTCTAATGCCTTGGTAGAAAAATGTAACTGAGTTACTTACTCGCTAGCTTCCTAGAGAGACTGTTTGATTATCATCTATATGATCATAGCTTTATAAACAACACAGCATCTACTAGACAAGTATTTCAGTATGACCAATGACTAGGTTTAAACTGTATTACCTATTTGTATATTAATTTCTACAGTTGCTACACTTAGAAATGAGCATCATTTTTTTTTCCTTACTGAATTTGAAACTGCTCTGTTCTGTGAGACTGAGTCTATAAGATGTTCATAATACTCTCTCTCACACACACTCCTTTCCTCCTACTCCCCTCCACATTTGTTGTTTTTTTGAGACAAGATTTCTCTGTGTAACACTCCTGGCTGTTCTGGAGCTTGCTCTGTAGAGCAGGCTAGCCTTGAATTCACAGAGATGTGCCTGACTCTGCCTCCCAGTTGTTGGAATTAAAGGGATGAGTCACAACCACGTAACAACAATATTCTCTCCAATATTGTGTTTGCTTCCTTCATTTTTCTTATTGTGACAAATAAAACTGAATGAGAAAAACACATATCCATACTTTATGTATAGTTCCAAAGTGAGGAAAATATCAAAAATCATATGCCAGCCCCCTTTAGTCTATATACACTCAGTCTTGCTGATAATGTTGATGAATACGTACTTCTATCTTTTAGTAAGTATAATTGGTACCCTTGAATTTCTGTCTCCAACAAGTATTTAGCCCATAGACAAAGCTTTTGACCTTGTACAGAGGCAGTGTGTCCTTGACATTTGCTGCCTACTATCTTTGTTGCAGAATTTTTTATTTCTGTGTCCTATACTTCTATACTGGCACTGGACATAAAATTGTTTTCTTTTTGCTGGGACTTTTATGTATTTTGGTCAATCTTGAATATTAAAGTTCTTAAGTTAGCCTGCCTTCATCTTTATATTTCTGCAGGTATTTAAGTGACTTTTGTGATTCATTAGGTGTGAGCAGTGCACAGGACAGACACTGGCCTCCTGGAAATCGCTCTAGGTTCCCTTGTATGAATGTACAGGGGTTAAAGTCTGGTTCTTTCAAGATCTACTACAAGATCTACTGTACTACCACGTGTACAGTCAGATTTCCCATCAGCTGAATCTTGCCGGACTGTGCCTTCTAAGTTTGGATATTTTCATCTGGATTTGAAGGATTGAAAGACTCAGTTGGGAGGACTCTTTCATTAGACTCATTGAGCTGGAGCTGGAAAAGAACTTAGGTGTTAATATCAGACCCCAAGCAAACAGTATCATGAAGAATTGTGAACTTTTACTCCTTAATGTACAGTGACATCAACTGACAACACTTTTTCAAAAGCTGAATAGCTATGCAATATAGAGTACAGCATGAGATAGAAGATGCTCATTTCCTCAGAAAACATTTCAGGGTTTCCCAGTGGTCTAGCACAAACATAGCGCAGGGGAAGATGAACCAACACAAATAAAATAAAAATCTCTGATTTTAAGTCATTACTAGCATTGTAATGAGTGAGATAGATATATATTGTTGCAATGCCGTGTCCAAAAGGCTTCAGAAAGCCTATGAAAGTCCTCTTGGTCAGTGTTAGGGTTCTGTACCACTTCCTGAAGTCCCAGCCAATAAGCAGTAACCTGGCCCACCCAGCATCCTGATGTCAAGCTCCATTTAAGAAGAAGATCCCTCGCCTTCGCTCCTTCTTATACCTCTTCACTATATCCTCCTGAATAGGAATTGAACCAGGGCTACAGTGGTTATATTTAAGCGTGCAGCATTCAAGGCAGGTGAGAGACAGAGATGTCATGCAGACGGAGCTCACATGGAAAGTTTTACTAATGGGGGTAGCAGGCACGTAGTGGCCTCATGCACTAAGGGTTTAGAATGCATGCAGCCTCAGGGAGAGAGTGAAGGGATAAGAAGTAGTAAAGGGGAGGGGCCTTCTTAAGTTGAGCTTGACATCAGGACAGGATACTGGGCAGGTGAGGCTATTACTTATTGGCCAGGACACCAGGAAGTGAGTCAGAATCCTAAAATTCAGTGTAAACATCTCCAAAGAAATTTTATAGGTGAGTAGTTTGTAAACCATTTGAAATATTTTTATATTTTAATATTGTGAATTTTTATGATATTTTGTCATGTCTAGGTTTTATTTTATTTTTTGGAGACAAGGTTTCTCTGTGTATCCCTGGCTACCTGGAACTCAGTCTGTAAGCCATTCTAGCCTTAAACTCACAGAGATACACCTGCTTCTGCAGACCTGACTGCTGGGATTAAAGGAATATGATACCAACACTTGCTTCATATCTAGGTTTTAAAGACATATGTATTAGAATATAATTTATACATTATGTTATAGCAGTTATTTATTTTTTGAAAAGACAACAATGAAAGTAGTTCAACTTTCTGGAAATGACTTTGGTCTATGCTTACTCACACTGATGGATTAGGTATCTATGTTTAAATTTAGGCTCTTACATGATCCACAGGTCATGGGCTGTCCATGCACTGTAAGCAAATGAGTCCTTTGTTAGACAGAGACAAACTATATGATAATTAATATATTAGTATACATTCTGTAACCTCTGTACTCAGACCCCTACACTTAGTATATAGTATAAATAACTAGAACTGGTTTCAGAAAGAAGTCAGGCTCTGTGGCATTATATCATAAATACAGTGTATTTCAGCAGAGTAAGTTGTTTTGGTTTATTTGTTTTTGTTTTTTAATCAGTTTATTTATTTGTGTAGCCAGTGTGTATATATAAAACTCCCAACTATATAATGAGTAGGTGACTTCTCTTTACTGCTCAAGGTCTTCTGTTGACAAGCTGCTCTCATTAGTCTCCTTACGATCCTCTCTCCCCCTCTCTTCTTTCTACCACAACTGAAACTTTACCTATAATTCTTCTCTACAGACTCTTCCTCCAAAATTCATAGCAGCTTCTGTCCAGTGAGCTCCTCTTGGGAACTTCCCTAAGTACTTTTCATTCTCTAGTCACATCTTCTGAGGGAGGAAAAATACATTACCAACCTTATACTGATAAATTAGCCAAGGTTTGGAGGGAAGACCCCACTTCAAGGTACTACCATTGATAAATGGCAGAACAGGGTTTTGCATGAGTCCTGATGGGCCTTCTACCCCACACACCTTTCTTCTCTGGATAACAACTCTCATGAAACTATAAATTGGCAGGTCCCTGCACCCTTGGAGGAAACCAGTCATCCTCCCAACCTTTAAAACTCAGGTTTGTGTTCACCCATCTGTTGTAGCCTATCCCATCAATGCATTTAAATAAACTGATTAAAAGTGTGCTTCTTGGAGACTAATGACATTTTCCCATTTTGCCTCATTCTTTGTAGAATCTCAGTGTTCTGAAATAAAATATGTGTACATTATTTATATGTGTCACCGCTGTGTCATAAAGTTAAGTTGAGCGTACACTCCAGCTAATCAGTCCCTTGACATTAACAACTGTCAGAGACTCAGTGCAGCAGGGAACGGTAGGGAATGCCTGCTAAAAGATTCAGGTTAAAGCAATTAGTGACAGAAATGTGGTCCCACTTCTTACTCTGCCTCATGATGATGGCTGGCAAGCTTAGGAAAATAAATAGATTCTGTTCTAGGTCTTTTAATGTATAACCTCTAGCTCTTAAGATCTCTGAGAACTATGTGGGATACTCCTGTCTTACAATCAAGGCCACTAAAAAAATTTTGCCCTTAAGTGTAGATTGAACATAAGAGAATAAGCAGCTCAAAGAAATTGTCTAATATGGATTTTGATGTTAGTGGGTATTATATTTATTTTGTTTTTTGGTTTTTGAAACAAGGTTTCTTTGTATAATAGCTCTGGTTGTCCAGGAACTTGATTTGTAAGCCATGCTGGCCTCAAACTCCCGGATATCCTCCTGCCTCTGCCTCCTGAGTGCTGGAAGTAAAGGCATGTAATACCAACACCTGGCATAATAGATTACTATGTTTAAAACATTTTTCTGTTTTTCAAGATTCAGGTAGGTTTTATTCACCTGATTTATGGTGAATTAACAGGGACTTTGAAGAAGATGCTAAGACCAATACACAAAGCAGTGTAGTTTTGAGACCATGGAGGGACAAGATGAGACAGTGTTAGCAGTGCTGGCTGTTCATATACTCTTGAAAATGTCCAATTTCTTCTTATTTCATTTTTATGAAACCTTAAAGTTTTGGTTTATTTTATGTGTATGGGTATGTTGCCTGTATGTATGTATGTATGTATGTATGTATGTATGTATGTATGTATGTATGTCTTTGTGCCATGTGTGTACCTACAGCCCACAAACACCAGAAGAGAGTACAGGATCCCTTGAAATCAGAGTTAGAGATGATTGTGAACTGGCATTTGACCTTGGCTCCTCTACAAAAGTAACCAGTGCTCTTAACTAATGAGCTATCTTTCCAACCCCCAGGCTTCATTTTTTAAAGTTATTAAATGAATGGCATGGTTTAGGGTAACTCATAATTATTTGAACATCCAGATAGCATGACTTTGCTGATGCAAGAGCACCACAGGGAAGTGGTCTTCAGGCTCAGGAAAATTCCATGCAAGGAAGCAGAAAGAAGGTGGTGTCTTGGAAAAAAGAAGTAGTGATGACACATAGGTAGAAGCTCTTGGCACATATGGTCCTCAAAGCAGGACGGTCCAGCTGATTGTGCCCAAATTCCATTGAAAAGGATGGTGGATAGAAAGAAATGTAATGTATCTTGGGGGCATTTGGAAGGTTTCAGGTGCCACTCATTGTACTTGGGAAAAATTATAGAATGCAATCTATTTTATCAGGTTTATTTTAATCTTAATATAGATTGGCTCTGTTCATGGGTGATATGGATAGTAGATAGATTTTTTTTCAGACATATTTCACTACTTAGAATAAACATTGGAGCCCTCACTCTCCAGACACAGCAGCACACCTCAAGAAGAAGCGTTATTGCTCTGCTCTTCTTATATTCCAAACAAGCTTACCTTCATATTGCTCAATATGACACTATAAATCTTCCTACAAACATAGTCTGTCTTCCCAGGATTCACTTTCTCAAGCCTTTCTGCATGCCTGGATGATGTTATCTATTTCTGATTTTCCTAAAGTAACAGTCATGTCTGTTTGCTAAATTGGATGTGGTGTTATATGCTTCTTCCTCTCTGGCCTGATGGAAAATGATTGTTTTGTTTGACTTTTCCAGCACTTGCTGGCATCCTAACTAAAATATGTTATGAAAAGGAGTGGAGAAAATGGGCAAGATCCCTTGATCTACTTCTGAACTTTGTTAAAATGTTCTTATAGTTTGCAGAGGTCTCAAGAGAGCCGTCTTATAGGTGCATGCTGATGTAGGTAGAATCAATTAGCTGGTCTTGTTTCGTATGCATGTTTGAGTTTTTGCAGTTCTTGCAACATTCGGAAAATGTAACTGTCTGAGTTTTGCTAGAATTGATTTGTGATTCAATGAGGTTGTCCTGATTAAGAGTCTTGAACAATGGGCTGTTCGGTTGTATAAGGGTGTGCATCCCTAATGTAAACTGGCAATGGTTTGCACAATATGTTATTATTTGCTTTTTTGCCAGAATAATAGTCATTGGCCAGGTCTTGGAAGACTTTTGGCAAGCCTCATTGTGCACAGAGGAGGACATCCTAAGGAGCAGCAGCCCATCCCATGCAATTTCCTCTGCTCAAAAATGGATGCTTTTTCTCCAGCTTCTTTTCATCTGTTCCATGCCATCTAATTTTAAATCAGCCTTTGGAAATGTGGTGGCATCCAGGATTAAGCTTCTAAATGCATCTCTAATTCACAGGACTCCTCTAGCTACCTTCCAATCGGCTGTTCTAGAAGGACTGGGGCTGTGGATAAATACTGTACCAAGTCCATTCTGGAGCTCTAGGGCAGAATTTTCTGTACACGGATCAACATAGAACAATAGAATAGAATGCAGGGTCCAATCATCTTCCATACTGTGGAGGCCCTGTGCAAGCTGACTTGCTCTGACCATGAGTGAAACTCTTCCCCAAATCCCATTCCATCCTGATTCCCTATTCCACAAGGATCACTTGTTTCTAGATTAATTTGCTGTGGCTTCTGAAATAGGTGCTTTTGCAACAACCACTTCAACCCACTCTGTCTTGTGAACAACTGATCCCTCTGCTTGTGTGTGTTCACTGCTGTCATTATCTTCTCATCATTCTCTCAGCAATGATGGGTAGGTCTGACTGCACTGGTGCACTGAACACATTCATTAGACACATGCATAGAGTGTGTCCTTCATGTAAGTCTTGAAAAAGATAATATGAGTGAGCATTGGTTCAGTTTGCCAGGGGACATAAAACTTGAAAGCTATATTAACTTCATGTCTGCTTAATATCAGTAACTTGTGTTAAATACTTACACTTAATAACTACATTTGCACTGTGGAATTTACAGAAAGCTCAAATGGAAATGAGTACCTATGAGCTTCTTAGATCTAAGGGAAAGAAAATGAATACAGAATTTTTTATAAGTTACTTAATATAAGAAAACCATTGCTGAATTGAATGTCTCAATTCTTAATGAAATAAAAATCCAATTAGTTCTTCTGTAAGCATGCAAGTAACTTAAAGGAAATGATTAAATTATATTTGTGCATTCTACACAATTCACATAAGCAGAAAGCCTACTAAATATATGTTCATCCTAAACCCCATTAGTATCAACAGGCTTTGTGTAAAAACTACAGTCACCTTGATTTCTTTTCATTGTCTACCATGACAGACATCTAAGTAGACTTGATGAAAAGAACAGGAGCCATTTTACTTGACAGCAGATAGACTAAAGCCACGTCTGTGTGTGTGTGTGTGCAAACTGTTCATAGGGATGTAGACATTTGGTAGGAAACATGGTGTTGATATGTCAAAGGGATTTTAAGATAAACTCAGAGGACTCATTTATTAACATTTCTATGTCT
Source organism: Sigmodon hispidus (assembly GCA_004025045.1). Classification (NCBI taxonomy): domain Eukaryota; kingdom Metazoa; phylum Chordata; class Mammalia; order Rodentia; family Cricetidae; genus Sigmodon; species Sigmodon hispidus. The sequence goes on from PVIH01000242.1 coordinate 58,138, forward strand.
GTTTCCCTCACCTCTTTCTGCTTGTAAGAGATGCTTGGGTGTGATACCCTAACATTTCTTCAGAGTTTCTCTCATCTTTCTAAACTCACATACTAACTGAATCCATTCTAGTCTTCACGATAGTTTCCACAACAAGATGCCCAACACTCATTGTTTCAATAGCTAGAAGAATGGCTCCTCTATTTTAAAGACACATCAGCCTCTAGCAGGGTGACCAGTTCCTCAAGGTGTACCTAGAACTGTCCAAGTTTACTTACTTGGGATAAGTTTTTGGTAATCGTAAGTCAAGACAGTTGGCTCTCCTAGTTTTGAGCTCACACTGGTTTCCCTGCAATTAAATGGCCAACTTCCTTTCATTTGAATCTGTACAGTCCTTGGCTCTGTCTCATAATACTGATTATTCCCCACTTCAAATTGTGCTCCTGTGCCTCTTTTTCTCAGAACATAAAAAAATAGGTGGCATAAAATGTCTTAATTAATATATTGTCTGCATTTAAAGCTTCAAGTGGGTGAGTCACTGCAAGAATTCAAAGTTGATAAGATTTTTAAAAAAATCTTATCTTCAGATAAAATAAAACTTCTTGTTGGGAGAGAAAAAAGCAGTATCTAAATCATACAGTTTTTAAGTACTGATGTTATGAGAATTTTCTGGAGTGAGGACCATGTTCAATCCAATTGCAAACATTGTTATTCCTAGTTGTGGGTAGGACAGAAAGCCTATGATTGGGAGGGGATTTAAGTTGGACTGAAGTGGATTTGGACCAGAGAATGATACTGAGGATTTCTCCTTTCTCATGCCATGGCCACTCTGTTTCTGAATTACCCTGTTATATTTGTCAAATTAAAATGAACACACAACATCATTAGTAACTACAACCACCCCCATTAAAAAGTATCCTAGCTTCAAACTCTGTATGAAAACCAAATGAGCTAGGTCTTCAAAGAATCCCTGAGAAATGCCACAGAGCTTTCCTAATTAAAATCAGAACCTAATTTTCAAATGATCTCTTAGCTATGCAGCTTGAACTAAAATAAATCTTGAGTACCTGGAATGAACGTAGCAGGGAGAGGGGAGCCATCTCTTGCTGTGGGGCTGTAGCTTAGAAATCTCCCCTGAGGTAGAGATGAGATCAGAGAGCAAAGCTATAGGGGAGGCAGACAAATCATTTTGCATACAAAGTGATCAAACCACTTTAATTTTCAGTGTAAAATGTTTTTCTTTCCAGTGACTGAAGAAGGTGGAGGGTGAGAGCTTCTTACAAGGCGGATTACAAATTTGCAGTCATCCTTTGCAGTTGAGGAGTAATTAAACATTTGCAAGATGACAGTTTTCAAATGAATGTCTGACCAGACTCTCCTTTGGAAACAGTGATGTGATTTGTTTGGCTCCAAACAACGACAAAAGCAGGAGAGCCGCCGCTCCTCTGTTCCAAGCAGAGACTTAGGAAAAGTTGCTGCCAATGTGCCTTTCTTCCTGAGCCCATTTCTCCTGGGAACCCCCTGCTAACTGATCATCCCTTTAGATAACCTGATACCAATATCTATGTTTTCTTGTATTTCTACCCCCAGCTCTCAAGCAGGCTTTGTTGTCATGAGTTATAGCATTGATGAAGATGACGAACCAAAAGCAGTACCCTGGCAGGAAGTAGATGTGGATTTCTTATAACACCGTATTTTAGGAAAACTCACTGGTGGAACATTTTCACAAGATGCCTGTAGAAGAGGTTTGACTCCTCTGGTGCTCTGGACAGTAGAGCTAAGTGGCCCCAGTCCTGCCTTTCATTTTTATATTTTACATGTATTGTGGAGAGTAGGATTAAGATGTAGTCATTCAGTTCTTCTGGGTTCCAGCAGTGGTATAAAAAGTTAAAGGGGAATAATGGGACAGGAAGGGTTAAATTGGAGTGAGATAGGAGGGTAGGGTAGAGGAGGAAAATAAGAGAGGAACAGATAACATTAAAACCTTACAAAAATCTGCAAACTTAACTACTTCCACACATCTGTAATACTGCATACACATATACATACAGATAGATGATAGATAGATAGATAGATAGATAGATAGATAGATAGATGAAAGACAAATAATGGAATTACATTGTAATAGAGTAATCCCCTTGTGAGATACCATAGACTAACAAATAAAATACAAAAATCCATCAAGGGGTTATCTCTCTTGGAGGTATTGGCCAGTGAAGTCCTATAGACCTCCAACTATTGCAGGCTATGGCCAATGTTACTGGTTACCCTTCAGAGCTCAACAATAGCACACTGTTTCCAAAGACACACCATACCTGAGTCATAAACTACGGAGAAGTCAGAATGATACTAACCTGGAAGCTTCATCACTACTGGGTAGCTTTCTTTTTTCTGGAGGGTGGTATGGACCTAGAGGAGAAAAGCAATCATCAGTCTTACTCAGGACTCTATGAGTTACAATAATGTATGGCCTGACAATATAAATATACTACTGCAATAGCAGTATGAACATCAACCACTCTCTGACTGTATTTATGTACCACTTCACAGGATTAAAACCCATCCCTGACACCATCATTGGACCAAGAATCCTGGGTAAACAAGCCATAGGCCCTTTGCGAGAACCTGTTACTATTGTTTTACTAAGGGACATATCTAGGTTGACCCCTAATGACTTATTATTATATCCGTAGATTAGTGCATCTTTCAACTGTCATCAGAGAAATTTCTATTTGCAATAGTGATTAACACAGTGACCTACTGCTAGTCAAAGTGCAGAGAATAAGAGATGTGAAATGCTAAGCTTTAAATGGGTATCATACTCCCTCCTTTCAAGTTTGAGGTGTCACTGGGGAAAACATGAATGAAAGAGATGGTAGATGACTATAAGGAAACAGTGTCTTTCACACACCTAGGGGCAGTTGTATGTGAACTCAGAGGGGTTTTGACGTTATACACAAGATCTGTGCCAGCTCAATATGGACCAAATCCCAGAATGAAAAAGGAGGTGGGCACAAAGTTCCATACCTAGCTAAGAAACTATAAGAAGCTATTGGCAATTGATGGCTTCTGGGAATGACTGAGCCATTTTTCTTTAAGAGTATGACCTATTAAAAGACAAGGTATAAGAGTGATGTGAAGTCTGCATGTATGGCTGTGAAGCAGTCAGTTAGGACTTGCAAGAAGAATCAGGCCCTTGAAGATGGACAGTGAGTTCAAAAACTCACACTTCTTGATTTCCAGGTTGTTTTTTTTTTTTTTATAGACATGAAAATATTAACAAGTACACCCAGTCTTAATGGTCAGTTCCTAATGATAACAAAAGATGGTCCCTCTTTGTCATGTACAGAAATGTTTTGCTGTTTACTCTGCATGCGGGAAGGAGTCACTATGTCATTTACTTATTGGTTTATTAGAAGTATGACTCTAGTATGAAGATTTACATGTAGTGACATAGGAAAAAGTTGGAGAAGATGGAAGCCCCTTACAATATTCCAGTGAGAACAAAGGGTTTAAATCACAAGCATGGCAGTAGTAATGAAGAGAAAAGACTTCATACATTCTACAGTTACTAACAAGATGAGGATACTGAATGAGTTGATAATAAGCTCAGAGTGAATTTATATATTCTTGGACAGCCCCTGGGTACCTGTTGATCATTAAAGCCTGGGGAATATTAGCTTGCAGCCATACACCCCTAGAAAATGCTATCATACTCCCCAAGGACTCTGATCCTGCTCTATCATCATTGATTACTTCTGCTGCAAATTATTTTTATAAAGAGTGCTATAATCATTTTTATTAATTCTCTTCTATTTTAAGACAGCTAGATTGCACAGCATCGTCAGCAAATCTGGAGGTAACACCCTGTAGTCATGGTTCAACCAAGTCACCTCTTCTCTATTACATAGGCTTTACTGGAGCAAGTACAGTAAAGCCTCACTTAATTAAAATGAAGAAAACAAGTTGCAGTGGCAGTTTGAGTAGCTCCAGTGCTCAGTGAAACAAAAATAGCAGCTCTTCATCCCTGGACTGGTCAAGATAGTGTGGAACAAAATACTAAGATTGTGCCTCGGAACATAAGCTACTAACTGTACAGATACATCCACAATGACTTAGAGAAGTCAAGTGGGTAGAATGCATTTCAGCCAGTGCTTTCTGTCATGCCCTGTAGCCCAAGGCATATACATATTGCTGTATCAATGCTATTTCAATAAATCTTTATTTTACTCTTCTAATAGTGGCATCAATTTGGGTTGATTTACCTAAAAGAAAAACATTACTCATTGAGATGAGGAAATTTGCCCTGATCTTAGCACTAATGAATTCAGGAAGCCAGAGTTGGAACTCAACCAAGAATGACCACATATCCCATACCCTGGGTGGATGTCTCAGCATAGGAAAACAAGGAGTTTGAGGCTGGGTTTCTGTCACTTCCATGATTCTAAATTCCACTGTGGACTCCCACCACTAGATCCTTATAATGAATATCAGAAACAGAATATGAACATGCAGGAATTATGAATCTGGCCTAAGAATGTTTATTGCATACCTTCTACAATAACTGAATCCTGCTCAGGAAATATTCTGCCCTCCATTCTTTCTGACTAAACAACATATAGTCTAGAAATTGATGAGTCCTGGGGTCCCATCTGAGTCCATCATGGTATGCTTATGCAGTAGGTACTTATCTACTTCAGAGAACATCTTCCTCCCTGGCCAAAGCCAAGAGGTTAAGGAACCTAACTGTTCATGATATAGCCTTGAGCACTATAATATTAAGAATAGCAGAGTCCTGGCCTTTAAAAGTATTAGTAACAGTGAGTAATGGGGTCTTACCATTTGCCAGCATCTGCTGTGACTCTGCTGGATCAGGTACCGCTGTCAACCTCCGTGACTTACTTGATTACTTTATGATTAAAATTCAGAACTGCCTGGAAAAATTCTATTATGGGCCAAAAAAGAAAAAATAATCACCCAATTCTTCAACTAACCTTGCAATTACTTATAGAATTAAAACCTGACAGGTCCATGGGAAGCAATTTCAGTGTTCCCTATCTCCGAATAGGGCTCTATAAGCATTAATGTAAATACCAGTGGAATGGGGTGGTTGCTTAATTATTCATTCTAGTCAAAAGCCAAGAGGATTTTTCTCTTACTTTACATACAGACATGTCCACCAATCTAGTTCTTTACATCTGCTTTACATTGTGTGTGCGTGTGTGTGTGTGTGTGTGTGTGTGTGTGTGTGTGTGTGTGTATCTGAGTGAGCACTTGGTTACTAGAGCATATATGTGTGAAGGTCACAGGACAACTTTCAGAATAAGTTATTTGCTTCTTTCTATTATCTGTGTTAAGTGGGTAGAGCTCAGGCAGTCACACTTGGTAGTAAGTGCCTTTGCCCACCAAGCTACCTAGACAGTCCCCACTCTGGTTCTCAGTGTACATTGCTGGCTCCTTTCTCTTGCCCATATGTCCAGGAACATGTCCTAGTTGGCTAGAAGAACTATAGCATCACCTCAGAAAAGCAGAAAGGATAAAGGCTTGGGGAACACCAAAGGAGTGTGTAGGATGCCTTTGCTTGATGTAGGCAAGGTAGGAGAATCTGGTTGTAGAAACAGCTCTTCTGGATCATTGCTTCCTGGAAGATGCCTGACTTTCTGCCTTATCCATCCAATTACAAAGGCAGATCAACAAGACATTCTCCAGTGAGGGGAATTGCTCAGACAAATGTGAGGAAGCAAGCAGTGGAGGTCTGTGAAGAACCGGCGAGAGGTCAAGGGAGCCAGTCTGTCTGGGCAGTCTGGGCCAGCTGCCATCCTCAAACAGGAAGAGTGTCTCCCCAGCAGGCAGTTTATGAGCCTGCTAATTGCCCATTTCTATATATATATCCGGCTTACACAAGGGCAACTCTGTCCAAAGAGAAACCCAAAGAGCTAGAGATGGATTTAGGAAGGCACGAGAGATCTATAAAAGTAGATAAATAAATAAAGACATTAACTTTTAATGTAAATAGAACTGAAGCGTTCTTATTATCTGATTTCTTGAAGATGTAGAAGGAAATTCCTTCTGCCAATCTGAACAACTTTAAAGTGTACTTGAGAACACTTGGTAAGAAGTAAAGGGATCCAAGTACCAGGTAATATCTGCTTACAGGTGCCCAGGGTTACCCATGAGTACTCACAACATTGGAGTGGCGTGCTGCTGCTCAGAAAGCTGCTCACCCAAGACAAAATGAGAGAAAGTTGGTGGTAGGCAAACTGTGGACTTTGCTAAAGAGAGACACTGATGCAATGGGTCAGGTAAATTTTATTAGGGAAAAGAAATCAATAATATATGCTCAGGATACAGAGCAAAGTAGATGCCACTGCTAATCCTGCTGACATTATCCTACTGCTCTGCCCAGGGGGTCAAATTCTCACAACACTTTGCTCCCTCTGTCCATCTATTCTATCAGTCAGGACAGACAGACTTCTCTGTGTGGAGGCTGCTCAGGGTGTTTTTTGAGGTTGGGGACAGACTAATACCATTAAAGACTTCAAAGTGGGAATCAAAGTAATGAGAAACAAGGCCTTTGGAACAATGAGAAAAACCTCAGTATTCCTTATAACTGGGCTAAGTTGTGTCTGAGAAATACGGAAGATTCATGGTTAGTAGCAATTACTCTTAAAACCATAACCAATTGCTCGATCATCAAGAGAAGCAGCACCAAAGATGGATACATGGTGAGCATTAACTCTTACATGGGAAATGAACCAATGATGGCTAAAACTGCACCTATTTTCCAGGAAAAATGTTTGAGCTCAGAGGATCTTAATATCTTGCCAAAGACCCACAGCTGACATGTGAATGAACCACCATCCTTTGCATGTTAACTTGAAGACTTTCCTTTCTAGCACTCTAGCTCTTTTATATGTCACGATCAGATTTATTTTTTGGTAAAAGTCATTTGTGATTTTCTAAACTAGAACACTCACTACCTTCACAGTGTTCTATTGAATGACTTCCAAGTCTTCCAAGTCTTTTAGATCCCATTTGGAGCTAAGTGGCCTCTGGTTCTGTGCTGAGGGTCTGTCAATGCTTTAACATACCCTCCACATCAATTAAACAAAGCTCCTTGTCATGTCAGAAAACTTGGTTAATTTCCCTGCATCTATATTAATTAAAAAGGTTGTTGTTCCTGATTAAATGTGGGAGGCAGAAAGGATGAAAGGATGACAGAGTTGATTCTGCGCCTCCAAGGCTGAGTGATTTAGTATCAGGCCATCAGACCAAGAAAGCCATGAGGATGTTTCAAATAGGTAAACACTGCTCTGATGTCTCATTTCAGAGACATTTGCACTTGTGGAATATTCTGCAGTGATTCTCAACCTTCTTAGTTCTGTGGCCATTTAATACAGTTCCTCACGGTGATGACCCCAGCCATAAAATCATTTTGTTGCTAATTCCTTACTGTAATCTTGCTATTGTGATGAATTATAATGTAAATACCTGATATGTGGCCCCAAGAAGGTTGTGACTCACAGATTGAGAACTACTGTTCTAGAGGAAAGGAGCCTAGTCTTCTTCTAGAAATGGACCAGTGTTCAGAAGATCATCACCATGAACATACAGCCAGCTACAGTCACTTGCATAAATTTGGCCCAGTGTTTCAAAGCAGTTTAATAATTTCAGGAGTGGACAAAAGTATAAAAAATGGACTGGTGAGTTTTAAGCCTTAAACAGGACGTCATTGTCACCCACCCCACACAAAGCCCAGGGAACCTTGCAAATGAGAAGAGAATTAAGAGCTGGTGGATGGGCAAGAGTATTGTAAAACAATGCCACCCAGAAAGGACAGTGCTACTGTCATCCTGCCCAAGATTTGGCACAACAGCTTTCCTCATAGGTGCCCTGAGGCTCCTTCTTGAGGATTTAATGGCTGTAATAGGAGAATTGCTAGAGAAGGGCTGTCATCTTCTCTAATGGTAGAGGTACTTGGGGACTAGGTGAGAAGACAAAGGGACTCAGGAGGAAAGAAAAGGAACATCAGAGGTGTGTGTGTGTGTGTGTGTGAAACACACATGAATATAATCACAGTAAACTGTGCATATGTGTAAAACTGTCAAAAAACATTTAAAATAAAGTATTTACAATACAATGTATAAAATTACAACCCAAAGGAGGGAAAGAATTGTACTGACAGTCAGTGCGGACAGTCAATTATTAAATTGCCTTTTAAAAAATGAAGAAGTGATGGTTGTAGTTGCGGTTAGGAATGAAGATAAAGGGAGGGCTCAGAGGAAGAGCGTGAAAGGGAAGACGGAGAACCAGAAGCAGACTTTTCTGGGGACTCAAGATTCTTCGTGGCTAAGTATGGCTACCTATGTAGGTTAAAAAGGGGAGGAAAAGTCAACACAAGCACACAGCTTCTCTCCTCTATTTTCTTAGGGAATGTAACACAAGGAAGTAAAGGAACAGTTTGGTTCTCAAAGACTTCTTAATTAATCCTCCCATCTGGGGGTACTTTTCTTAATTGTTGAGGACAGAAGCACACCACCAGAACACTCCCTGAATCTCAGCCCTTGCTTACCTTCACAATTCTGCTGGAAAAGAATTTGTTTTACTGATAACAAACCAGAGTTCTAGGCACTGAGGATGCAGTTGCCAAAGAGATAAGGTCCTTGCCTTGCTGGGGATTATTTTTCTTGGTGATGACATCATCTTGCCAATGCTCTGCTAGAACTAGCTCAAAGTAGCCTCGTGCAGGAAGGAGTTTCTCATCAGGAAGCATCTGCCACTGAGTCCTGCAGGATAAAGAGATCATTGTCCAGTCTGTGATATAAGATATGATGGAGGTCATTAGGAAAGCATGATCAAATTAAGTGATAATATAAGGTAGATATAGGACAGGACCTTCAAATGTCTTAGTGTGGCCAGAGTACAGTGTACCAGGCAGGGAGATTAGAGAGAGAGAGCAGTGGCCGTTTATGCATCATGCTGAGTTTTGATGCTATCTGTCAGATGTGACAGGCTTTATGCTGAGCAGTTATATAATACAGATTATGTTTGAGAAATAACTCTCTGGCAACAGAGAAAGAACTGAAGAACATGAAAACAGCAAAGGTGAATAACAGTTGAGGAAGTTGCTGTAGCTGTCCAGGAAAGGGATGATAAGGACTTGGACCAGGGGAGTGATGGTAGAGATACAGAAGAGAATATGGCCTCAAAAGACTCTTTTAGAAACTAAGCTGGCCTGGGACTGGGATGTACAGGAAGAGAGCAAGGGGCTAGAGAGAATGTACATAGATACCCATCCTCAGAAACTAGGGTTATAGCTCCAGCTCTAGTACTGCCAGAATGATTGGTCTAAGAGTCACTGAGGTCATTTTGGCTCTGTTGAGTTTGAGATTCTTATTATGTATATAAGGACATCCCTGACAGAAATATAAAGATACAAATTGAAATCTGGGGAAATATAGGCTGTACAAATAGGAGTACAGGAAAGCTAGCATTCCTGATGACACAGGTAGTTCTGGGGCAGCCAGAGGAAGAGCAGGAAGTACTGGGAATAGAAAAGAAGCCATTGAGAAAGGTCAAACTTTGTGCAGGTTTCATAGAAGTGAAGAGACCACAGTATACCTTTAAAAAGCACTGACTGCAGAAATTGAAATGGTCAGCACGATTTTCCTTTTCTTCTTGTTCTTTTTCATGACATTTATTTGTTTGCTTGCTCAGTGTGTGTGTGTGTGTGTGTGTGTGTGTATGTGTGTGTGTGTGTGTATGTGTGTGTGTGTCTAGAAGTGTTTGGATATGTGTTCACTTCCACACATTTGTCAAAATGTTTTGGTTAAAGGACCACTTGCAGAAATGGATTTGTTCTTCTCTTCTACCTTGTGGTTTCTGGGGATCAAACTGAAGCCATCAATCTAGTCAGCAGCTACCTTTACTCAGCAAACCACCTCGATGATGATGCTCAGTTCTTATTGCAACTCTCTACCCTCCTAAACTTCAACACTACTGTGGGCTTAGGGAGACTCTAGCAAGGTGCTGCATGAACATTTGGTGACACCCTGGTTCCAACCATCCTTTCACCAGATTTCTAGGCCACAGAGACACGGAGTTGCTTCATTCATCTTCAGGGGCTGGAGTTGAGTTAATTTGTACAAAAGTACCCTTTCTTGAGAGATTTGGGTAGCAATGCAGAGATCATAAGAAAGTCATAACTGAACAGAGTGCAAATAGATTGAAGAAAGGCTTTAAAATGAGACTTTGGAAACAGTTTGGAGAAACAGGAGGCCCCTGGCCAAGACTGTTTTGACAACTGTTGATCAGGACTCGAGGGGAATGTGTGAGAGAAGCAAGCTCTTATTTTTCAACACTGGGAAGCAAACACATTCTTTGTAGTAGTAAAATCCAGGCTGGTGCAGCCCTTGCTGCATATGTTAACTTATGAGACCAAGCTATTTCTAGAATTTGGAAAGAGAAGAATTAAAGATCTACTTCATGGGAGGTATAATATAGAAAGCAATGGGTTCCTGTGCACTTCTCTTTATTATTTCTTTGAAACCAACACATCTCATAGGTGAGAATATATGGGATAGATGGTAATTGCCTTTTTGCTGGAGCTACATTTTCATCCTCCTCCCTTTCTCCTCCAATATTAATTATCAGAACTAAAAATAGTTCATTGTGGGCTCTGTGAGCCTCCAGGAGGCTTCTGCAGAAATCTGACATCTTCGCAGGAGTCTCAGCTGAGACGTGTGTTTCTATAAAGCTCGTTCCTGTTTGTGAATCCCATAAACACTTGCCTAGTGAAGGCTGAAGTGTCTGTCTCTCACGATGGCTGTGAGTGGCAGCCTGTGAGAACACTGTCTTTCTGAGCAGACATGACTCAGTGCCTTCAGGGAATAGAGAATGCATGGAATATTTATGATCAGGAGACTTAATTACAATAGGAACAATAGCATACCTCTGTGGTGTACAAATAGAATGCCATGGTTTCTCTTTGGTGTGTGTATGTGAACAGATGGCCTTGACCACTTAAAGAAAATACTATGTAAAAAAATTTTAAAATTTAGGAAAATTAATGAGTTGTTTGCATTTCTTGTCCGGGGAAGCTCAGTTGTTTGGGTACTTAAAGGGTCTCCTGCCAGTACACACTAGGATTATCAGCCTTGAACTTGGCTTTAAGTGTCTTCCTAAAAGCAGAAGACACTTTGGCAATGAGGAAGTTCTTTTCCACATTGGAAAGTTTCATTTTATCACATATTCTTCAGTTATCTTTTTGAAGTGAATGGTAATTCAATGTTAAATAGAGTAGCATGGTTATAATGGTCACATTCTCTAAACAAAATATAAACTTTTTGACAAGTTGACTCTGTCTCTAGGAGCTGGAGAGATGGTCCAGCTTAAGAGCATGGACGCTCTTGCAGAAGACTGGAGTTACTTTCCTAGCACATGTATAGGAGTTCACAAAGCCCTGCAATACCTCTTCTACAGGATCTGATGCCCTCTTTTGGCCACCATGGGCACCAGGCATTTATGTGATTTACATAAATACATTCATGCTGAAAAAGTACTTTAAAATAAGTAAATACTAAAAGATTGTTGGCTTAAAAGATCAGTTCTACAAGAGAAAAAAGAATGAAAGAATAGATAGAAAGAAAGAAGAAAAGAAAGAAAGAGAGAAAGAAAGAAAGACCCTTAAATTGCTTGGTTCTGTAACTATATGGCATGAACTATGGGTGGGGCACCAGGCTGAGAGCTTTTTCTAAGTGTATTCTAGGATGACAGCCTTGAAGAGGGCTCTAGGCAGGGATGGCACCCCAGAGGGGGGCAGAGGTACAGTATAAAGGGGAGAAGAAGGATCTGCCTCAGCTATGTTCCCAGGAGGCTACTTTACATGCTGTTGTGCTACCCTCATGACTAGCTCCCTGATTAATTGTTTGAATATTAAATCACTTGAGTACTTTAACATAGATACATATTATATACTGACTATTGAAAAAAAAGGTTCACTAAAGGCAACTGCCTGACTCTCAAGCAAGTATAAAAATGATATATGTCACCTGGAATTATAGATATTCACTTAAGCATTAAGCCATTTACCTGTTTGGTAAAAGTTGGGTGCTTATTTACCCTGAATATGTCCTATTTAATGGAATATGTATTGTCCTCCTTGAATTAAAATTGGATTTTAATTCAAATTGCTTCCATGTTGCCATACACCATATTACAAGGTTGCTGACACTACTTTATCAGTTGGTGAACATAGGAGTTGAAATACATTTTATTTTTAGCCTAGGGAAAAGATAATTTAGAAGATAAATTTGCTTTAATGAAGAACTTCCTGCACTCCACTTCATATTAAGTCAGCAAAGAAACTCATCACCTCAAATACTGAGAGGACTGTCTACCTGGAGAAGCAGAAGTGACATGTGTTGACCTTCTATCCTCCATTCTTTCTGTGTGTGTAAGGACTATTCCACAATGTTGGTGTAGTGCTTTTTAAAGCATCCTCATCTGTGTAACAGTTTTATGTTGTAACATGACCCAAAGCTCTACTGAAGCACATGTCACCAGAGTTCACCTGGTGTAGGCTATGCACAGTTATTTCAGACACTTTCTTGGAATAGAGATTCATTGGACTTTTTATGCTAGGAGCATCCTGATTCAGTCCCGTTTCTCAGCTGCTTCTGAGGAGCAAAGGACTACAGTGGTCCAAGAAAATTCACACTGAACCTGTGAGCTTCAGACCCTGCACACTCCTTCTCCATGAACCATTTCTGTGGCTTGAGCAAGGTTTCTTTTCTTAGTGTGCTGTATCTGGAGACCTCTGCAGCATTCCATTTGAAGAAGATTGCTTATTTGAAGTTTAAGAACCAAAGAATGGTGCTTCAAAAATGGATACTTCCTCCTTTCTCCCTCACATACACACACATTGAAAGGGTGCTGGAATATGCTTTGGCAGTGTTTTAGCATCAGTCTTGAAAGGACAAAGTAGAGCAACCAACTGAATGCAATATAAGAAACTAGAAAAAAAAAACAGGTCAAGTTTAAAATTATGAGAGAAGAAACAATGAGTCTGGTCAAAGCGCAAACAAATCAAAACCATAGACTCAGAGTTGACACTTGCGGGATCCTTACAAGTTGATACTTTGCAATGGAATAAGTGGAATCCACCACCACCACCATCATCATCAATGAAAGCAAATGTGAACTTATTTCTTTGGGCTTTATTTATGGATCAGAGACACGTGGTATGTGCATGGCTTGGATTATATACAATTTATTCATTTAGGAGATGGAATATTGCTATGTAGCTTTGAGCTTCAGATCCTCCTGTCCAGCTTCACGTGTGAAGTGAGTGGTGGCTTATAGGTGTATACCATCATACTTGAATTGATATTCTGAATAATAGTAATATTAACCAAAGAACTGGTAAGATACTCTTTCTTAAAACATGGGGTTGCACTAAAAGAGTGTGAACAGTACCCAAATAAATGCTAATTTTTATAGAAGAAAATCATGCAAAAAGTTGGATTTTGTATGTATTGGAGCAAGAGAAAAAGAAAGATAAGAAATCACAATCACATATTAGATGAACTGCAGAAGAAAAGCATCTTAAGTGACTCAAATTTCAATTTATGAAAGACAATCAATCAGAGAATTATTTGGACTAAATTCAGAGGCAGGCCATTCTCACTGCACTACTCTCTGTGCCTTTTCTAAGAAACAAATTATAGTGCAAATGAATTTTTTGGCACACCAAATGTTATGTACCAACTTCTTCTTGATTAATATTACAACGTGTTGATGAAATTTCCTAAGCACTGCTTAGAACTAAAATGAGAACATCTTTTTTTTTTCTTAAATGAAATGTGTTGATACTTGTTTTCATGGTGACTGCTACTTGCATATTCAATTTCATGTTCAGAGCAGCAATGTGCTAGCAAGCTATTTTGATAGAAATATTGAATAGTTACATACTCTCATGCTTCAGCATTCTTTGCATTTTATTCTATTCTTCTTTGTTAGATTTATTGAAAGCCTATCATATACTACAGTGTAGAGCATTCCCTCTTTGGTATTCCAGAAAGATAAATACTGGATTCTGTATCTGCTGGTCAAGTACTCCATCATTCTGCCACATTTAGCAAAGATGATCATTTTTAAGACATTCAAAACTAATGGTCCAGTAGGTGAAAAAAACACACATGACAAAGATTGTAATAATAGGACTAGTTAGTGGGAAAGCGGTTGGTACAAAGTGAGGATGAAGGAAAATGGACTGTAAATGCCATGAGAGCAAAGACAAGCTCCAGTTTCCTTTTCACTACTACAGCATCAAGCCTGCAGAAGTTCCCCAGAGGATCAAGGGTTACAACCTCAATCTCCATTGTGTTGAGGCCAATAGGCAGCAGAAACCTTAAGAGAAAAAAACAGCCAAGGGGAATGGCTCTAAGGAATGGAGGATGTGCCTCTGCAAAGGATCCTGGTCCTTTGTGGCCTTTTCTTTTCTAGTGATGAGGTGAGCAAGTCTACTAGCTCACATGTTTCCTCCATGATATTCTGCTTCACCACAACCCCAGGGAATGGACCATTTCATCACTAAATAAAATTTCTAACCCATGTCTAAAACCCAAACATTTTTTTGAAAGCTCTTTCTCAGGTATTTTGTTACAGTGACAGAAAGATGACTGATGTGATACCCTAACACCTAATAACTTGGTTTTGAGAAATCATCATTTGCTGAATGAGAAAGTTGATGAAATTGCGGAGAACGTGAGATGTGAGAGTTGTTGCAGAAACCTAAGGGGGGAGCGAACCTTTGAGCACAGTCTAGAAAAAAGACAGAAAAGAGTAAGTGGTTGAACCAGCAACCATTAAAGAATGGTTAAGCTAAATAACTGGGATAAAATTATGAAGCACTGAGATGTATATATGGTAATATATTCAAATAATGCCTATGAATAAATGGTATTTGTCTGGTATTTGGGTTATTTTTCTAGGGTTCCTCCAAATATTTGTATCCTATATAGTAAAACCCCAGATTCTGCAGCCTTAAAGTCATCAGTTCTATTGGGCTGAGTGTGGCCAGGTTATGCGTGCCTTGAAGGCTCTTCTATGTCCACAGTCTTGGCTCTCTCTGTTATTACTGCATCCCATGTGTCCTCTCCTGCTCTTCAAGCCTTGTTGCTAATCATTTGGCAGTGATTATCAGTGCTCACCACAAAACCTGCTCTGATTGGAATCTGATCTTCCCTTTTCTTTGTCTTGGCTCTGATCAGGTTTGGGCGTATGCCAAGACTTGTTAGCAGGAAGGGAATCAGGAGAAAAGGCCAGCAGGAGTTCTTGAATCATCACAGGGCAAGCAGGTGTAAGTCAACCACTTGTTAGATGCTGGGAGGCGTAGGTTAAATATAGTCTCTTCTAGATGCCTTTGTGTTGGTCTCTTTCATCCCAGCTTTGTTCACATTCAACAATGGGAAAATGTGCCTCCATTATTTAATATCTTTGCATATGGCATGTTATGAAAAGGGATGGTAATAATAAGTTGAACTCGAGCTTCTTTGAAGCTAGGATAAATGAGAAAGTTACTAGGAGCAGAGAGAGAATTGCAGTTTAGACTTTACAAACTAAGTGGCATTTTGGTTTTTCCTCTTCCTTTGGTTTTCTATGTCATCAATCTCTGTCTAGATGTGTCTTGTGTTCTATGTTTTGACAGAATAAGAGTGCCTCCACACTAGAAACTATCTGCATTTCCTCTGTAGTAGTGAGAAGAGGAAGGAGAAAGCCAGGAAGCTGATATATCTGTTGGAAGGGGGTACACTGTAGTTACCTGTGTGAGTGAAATTCAGCTCCTCTGCCTAGAGGAATGATTGCAGCCTCAAGAATCCCCCTAAGTCATCTAGTCCAATAGCAGCAAAGCTACTTCAGTGGGAAACCAGCTCCTGGGAATTCACTTTGCTACACCTTTAAACTGCCTCTAGGAAAGGTCATTTTCACTGCCTCTAGGCAAGACAGATCTGGTGCTTAGGAGTTAAGATTAGAGGGCATCCTTTCTTAAAGATGAGCAGCCCTTTGCAGCTAGGCAACATATCTACTGATTTCAGAAGGAAGATCTGTTTCATCTCACCTCCTACATACAATATCCCTAAGCCCAGGCCACAACTCTCCCCAAACACCATGTAACTCTGATGAAAAGTGGCCCCTGAGGGCTGTGAAAGCCAGTGGGGTCTGGAAAGTTACTGAGGGCCTTTGTTATGTTGCTCTGCTTCCTGAGTTAAACACAAAAAACAGATTGTTTGTTATCATAAAAAAATGTTATTCTTCTTTAAAACCCTAAATTTATAAAACTCCAATTGACAAGTTTTATTTTAAAAAAGGAATAAAAAACAAGAGAAAGAAAGAAGACACAGACAGACATGTATCTTTTCATAATGTTCTGGTCCCCAGCATTCTCCCAACTGATTCTCATCTATGCTTCATCATCACCACCACCATCATCATCAACATGAAAACTTATTGATTACATAACTGTGCTGTGTACTGTTTTATATAGCCTCTCTAAACACAATTGTATCTGTAGTGATGCAATACATAGAAAAATCCATTCTGGTCCAAGTTGGATTGTTCAATTGTCACTAACAAATACCTGAGTCAGTTTTTTCTGATCTCACTAATTTAAAGTCTACTTCTCTCAACTCTACAAATGTACCACACACTCTTAGAAATTTTTCCTAAAGTCAATAGTGGGCAAGTATCTGTTTGGAAATTTAAATATATGTCATCCATGTGTTTGTCATCCACTAAGGTCTGCTTTGTGCTCTCATGAAACAATAGGAAAAATCAGATAATTTCTATTGAATGGAGATTTATTTGGCACAGGCACTGTGCCTGGAGAGGGTAAGATCCAGGGACCATGCTGGATAAGGACCTTGCTATACCATAGCATGGCAGAAGTTAGCAGATAGGTCAAAGAATAAGAGACAATATTCATAGCCATAGGTTCTTCTAGTTTTTTAGAGTGAACATTAATGCATTTTTGAGTATGGAATCTTTGTGATTTAAACACTCCCCCCTCCCCACCTAGGGCCCATCTGCCATTTCAGCTGCATTTGGTAATGAAATTTCCTTTACCCAGTCTTTAGAAGACATGCATTCAAACCATGCACCATTACTTTTAGTGGATCAGTATTTCATTATCACCAGAGAGCAATAGCATAAGCACAGGTAAGAGAGATGCAGTGAAGAAAGCAATACAATTCAAAATGTCTGTGGCTAACGCCTTTGCTCTGTCCTATTGATGCCCAAAGCCCAAGTACTGGTGTTAATTTCTTTCAAGACCTTTAAATGTCATGGAGGGAAATGTATTTTATTCTGGGTGTACAGGTGCTAGTTCTTGGAGACTATCAAATAAGTGCATGCTTCATCTCCCCCAAATCCCTTTACCTTTTCAGCTCAGGATTTGATTGTCTAAGGGCTAGAGATGAAATAGGCTTCAAAATCTTAAGAGTCTTTACTGATAGAATCTTGCAATTCAGCAAAAGGAGGGAAGGAGAAAAGAGGAGCAGGCTATGGGCCACGGGTCGTAGTATAGACAGGTGTTAAAGAGAACCATCTGTCTGCTAATAACTTCACACCGATTTTTATACATTAGGACAGAGGCATACTCCCTAGGTGAAGCTGGGCCTATTCCATTCCACTCCCATTTCTTTGGTAGAGATTTTATTGCTTTCCTAGCCTGTGGTATTTTTTTTAATTAATGTTTTAAAGCCCTCCTCGCCTTGAATCACACTCTCAATGTGTGTTTTCCTTTCCTTCCCCACCTCCTCCTCCAGTTTCCTGAAATGATTCTTCTTTCTCAGCACCCCTACAAACTGCACACAAAGTGAAAGCCATTTCCACCAGCAGCAACAGTCCTTCAGGTCAGACAAAACACTGATTATATTTATAGAACGTTATATTTTCCAGTGCAGGCAAAAAATTTACCTCGACAATTTCAAAGACTTTAAAAACATATTAACTCAATTTTTGTATTCTGTGTAGAAATTTTTAATAGAACAGCAGCTTTGAACCAGGGGCTAGAGAATCTAATAGACAAATACAATATGATGCCCTAGCATGCCATTAAAACGCACCAAGGACTTGGGTTTCAGCTCTAAAGTGAGTGAATGTTCTGAGATAAACTGAAAAATGGATTTATTCTCTTTTTAAATATACTTATGATTGGCCTTGTGAAAGATGTACACTACTCTAGTCAGCGCTATGGAGGATAAAAGATATGGACCTGTTCTCTAGGAATAAGCAGACAATTGCAAAAATGATATATTAGTTGTGACTGAATATATAAAGGGCATAGTGTGCAGCTGTTAGAAGTTTCAGAGAGAGAGAGAGAGAGAGAGAGAGAGAGAGAGAGAGAGAGAGAGAGAGCCAAGATTTATTGTAATAGGATCCATCTGGCCACAGAAATGCAGTAGGAATGTTTAATATGCCTGATAACATGGAGACATACCACATCTTCATTTCTTTCTTATACTGATGAACATCTCAAACAATGATCCATATATACAAAACATGCATTATTACTCTTCCTGTTCTGATCAGCTTAGATTTGTGTCCATATTGTGAACATGGTGACATAATTAGATATTCCTATTTGACCAACAGAATTCCAGAGTCAAACTATTCCATTCCTTCAACACTTAAATGTTTTTTTCTATTCCTAGCATCTATTGTCTCTCTATAGCTTATACTCATTAAGCTTTCTTAGGTAAATATGATGCTGTGACTTAAGAAACAACTTTTCTGAATTAGAAATGTGTAGTGGGCTGGTGAGATGGGAGGTGAAGGTGTTTGATGTGGCAGGCGAGTGACCTAATATTGATCCTGGATCTCATAGTAGGAAAGGAGAACCAGTTCAGTCTTCTGACCTCCACACATGTTCCATGTCACAAGTGTGACTGTGCACACACAAGCATACACATACAGAGACACTTACATACACACATATACACATGTCCACACATAAATACACAAGGCCACATGCACAGACACAGGCACATACATGTGAACACAGCTACACACAGAATACTAACAATAAATCAAATAAAACAAAATTGGCAGTAATGAAAATCCTTAAAAATAGGAATTTAGGGAGACAGCTCAGTTGTTCAGAACTTGCACTGCTCTTGCAGAGGACTAGGGTTTTGTTCCCAGCATCCAAGTTATATATTCCACTACTGCCTATAACTCTAGCCCCAGGAGATCTGACTCTTCCTTCTTGACAGCATGAGCACCTTACTCACATATGCATGCCCAGACACATAGACACATATGCACAAATAACTAGGGAATGAAAAAGTAATAAATAGATTCATATAAAGTGAAATTATAGTTTTAAACTATGGAAGCATCCATCTCAATATATTTTTAAATATATACATACTATTACTCACATGTTTTGTTCTTAAATCTGTTATATTTCTCCTCAATTGTTTTTTTTTTTTTTTACACAGGGATTTTAAGGATTTTAAATATTGTGTTAGTCATATTTTTGTCATTGTGACAAATTATATGAGAGCATTTACTTAAAATGTTTCTCCTATTTCTGGAGGTTTCATTGTGCAGTCGCCTGTACTGGTTGTTTTCAGGCTCTGATGAGGCAGTACTTTAGTACAGAAACTTGGCCAAGCAGAATTTCTCAGCTCATAGTAGCCAGGAAAAAAAAGAGGGAATGGGAGCAAGGGACGGAGAACACTTTACCATGACTGCTTCCTTCAAGCCTGGCCTGCTGAAGTTTCCATCATTTCCCCACAGAATCCTCGAATTGATGGATGATCCACTAAACCAACCATGATGTCATCAGATCCTTCCCCATCCATCCATGTTCTAAAGACCTCACCTCTGAGAACAGCTACACTGGGGAACTATCTTAAATACATGAGCTTCTTGAGAACATGTAGAATTCAAACTATAATAGCATCCGTTCAGGGTTGGGGGAGATATGATTGTATAACTACATGGCATTGTTTGAGGGCAAAGGTCCAAGCTAAGACCTTTATTTAAGCATGCTGCAGAATGACAGCCATAAAGAGAGCTCCAGGCAGGGACAGGATCCTGGAAAGAGCAAAGGACTGGAGAGGAATGGATAAACTACCTGTGCCGGGAAGGGAGTACTTCCCACACAGTTGTTAGTGTCCCCAGATGGTAATTTCTCAATTAGTTCCTTGATTAACTCCCCGATTATTGATTATTAATTCACTCAAGTACTTTAATAATTTAACAGCAATGCAGGATAGTTACAATATTCCTGTCTATCCCAGAGCCAGGTGTGTTCAGTTTGAAATATTTTGGAAAAACTTGCAAGTGAACAATGTTATTTCAATATTATGTAACTTGTTCCACTGATTTTAGTGTTTATGACCTCAAATAGAGTCTTTTAAATGGACCTATTTTATGTTAAATACAAAAATATATCAAATATTGAATAAGATTGCATTCACTCACATAGTTCTGTTGACTAGCAACCAAAACCCATAATAACCCAATTAAAAAATGGGGTTCAGAACTAAAAAGAGAATTCTCAGCAGAAGAGTACAAATGACTGAAAGGTACATGAAAAAGTGTTCAACATCTTTAGCCATCAGAGAAATGCAAATCAAAACAACTTTGAGATACCACCTTACACCTGTCAGAATGGCTAATATTAAAAGCACAGATGACAGCCTATGCTGGAGAGAATGCAGAGCAAGGGGAACACTCCTCCATTGCTGGTGGGAGTGTAAACTTGTTCAGCCACTCTGGAATGCAGTATGGGAGTTTCTCAGAAAACTGGGAATCAATCTCCCCAAAGATCCAGCAATACCACTTTTAAGCATACACACTAAAGACTCACATTTGCACCCCACCCCAAAATCATTAGCTCATCTATGTTCATAGCAGCATTATTCGTAATAGCAAGAACCTGAAAACAACCAGAACCTACATGCCCCTCAATGGAAAAATAAATTAACAAGCTGTGGTACATCTACACAATGGAGTACTACTCAGCAGTAAGAAAAAATGATATTCTAAAATTTGCAGGCAAATGAATGGATATGGGGAATATTCTCCTGAGTGAGGTATCACAATCCCAGAAAAAGAAGCAGGGGAAGTACTCACTCAATAGTGGACTTTAAAGAGAGAGAGAGAGAGAGAGAGAGAGAGAGGTCATTATACACAAGAACTCAAGACTATAACATAGCTGAATGACACAGTGCCTCACTTCTGCATCGATGGCCTCTGGCAGGAGTGTGGGTGAGGAAAGACTTGTTTTGTTTAAGGGTCTGGCCACAGGGAGTTTAATTATGCTCCAGTAAGTAAATGAGCAGCATGAATGGGCACTTTTTTTAAATGGAGAGATCATAAAAGTGGACATGAATAGAAGAGGTCTAATAACTGAGTTTGATGGGGCGCATGATGTAAAATCACCAAATTTATATGCATGTATATATATGGAATCAGTGAAGTGCTTGCCCTTACACCTCTCACTCTCTGAATGGTGTTAATGCTTTGCTGATCTCTCTAGGAGAAAGCTAAGGAGACTGAATCTGTTTACAGCTCTTGGCACACTAATCTTTATAAACACATTTGCCTTTTGATAAAGTTATCTCTCTCTTTACATTAATTGTCTATATTTCCAGAACAGGCATCAGTAATCCATTATTTATCATAATATTTGTTTAACTGATTAGTTAATTCTCTATCTAGCAATCCTTATAATTATCTATTTAATGAATGAAGCATATATTCCACATGTGGGATACAAAACACAATACTAAATGACCTTCCCTTGCTTCCTTCTCCCCTTGGTCCTTACCGTGGCCATCTATTAGGACTTCTGTTCCAAATATTCCTTCTGTTCCTTGGACCAATAAACAACTTCTCTTGTCAAGCATGTAAACTCCGCCTCACTCTGCCCCAAACCCTCTCCTAGAACTTTGCATAGTACCCTATCCAAGATGCTCCTCCTGACACCCCCACCCTTGCCCACAGACAGAACCTGCTTCTACATTCTCCTTTCTCAATTGCTACATCACTGGAAATATAGCTATTTTTTATTATTTTCTGTTCCTTGTTGGTCTCCCATTATTTAGAACTTTATGAGCATGTGATCTATTTTAGAGGAAAGAATGTTGTATTTGTTGATGTATGGTTCATATGTATAACAGAGTAGTCCTTGATATGAGTGGATAAATTGTGGAGGAGTAGTTAGTGTGCTTTCTACACACCCGGCACTTACAGTATTATAGAGAGTACATAGAATTACATCACAACTTAATGATTGTACAACTCAAGATGTTTTGAATACAGTTGTTTGAGACTGATCTACATTCAAGAGAAACCAGACGTCAGACTTCTCATTTTCATCTTTTTCAAGTTAGTGATGTGCAATTTGAATTTCTCCTCAGATGCCTTATAGCAACAACCCACCCATTGCTGGGGGAGGGGGGACCTTTGCCTTCAGGATTCTGGAGGAAAGGCATTGATACTCTGCAGTGGATAGTGTCAAAACACTACAGGATGCTCTCCAGGCTGGGTAGGTGTATTCCATGTCTCTTTACCTTTAGATAATTTGAAATTACCACGGGCTTATCATGGTGTACTTTTGCCATCTGTGTAGATCCGATAGTCTGGACCTCCCTTGTTTTATTATTTTCTGCAACAAATCTAGGGATAGAGAACTACACATAGAATACACATATCTGTGCAACAGAAAGATATCTCATCTGCAAAGTCAAATTCACTCAGAAAGATTAAACAAGGGTTAGGACAGGAGCTCACAGTAAGTCTCTTGCTAGAGGCTTGCCACCTCCTTGAGGGCTCAGTCACACAATTTCTCAGCCTCAGTTTCTATACATTGGGCCTGGACAGTACGAGACATCTTAACAATTTGGGGCCCAGCCATTTGCTTGTGTCTCACACAAGATGCTTTTGATGGGTCAAGCTCTTCCATTTTCTTTGCATACCAGGTAGGCTCCCAGCTTATCATGGGAAGGAATCCTTCCTGAAAGTCTATTTCCTCCTTATCCTCTCTCAGATCTCCACCCTTTAGCCACAGCCCCTGGGCCCTCTCTCATGATACTTCCCCAACCACATTTGAGGGTTTTGGCATGCTCAAAGAAAATATACACTATTAAAAGCAGCTCATGTCTCCTGCCACAGTGGAAAATATCCCTTACTTAGACAAACCACAGATAGTGACTTGTCTTCCTGTAGCTTGATGACTTGATATTGCTTCCCATCTAGCTTTCTATTTGAAAACAACCCTGTTTATATAACACATATTTTCTGTATTTCCACTCTCATTTTTTACTATTAAGGACACTTGCCTCGAAACGGAATCTGTGTTCTCCCTCAAGTGTTCATCTCCTCTCCCTGCCTGTTCCCTACCTGAGTATATCACAGTTGATTGCTATGCTGTGGAGCTGGGCACAGCTTTATTCCACACTATACAAAATCAATCTGTTTTCCCATCCATCTCCCTATCTTTATACTCGCAGAGATGCATGAGTGTCTCCAATGAAGTGTACATGTGCTAACAATTGTTGAAAATGCAGGGTCTACATACATTTCCTTTTATTCTTCTGGTAATGCAGAAAATAGTATTTAGAAGTTTTGCAGCATCCTAATATTGAAGATAATCATTTTGATCTACACATATAGACACAGTCCTTAGCCACTCCCATTTTTGTAATAAGGAGATTGAAATCTAGAGAAATAGATTGGCTCCCTCACTTCAGTATGGAAATTCCACCGCTCAGCCAGGGTTTAAAATCGCCAGCGATAGACTCACTAATCCTATGATTAGATCCTCAGCTCAAGGTGCCATGAATCAAAGCCCATGGAACTCAGAGAATGTGGTGCTTCGTATTGCTAAAGGAATCTGATGCAAAGGTCAAACATAAAATGCACAAAAGTACAGCTCCTCTTTCATCCCATGAGGAATGAAGCAGATTTTTCCCTGTTTAATTTAAGAACCACTCAGTATATGAAATACACTAGGAAAGAGAGAAAATGGCTTTGTGTCTGGACTCTCCTTTGGGGATTAAGAGTGCCTGCCTGTTTCTCCAAGTCAGCTTTCTTTCCATTTTCATGTGCCTTCTCAATCCCCCTCCCCCTCCTACTAACTGCTGTGAAAATGTTGGTGACAATGGACCAAAGATTGCATTCTCTTGGATCAGGGCTAATGATCAGAAAGAGATAGAAATCTGAACAGGAGGGCAGCAATACTGACAATATGTGATGTAAGGACACAAGTCTCTAAATATGTGATCTTTTAAAGCTTTTGGAAGGGTGGGGCTTCTTCCAGAGAATTAACGGAAATACTACTGGAGAATTAAAAACTTGGAAAACAGTCCTTTTTATAAAAGAGTTATTTAGAGTTCAGCAACCTGTTGGACGAATTGCAAAAGACAGGAGAGATTCTGGGGGGTGAGGGAGAGCAAAGCATAACAGCAAAGACCATCCAGGAATGGGGAGAATTGGAACAAAACCCCACTCTCAACCATCCACATATGCTTGATGGTCTATCCTGTACTATCCCTGAATATAATACAGCTGTTACCTATTCAACCCATTCCAGATATGGTGAAAGGAAGAGGCTTTGGCATCAGGAAAATTTAACTTTACCTCAGAGTGCTTCCAAGGTTTCTAAGTTTGTTTTCATTATAGGTTAAACATTCTTTTTACCTGACTCACAGATTGAAGTGATGATTTATGTAAAACATGTATCACAATGCGCTCTAAGCCATAGACGACTCAGTTGTCATTTATGTTGATGATGTCACTTACTCAGAGTCAAATTTCTTTCAAAATGATTAATGGAAAACTGTACAAATAAGTAATTACTAAGCTTATACATTACAGGCTATTCTGAGTATGTGACAAAAGTTTATATTTTTCTGCCGTATGCAGCTTTCAAACCAAACCATTCTATTTTCAGAATATGCCTGATCTGTATGTGATCTTCTTATTGGTCATATGGTAGCATTTCTATTATCAGACAGACTTTAGCCATATCATTTGTCCTTATATAACTTTTATTTTACTTAATAATGACACTACAGATTATATCAGTATTATTGCTTGCAATTTCATTAGAATATTCTGCTGTAATATCATTTTATAGGTTATTGTGAATGTTTTTCCATACCTAACTTTGTAAATTAAACTGCATTATAGGTATTCATGTGGGGCAGTAAAAATGGCTTCCAGCCTGTCTATGGCTTCAGGCATTTGCTGGGGATATGGACTAAAGGAAACATAGGTTGGATGTGATAGCTGCTCTAGCTCTTGCTATGATTGTAACCTAATCCAGAGACTCCTTTCCTTAGTGAGTTAGTCTACACTGTCAAACCATCAATCTGAACTAATCATTATACCACACAAGCCTGAATCCCTAAATTCAAATCTTTGATACCCACATAAAAGTCAGGCATTACTGCACTCATTTGTAACCCCAGAACGTGGGTGTAAATCAGATAACCAGGCTTATTCATGTAAAATTCAATCCCTTTATCCTCCAGTAGGTCCTCAATTCCAATAACTCAGTGAAGTAAAGAAGAAACACAATTGCAATTGTGTTGGACTCTGTTTCATACTGTTTTGGATCTTTCTTATGCCCTCTCATCATGTCTGTGTTGGATCTTTATGATGCATTTCTATTGTCTACACCCTTTATGACATAATATATTTGAAAAGCCAGGATCATGAGGGACATTTTTGTTCCCATGATTATTTGCTATGATACAGACTGATGACTTTTCCTACATGAAATATCCTTCTTGAAAGTATTTTATAAACATCTCTGATATTGTAATATTATTTGGGTCTTTCTTGTAATCTTGGAAATGATATATCTTTTGTATGGTGATTACTGGTGAATGGTAGCTTCTTAGCAACTTTAGAATAAGGACTGGTTATTGCAAAGATCTAAATAGAATGTGAAGGAGGGGACTTTTAGACATTTTCCTCAATTTCTGAGCAAGCATCAGAGAGAGATAAGCCAACTTTAAGTAGTTTCAAGCCCAACATTAAATAGATTACTGTTGGACAAGATTTGTTTTATTTATTGCTGTGAGACCACCATCATTATATTCTACCTCAGTTCGAAAGCTGAAATCCATATTCATATGACTACAATGGGCCATCAAGTTCTCTGGCTAAAAGGAGAAAGAGAGGCACACAAGAGGAAGAAATTGCGGAAGTAGATAGGGAGGATTGTGTCTCAGTTGCTCTGTGAATTCTTGAGGTTTATTTCTGAATATCCTACAGTTTTTAATAAATAATGAAACACTCCAATAGATTACAACTCAGGGCAATGTGATAAAGCCTCCCTGAATAGTTCAGAAGGACAGAAATTGTATAGCATGTCTGTGAACATGAGAAGGAATCATCCAGTGACACCTGGAGAGGACATGGATCACTTTACAGTGTGTCATTAATTAATCTCATCTGGGTCCTTTACAATAAACTGACATATGTTATCAAGAATTGCCTTGGGTTCTATGGGGCCCCTTACGAAAATGACTGATGAGGGTTTGGGGTAACTGTCTTTGATGAATGCTCTCCAGAAACCCAAGTAAAGCAATCATGGACTTGCAGCTTGCTGCTGTGTGAAAGGTGGGGAATTTTATTGGGAATCTGAGCCATCTACATTAAAAACACACACACACACACAAAATGGAATTGAGTTAGAGGACACTGAGTTATGTCTAAAGTTAAGCTTTGGAAGTACAGACTCTTGTACATTGATTTATGGTGTGAGAACTGAGAAAAACCAGCTTGTTTTTCTTATGCAATGGGATATTGTTCTTTATTCCAGGTGACATAAATGTTTACAAAACCTTATAAGTTTTTTACTGTGAGTCATTAGGGCTGGCTATAAGCCCTACTTCATGGATTTCCCCATGCTAGCTAGCTCCAGCACTGTATGCCACATTGGTCTTCTGGCCAGTGTATCCGCCATGCTTGCCCTTTAGTCTGAACTTGCTGTGGAGCATGTTCTTATTGAAGACTTCTAATTTCTAGGTCTCTCAGTCAGTAGTTTCAAAAAATGATCAGTGATCAATAACTCAAGTGTAAGACATACTGCTTCTAGACCCTGCAGGTAGATCTCAACTTCTTAATGAATGATGAAATAAAACCATCCTTCCCCTACTTTGGGGAAGCAGAGGAAGCATGCCTTGAACTACTTAATCTCTATTTTTCTAATGACTGCTGTAGACATAAGGTTTTGAAGGGTCTATTTCTCATCTATGTAATAACCACATCTTAACAGAGCCTGGGATTTACCTGTCACCCGTTGTTTATCTGCTCTATTTAGCACATGTCATTGATAAAGGAAATAACTATGATATTCTATGGACCGTCCAGGCAGTATTCATTCCTTCAGAATATGGTTCAGAGATGGAGTTATCACAGCTTTTGGGAAAACCATAAATGCATAGCCTATGGAAATGTGAAATACTTCTGGTTTTCTTTTCTGATAGGAAGGAAAATGATATATTCACTAATCACATACCGAGCTCCACGGTCTGTTTTAATCTGCAGTAACAAAAGTGCCACATCTGGCAGAGCAGCTGGAATGAGTTACTACTCAGTTAAGTTCATGCCAGTCCACTGTAATCAGTCATGATCCATCTGGCTTTTGTAGAGGAAAGACTTTGTAGTATGTGTGGATAGGAAGGAAAAAATCAGATATGCCTCAAGTCTCTAAAAGATGGAGCTAGATATTTTACTTTCTATTCTTTTTGGAGTTATGCTGGTGGCATGTGTAAAGATTTCCACTATACCTTTCTCATTATGCTAGCAATTGATAATTAAAGAGGCTAATGTATATGTGGGGTATGTGTATAGGAAGCCACCTGTGACTCATTCTGCGGTATGTCTGAGGATCGATCAAACAGTTGCCATGTGGGTGTGTAGATTTGTACCTAATCTCACCTATGCATGGGATAGGAAACCATTTTTCTTATGTGCACCATTATTCTAGGAGAAAAACTTGAATAGCAATGCAAATTCAAACTCATCATTCAACAGTTTACCATCACCAGATGTATAGGTATCTGACTCAGCTATAGATCCCTTTAGGAAGAATGAAGGGCTCTCTAGTGAATGTAACTCAAGCACATTGTTTGACCTTATTCACTTGACTCTTCAATTCTGAATCTTAAAACCACTTAACCTTTCAAAAAACAAGCAGGAGATGTTAATTTTTTATTCTGATTTAAAAATCTGTATTTGATTTCTATTTTTGTTGTTGTTTGGGGGCAGAGTCTCACTGTGTAGCCCAGGCTGGTGTAGAATTTACTATATAGATTAACTGGTCATAAACTCACCTGTCTCTGTCTCCCCAGTGCTGGAATTAAAGGGGTACCAACATGCTTGGCTTGTACATGACTTCTTTACATTGACAAAGAAATGTATCTGGTCTGTACAATAATATGTTTTAGTCCAGGATTTCTTAGCTATTGATCACAACCCCTTTTGGGGTCAAGCAACTATTTTACAGAGGTTACCATAGACCATTGGAAAACACAGATATTTACTACATGAAAACTTATAACAGTAGCAAAATTATAATTTTGAACTAACAGCAAAAATAATTTTATGGTTATGGCCACCACAACATGAGGAACTGTATTAAAGGGTCACGGCATTAGGAAGTTTGAGAATCACTGGTTTCAATTTCCGTAGCTCTTAGAAAGGTGGCCCCTTGGGTATTATATAAATAGTGTTGGTTATGGTGATTATTGTTCTTATTTTTACTTTTGGTGATTTATCACTTTTACTTGACTGGTGTTGTTTCTAGTCTTATTATGTACCAGCAATTTGTATATTTGATCACCTTCTCTGCCATAAGGGAGACCAGATGAGGATGACCATTTCATGAAGGCATCCCTGCTCTGTGAAGAATAGCTCTCATATGAGCAGAATTTGTACATCCAGTGAGTTTTCCAAAAAGACTAAATTTTATATTCTATAGAATCAAAGGCAAATTTTATTTTTTAATAAAAAATTTTAGGGCTTTTATCACTTGAATAATCAAAAAGAAAGAAAATAAAATTTAAATGCAAATGGAGAAATAAATGACCTTCAAATAAATATATTGGTTTTTAAAATATTCCTCTACCCTTAAGCAGCTAAGATTATGAAAATCATCAAGATATTGGCTTCACAGTACCAAGGTTTTCTTTGTTGAAAGATATAAGCTTTCAGGCTAGACAGAATCAATTGCCTCTTTCAAAAAGGATGGGGACACTGTTGTATTTATATTTTCCTTTTACATCACTTGCTATCTACTAATTACATTATGTTTATTTATATTTACTATAAAAATTATTCTTTTATTCTGTAGCCACAGCTTCTCATGATGTATAAATGATCAAATCTTATACCAATCGTCTCTTATAATCTTGTCATCTTCATTCTCAGATAATTTATTTCTCATTTGAATTCCCTAAATTTTGTGGATGTGTAAGGTTCAGTCACATGTTATGGTCCCCAAGCCTTTTTTTGTCAGAAAATGCTGGTGTCTGTCACACTCATTGTTGAATTATAGAAACCAGGCTAAGTATAACACTGGATCAAATGTACTTTGTTGTGTAGGTTAGAGACATACTCTTCATTTACTTTGCATTGAATATAACCAAAGAAAGTGTCTGAGTACACACAAATTATTCTCCATCTCTTTTTTTGCTGCCTGATTGACTTAATGATTACTTAATTTTAATCTGTGAAATCTACTATTGGAATGGAAAAATGTCTGTCTCAATATTGACTACTGTACATAAACATTACCTTGGATTGAGTGCCTTTTCCAGTTTTCAGGGTCAATTCTTCCTTCATGAAGGTTTTCTTTGATGTTATCTTTGAAATCATTTTTTCCCTTCTTTATTTATTTTGTATTTATCAAGAAAAACAGTAAAATGAATTTAAAATGCTGATAAGTTAACAATAACTATGAAGAAGATAAGAATCATAAGTATGACTTATCAAGGGTGATAATGCAAAGAAGATTACTACACATATATTTACTTTGTGTTCAGCTTTCCCTCTGAATTTTTTCTTTTTCATCCCTATATATCCTTGTTCAAGGTCCCTTCCCCCTCCCACCACATCAGGTCATTTTTTCTTCTCCACAACTCCCCATCCCCTCCCTGGGCAGGGAGCAGACAGTCCTATGGTCCCACTGACCCAATAATGCTTAGTTCAGTCTCCACTCCTGGCAAATCCAGTTTTGTCCCCCCTCCCTCTAGAGTGAGTCAGGTGTTCCTATAGTTGGAGTGGGATCCGAAGGGTCAGTCCAGGGTGAAATCATTTTTTATTTCATTTGCTCAGCTGAATATTACAGGAGATGAATTAGCCTTATTATGAATAATCATGACCCAGCTTTTGTAACTACCACTGGCTTTGTAATTACTTCTGCTTATGTTTCTATTGTTCCCATCATAAGGATTATTGAGCCTTTCTGCTATATTAATATTTTGATCATCTTGTTATGTTTTAGCAGTGCTTAGCATTTCTTTGATAGATTTGTCTATCTCTCTTACTTCTAGACAGAGTCTTGCTCTACAGCCCAAGCTCATGGTCCTTGTACATTAGTCTAGGACCTGAATGTTAGTACCGTAGTAATAGATGTGTATTATTACAATTTGCCAGATAATGTACTTTCCTAAGCAATTTTGTTGCTTATATAAGGAGAGATGAAGTAAGAGACAGTTCTTTTTCTGGAAGCTTATCATCTAGTTAGATATAATCTCATGCACAATCCCAAAGCTTGCAACAAGTCTGACTAGTCTTCATGAGCTGCCTAGTGCCTTGAGAACAGCTCGAGCACATTAGAGACAGGAGTAGGAAATGGTGAACTCAGCTGGTCTGTTTAGTTGTACTGAACTTTA
Organism: Sigmodon hispidus; assembly: GCA_004025045.1. Classification (NCBI taxonomy): domain Eukaryota; kingdom Metazoa; phylum Chordata; class Mammalia; order Rodentia; family Cricetidae; genus Sigmodon; species Sigmodon hispidus. The sequence continues at coordinate 89,046 of PVIH01000242.1, forward strand.
CCCAAGTCTCAGACCATAATATCGATGTACATTGAATAGAAATAATAATAATTTCACAACATGTAATGGAAGAGTATCATTCTGCTTTCATAATAGTCTACAGCAAACATAATACAATTCAAGAGATGAGGGATGGGGAAGTAATAATGAGTTGTCTCCCTATATTTTACTTATTTTTACATTAAAGGTCTTTGTATGTCATTAGTCTCTGTTTCATATCAAAGATCTTTTTTTCTTCTAAAGTCTCAGAATGCTGTCAACCAACTGTATTGTGATTGTTCCAAAATTCATAAAGAACTGCCTGACCATTTCTCAGTTCCCTAGACTTGGAGCTGGTTGTACCATTAAATCAAAATTTATTCTGTTGTTAATCATCTTAGAGGGTATTTTTGGAATAAAACCAAAGCAGAATAAAATAGAATGTTTGAAAGGTCCCCTATAGAGCTAATTCCCGAGCCAGACCAGTCTGTGCACATTAAATTGGTAACTTAACTTTTTGCTACCTGAGTAGTGGGTTTTGTTCTTTTTTTAATTTGCCTTTTTTGCTTTTGCTTATTTGTTTGTTTTTTGCCACTGAGAAGAGAGCGAAGTGAAGGTACAGGACTGACTTGTAGATATAGGGGCAAAGTTTCCTTTTAGTTATACTTGAACAGTAGATAAGAAAGAAAATTAAATGTATGAGTTAAGTATGTTAGTGTTAGATAATGACTAAGCAAGAAGGGCAAAGTGTGTTAATAAATTCAGTTAAATTCTATTTCCTATGGTTTATTAAAAATATATGCCTTAAGAATATAATGTTACAACATTGTTAAGTGAATTTATAAAATGAAGAAAAATCCTGACATAATCTCTTTTTCTTTAGATACTAGTTCCTTCTACCTTCAATCTCCCATATCATACTTCCCAATCCTGACTGCCATTAATTGTGGGGTTTACAGCTATTCTGACAGAGTTGTCGTCTGTCATTTAATACACAATAAATTATAAAATTATCTTGAGATTTTTCTCTGTAATATTTGTAGTGATCATTAAGCAAATTTATTTTTAACTTATTTACCTTTATGGATATTTTGTAATCTGAACATACGGCATCACTATTGGTTAGTGAATACCCAGCCCCGTGCAGCTGTGGAGTGGTATGGGAATATTCTCCAAGGAGCTATGTAAGGACACATGGGAAACAACAGAGAGAAGACAGAGCTTACATTTTTCACAGAAGACCAAATAAAAGCTCATTTGCTATTTCTTTCCACATGGCTACAGGGATACAGGGTTTCCACGATGACAGGTCAGGAGGCGGGATGCTCTGGGGTATATGGTTTCCTGGAGGGCTGCTCCTCCCTTGTGAGAACTCAGGCCAGGGAAAGAGTAGGACTCTGTTTCTGCTCCCAGTGTTAACTACATTTTTTTACAAATCACCAGTGCACACTCTTCATTTTTGGATTGCTGGATTCCCCTTAAGGACTAAGACAATCTCCCTTTGATATAACAGACTGTACTTCTATATTAATGTGTCAAGTTGCTGTGAAATTTACTGCCTCGCTGGGCCCATTAGACTGCTGAGATTCAACTCTGTCTTCAGCATGTCTCAGTCTATCAGAGCTTGATCGCCTTCCTCAGAACAGCTTGTCCCTGTGTGCCACTGTACTGAGCAAAAGCTCTTAATGGGATGAGTGCAAATGAATTCTTTAGGATCTGGGAACCATGTGGGGCAGGAAGATCCTCTGTTCCCAAGACCCAGGCAGAGGCCTTTCTATGATATTTGCCAATGATTCAATCTGGTTATTTCTAGAGACTTTGAACTACAATTAACTTAGTCATGAACTGTTTATTACCACTATGCTGAGAAGCATCCCTGCTCTTCTTTTACCTCCAGCATTCCCATCCTTTCTCATCCACACAAACAGGGACATTTTATTTCCCCTCTCCTTTGTTCAACCTGCCATCTCTTTGCTGAGGCCCATCTAAGCCATAAGTGGTTATGAACTTGTTATTGTTGGCTGTCAGGAGCACATTTCTCTTAGGAAAAAGCACAGTTCTTATCATCTTGTAGGAAAGTGCACAGGAGCTCATGATGGAAACAGGGGATCAGAATGATATTGACAGACAACCTGGACAGATAGATGCACTAGGGCACTGCAGTTTGCATTTGTGGTGATTGCATTTGTTTGGTTAATACAGACCCATCTCAATCACTACTGTCTACTCTAAAACATAGGAGGGCAAAACCTGGTGCATTTCAAGTTTGTTGCTATAGAAATAAATATCAGATTGTATTAGTTAAAGTTTGATTTCTGTTTCCTTCCAATGCAGTTTGGCGAGAATGGGGCTTGTTCATGCAAGGAAGGGTACAATTGAAGCCTGCAGACTAATCTCTGCAGGGTATAACCTAAGTGTGACTTTACTATCTTGTTTTTTTTTTTGTTGTTGTTTTCCCAGCTAGGCATCAACTGTTGTCAGTTCTTGAATATGTAGTATTGCATACAATAATGTTCACTAATGGGTGTTCGAGAGAGTGGAAATCCTGCATAGAAGCGTGTCATTGGGTGTCGTTAGCAAGCTCAGATGAACACTGTTGTTTTCTTTATTCAAAAGTCATTCGTATTGCTTTTGGCATAAAGACAGGCAGAGCTGCTGGTACAATTTTATTTTTAACATTATGAACCGTTGTAAGCCTAGTGAACTGTTTAATATGTTACATTCAACAAGGATGGCTCATGCATTACGAAGGGTTTGCGACTGTCACACCTTCAAATGAATACAAGTTATAGACAAAAGATTTTTGTTGCAAAGCTCTGGAAAGGCAGACCCATTGCCATTAGAATTTAAGAACAAACCTGGAGTCCGTTTTACTTACTGTTTTGGGTTTTTTTTATACTATTTTTCAGTATTTTGTTTTTGTTAGATACGGAACATCTATTCTGCCTTGGGTAGAATTTACTGCTATTGTTTCCTTTCAGGCTTTTGCATCAATAAAGGGCTTTTTTTTTTTTCTTGTTATTGTTGTTGTTTCCTTTGGAATATGATTTGTAAACTGAAAGCATTGCTTGACGACTGTACTTTCAACTCCACAAACTCAATTTGGAAAATAAGAGCATCTAATTGCACTTGTAAACAAACGACAAACCATCACTGTGCAAGTCAAGTGGCTGGGCATTTATGTGTAGAAGCCAGTGTAATTAATTCTTTGTTGAAAGCCCAGAAATGCAAGCCCAAGAGACATCCTTGCATGAATAAGACTCTCTTTTAAGACAGGTTAAAATACCAATATTAGTTGCCTGTTTATTTAATCAATGCATTTTCTACATGTGTTTGTATATACATGTAAGAACAACAAAACAATATGCTGAACTTTAAAAGTTTTTTCCATTATTTAATTTTTTTTCCTTCTTTATTTTGTATTTATCAAAAAAAAAAACAGTAAAAAGAATTTAAAATGCGGAAT